>CM050928.1:29475433-29860152 GCA_027742785.1 Vigna reflexopilosa | reverse complement strand
TTAGGAACCATTTTACCTTAGCGTGACTCGTAATTTTCTTGGCAACTAACTCCTGAGCAAATTAACCTAATTGACTTGATTAAACAAAAATCTAACAAATTCGAAACGTTACCCTTTGTGTGGAAATGGCGAAACGCTGGAAAATGAGCGAGGTGGTCCTTTTGAGCACGGGCCACTTTGATGAGTTCTTCAACGGTTTTCTTCTTCGCAAGTACCTGAAAAATGGAACCAAGTAAGTAACAAAGATTTAGGACTGAGAGCTGAAACGACGCACCTCGCTGCGTTTCGGCCTCTTCTCTCTGATAGGCGCATTGTTGCAGGTGGCACTGCTTGAACGGCGTCGTTGCAGAGACTCGGATTCCATGGCCGGTGAGTGGAACAACAAAGACGGGTAATACGAAGTGGAAAGTACAATTTAGGGCAAAAATATACTTGTTAATTCGACGTGGTTATTTATTAAATTAAGAAAAAATAAAATTCCAAAATATAAAAAATGTTAAAAAGGATTACGCTAATAAACATTTGATTAGTATTCATGATTACGGTAAATCATGAATAAATCAGAAGAGTATTTTTTAAAACGAAATGGAACACACTTACATTAGATTAGTATTATGGTTGACTCATTTATTGGTTAGGTTACAGATCGAGCTGTGTAGTGCGAAATATTTATAGTTTTTATAATTAATTATTTTTTTACATGTACCTTTTAGCCTATAATATCTAAAATTTATTGGATTAAAATAAATTCAAAATACTATGTATAAGAACTAATTTTTTCTTACACCACTAAATGACAGCTAAATCTAATAGTAATAATAAATTCTTACAGAGATTATTGAAAATGTGAATTTATTAAATGTAAGACCATTTAAGTTTAGCTAATGACTTTGAGTTTGAAATATAAATAAATGTCTATATTTATTAGAGCTAGGAGCTTTACTATCAATAGAAATAAATATGTTAATATTATTTCTAAAATAGTTTAATTTCTAATAATAACTTTATTTGACTTAATTAAGAGCCTCTTTAAAGATGACAAAGTGTATATTGGGTTGAGCTAGACAATTGAACCTACTCTATCAGTCAATTTACATGTAGGGCGAGTCAACATGATGATTATTTTTTATTCTAATATTTTTCAATAATTTATTATTATTTTAGAAGAAAAATATAATCCAAAAGGCTTGATGTGTGAGTTTAATTGTATTTATTGAACTTTCCAATTATAGAATTTAATTATTTTTTATACTTTAATTGAGTTGTTTGTTAACCCATCATTTTACCTATGGACATGTGCTTGTTTTTCATTGAGGAGCCAATCTTCTAATTTGCACATTCTAACGTGTTTTTCATTTACGACCTTTTCCCACCGTTAATCTAAAAAATGTAATTGACAATTAAAAATGAAAAATAAAATATTATATAATAATAATATAAAATAATTTATATTCCCACTAAATCACAAATTATCCATTTAAAATAAATATATTAACATTCAGAATTTCATAATCCACATGGTGAAGTTTGAAATAATACTGAAGTCGATTCTTTTAGAGAAAAAAAAATGAGATTGAGAAAAGCTATTTAATTAAAAATGTATGATACTTTATATTAATAATTAAAAAAAATTAACCTTCATATATTTTAATGAAAACCAAAAATTAGTAAACTCAAAAATGAAAAAAATTAAAATGCTAATTATTATAGTGAATGAAAGGTATTGGAATTGGGGGATTTGGATAAAGGAAGATATTTTTTTGTTATTATTTAATGTAATTTTTTAATTTTCCGTGCAGGAGGAAGCCAACTATCAACTCCCTCGCCTTCCTTCTCTTGTGTAGTATATAAAGAGGCACTCCCACACCACCATCAAACCAACAAGCCAACAACAACTCTTCTTCCCTCTCACTCTCTCTCTCTCTCTCTCTCTTCTCTCCACTGTTTCATGCAAAACCATTTCTAGGGTTTTCCGTTTCCGTCATTCTCCCCTTCAATTCCCCTCCTCCGGCACCGCCTAGCCATGGCATTTCCGACGAAGAAGCTCATCGACGACCCTAACGGTGCGTGCGCCTCCCTCTCTTCTCCTCCCACTCCCTCTCCTCTTGCTCCGCTCAATTTTCCACTCTCTGCCAAATTCGCCGCTAATCTTCGCTCTCTTTAACTCTCGCCATCGAAAATTGCTGCGCTCTCAATGTTCTTTATGTGGTTCTGTTCGGAATCGTTCTCTCGATTTTTTTTAACTGTTTGTGTTCTTTGCAGTGTGTTGACTTTTTTTTCCTATTTGGACCTCGAATGTTTTAACATTAGTCTTTGACTCACAGAAATCGATGCCTCTGTCATAAAATTTGATGCGAAACGTTGTAGACTTTATTATGGTGATTTTCTGCTAATCTAGCTGTACTAGTTCTAAGATTACGGTTCAGTGCGAGAGTTGTATTCCGATTTAGGTTTTATTTCTTTTTGTATTTTTACCTTAGTAGCACTGCATTTATGATTGTGTAGTATTTCCTCTTAGAGATTCTACATTTTTTAGACTATATATATGTATGTTTTTTTGTATGCGTGTATTATCTATATGACAGGAAATGTGTAGTAATCTTGTCCTGGAAATTGAATATATATGTATATATTTTAAATGTGATTGCAGATGTTGTGACTGAGTTCATTGAAGGTCTTGTGGAGACTTATCCTGGACTGCAGTATTTAGATGGCTTTCCTCTGGTGATCACACGACCTCGTGCAGACGCATACATAACTTGTGTATTAGTGTGACAGTTGCTGAAGGCGTTTTTTGGCGTTTTTTTTTAAATGTAGGTAAAGGTTGTGCTACGGGCAGATGTTTCCGCTGCAACATATGATAAGGTTGCAGTTATATCAGGTGTGTGACCATCCATTGGATGCTTTGTATCGCCTTACAGTTCATTTTCTCAGGAGGTGTGTCATTAGTTTTCTACTCAAAGCTTGTAGGCATTGTTATGCTAATTTAGGAAATCGATTTGATAAATGAAGTTGCAAGAGGGCGGAATAGGATACAGAAAATGGTGGGTGGAAATAGAAGTTTTCAAACCTAGGAAACATGTAAAATGAAAATTCCTAGGATGGTTTTGCAGCTTTATTTGTTCAATAATTGCATAAGTTTTACTGAGAAAATTGTGTACATCTATATTTGCCCTACAGGGGGAGGAAGTGGGCATGAGCCTGCCCATGCTGGATTTGTGGGAGAAGGAATGCTTACAGCAGCAATTTGTGGAGATATATTTTCTTCTCCACCCGTTGATTCAATTCTAGCTGTATGCTTACTTCATAGTATTAGAATTGAAATGTATATCACTCTTTCAGTTATAAGCATACTGTTTTTTCTACTTCTAATGCTCGTATTATTATGATCTGAAATTTAGGGAATACGAGCTGTAACTGGTCCTAAGGGATGTCTGTTGATTGTAAAGGTATTATTTTTTTTTCTTTATCATTCTGCCGTCCTAAATATAGGATTTTTTGCATTGGTCTTTGGGGTCAGTTTGCATATTAGAGTCGCATGTATGGAAAATGTTTTCTGCTGTGATTTAAGATAATAAGTAGTGAAAAAAGTATAATTAACGTTTCTTTTGATTATAATACTTGGCATCATGTGTCCATTTTTTTTAAATACTTTACCTCTTATGAAATCAACGTATAAGATAGTGTGGCTTTGCACTAGTATGGTCAGTTCATGATGAGTCATTAGGATTTGCTTTTGTTTCTGGATTCATAGTGTTCGAATTTGGGTGTTGATAGAACTATACTGGTGATCGTTTGAACTTTGGTTTGGCTGCTGAGCTAGCAAAATCTGAAGGTTATAAAGTAGAGGTATGTCTAGCTGGCTACTGATTTCTCATTGCACTTCCAGTAATTAAACATTTAATATGCATGTAAAGTATAACATGTATTTTTTCTATGTAGACTGTTATTGTTGGGGATGATTGTGCGCTTCCTCCGCCACGAGGGATAGCTGGAAGAAGAGGTTTGGCTGGGACTATTCTGGTTCATAAGGTTAATACATGAAGTCACTTTTCTTTCTGCATTCTTTTTGTTGCCAATTCATATAAAGGCTCTGACCACACCTTTTCATACAAACACATGACGAGACTGTATGGCCTGTGTATTAAAATAAATTTCATTTCTTGAATTCATCATTATACATTTACTTATAGCATAAAAAATTTGTACTTTATTTTTATGTTATGGTTCCTAGTTGTTATATCTACACCTTTAATGATATTTTGTTTTGACTGAGCCAGGTTGCAGGAGCTGCTGCTGCTGCTGGTCTTTCTCTTAATGATGTTGCTGCCGAAGCTAAGCATGCATCTGAAATAGTGGGAACAATGGGTGTTGCTTTGAGTGTTTGCACAATTCCTGGTCAAGTGGCATCAGATCGTTTGGGGCCTGGAAAAATGGAACTTGGTCTTGGAATTGTAAGTGTCTTTAGTTCAATGCCCCCTCAACAATAATATATATAAATCTCTCGGAATATTTTTTGCAGTACTGTGGATCTGCCAATCCATGTTTAACATGAACTAAGCTCTTGCATTGTTATTTAACTTGGGGCATTCATCCCACTGCACTTAAGATAACTCATTTTTCTTTTTACAGCATGGGGAACCTGGTGCAGCGGTTGTTGATATTCAGCCTGTAAATGTGGTGGTTTCTCATGTTCTGCAACAAATATTGTCAACGGTATGCATTGAAATTGCATGGAAATCTTTTGATGGATTATGATGCTTAATAGAGAATGAAACGCCGTTCTAACATGTACTTTACAAGCACATTGCAAAATCAAAGGAGTTGGCATGTGTGACGAACTAACTTTTGACACCCATCCTTTGACTGTTCAAAGAGAATTCTATTTGTGTCACTCAAATGAGACTGATAAGTTTTACTGTTTTCTGTTCTTTTTTTCTCGTTTGTATTCCATATAGAAAATGTCACAGTGATCTATCCAAATTTTCCAATATTCTAATTCAATAAAAGTCACCTGCTAATGTTAACGTCTAAGCTTTAGTGTAAGGTTCATTTATATATTGAGGCACTGTAGAGATCCAACAAATATTTTGTGAAGTTATGTTGGTATAGATTAGAATATAAATAGGAGAGTGAAAAGGACAATACACTATTTTAACATTTATTTTATCTGATTTTAGTCAAAAGTAATACTGAGAAATTAAAATTAAATTGGAAAATATATTAAAATTGGAGCTTCTGACCCTACAAATATTGAACCCAGAAAACCCATTAAAGACCCATTCCCTAAGTAGCATAAAGATTCAAAATGGACTATTCTGCATGTTAAAATATAAGAACAATATCTTAGAAAGGACAGAAATTGGGTGGGAATAATACAGATTGATCACAAAATTGCATATTATCCATTTACTCTTTCTTTGACGGGTCTGTTTTAAGTCAATAACTGTTTGTATCCTTGTTGTGGATGTCATTATCATTCTAGTAAAAAAGTGGGTCACTATCCTTTTTCTTGGTAATGTTTGCAGGAAACAAACTTTGTTCCAATAACTCGAGGAGAAAGAGTGGTTCTTATGGTCAATGGGTAGGTTCACGAATATTATCTTTGCCTGAGAACCAAAATTTGTATGTACCATAGATCTCGTTATAGAATTTAGAAAAAAGTAAACAGATTTTGCTTATCACTAAGAGGTTTATTTGAAAAAGTTGTCTAACCTGATGTATTTCAAATTGAAAATACATTGCCTTTTATTTAGGCAGCATTAGCAATTCTTCTATCATTTTAACCTTTTCTTGTGCATTCTCTGAAGGTTGTTAAGCTCCCTCCTTCAATCATCCATGTCTTTTGCTTTTATAAATTCTTATACTTTATATTTAAAATATGCATGTTTTTGCTGTATTAGTTTTCTTTTTGAATATTTTCAGACATTCCTAACTCACCATAATCTGGAATTTCAAATACATATCTGAAAATACTTTCAATCATTTTATTGATGTTTTTATGTTTGGGATTTTTTTACCAGATATTTTTCCTTTTAAGTAGAATTTTTATTTACATTTTAGATGATTCTTCATATGCAGGTTAGGTGGCTCTCCTACCATGGAACTAATGATTACAGCTGGAAAGACAGTTCCAAAATTGCAGCTGGAGCATGGACTGGCTGTTGATAGAGTTTATACAGGGTCATTTATGACTTCTCTTGATATGGCAGGTTTGTTGCCACAGCCAATGAAGACCAGCTTTTTGTGATTCATAAGCAATTCTGATTATCATCATTTCATTTTTATAGGTTTCTCAATTTCTATCATGAAAGCTGATCCTGCCATTCTTCAGAGATTAGATGCTCCGACTAAAGCTCCTTATTGGCCTGTTGCTGCTGATGGTTGGTAATTTGCTTTATTTGTTTTTATCATTCAATTTTATTTCATGGAAAAATTTCAACTATACCTGTACTTACCTTCAAAATTTCTTTTCAAAATGTGATTGGAGCAAATTAATTTGTTCCTTGACTAAACTGTTGAATTTGCTTTTTTAAGGTAATCACCCACCTGCTAAGATTCCTGTTCCAATCTCGGGATCTCGATCGGCCAAGACTGATGAGGTATATCCATGGAATTTAGATTTCATTTCTGTTGTGACCTTTGATCTAAGTAAGAGACTAGATAGGTATAAATTATGACAAGCGTATGAAAAATTATCATATAAATTCCTGATGACATTATCTGGTAGTTTTTATATTTTAGCGGTTGAAATTGGACTAGCATTTTATTGTGTTACATTTCAAACTAGCTTTGTTAGTTCTGTATGCTTAGCTGCACTTCATCTATTTGTTGGTTTAATAATTGTTTTTATTTACACACCTTACAATAGTTAAGTTCATATAATTGGATCTAAACTTTTATAACATGATAGAATTCAAAATTCAAGTCTGGTATCAAGGGTTTTGTAGTGGTCAGCAACAACTGCCAGTTTATTCTAGAAGAAATAAGTTGAGCCCAGTGATATTTGCCGAGAATCAAGACTATATAATATTAGCATCCAATCGATTTCTTAGTTTAGTTGATTTTATTGATTCATGTTATGGCAAGTTTTTTCCCGTTTCATAACATGATGTTATTATGATCATAAACAATGAGCCTTAAAGCGACCTTAACTTCATGGCAATTGATATCTTGTTTCTCTTGAAGGGAATTGAATATTAGGAGTTAGTTTTGCTGTATTTTTCATTGAGTTTCCTTGTGGCATAGTATAATTTAAAAAATCTGTATTCGAATTTGCTTTATGTTAGCCACAAAGTAAACCACAACAATTAAATGAGCAAGGCCAAATTCTTGAAATAGCTATTGAAGCTGCTGCAAATGCAATTATAAATCTGAAAGACAATCTAAACGAATGGGATGGTAAAGTTGGTGATGGTGACTGTGGATCAACTGTGAGTCTTATCCATAAATCTTTTACTAATTTATTTTTCATTTTTAATGTATCATGTGCTTACTTGGTGTATGTTTTTTCTTCTGCAGATGTCTAGAGGTGCAAAAGCAATTCTTGAGGACATCAAAAAGTAAGTTTATGATCTGCATTGCCTATTTTTTTTTTTTCTTGTTTAGTTTCTTTTAACCCTCCCATTTTATTAATGCACTATTTGTAATGTTATTCTTAGTTGGACTTTAAGTATTTATGTTCTTGAGTAACTGCAAACGTGGCTGCTGAAAAATGTCAACTTGGTTTTTAGCAGTCTGACCTAAACTGCTGTTCTATGTTCAGTTACCCTCTAAATGATGCTGCTGACACTCTCGGTGAGATTGGTTCATCAATTGGAAGATCCATGGGAGGAACAAGTGGGATCATGTAATATGCCATTCCTATGCCTCTAAAGTTAAATCATTTATGCTATCTGACTATTGTCACTCACTATTTTATTTTTTCAGTTATACAATATTTTTTAAGGCAGCACATTCACATTTGAAGGCAAGTTCCCATTCTGGTGTCACATCAAAACAATGTGAGAACATTCTCCAAGTCAAGCTACTTTCAACTAGAACTTCACAATATTTCCCATTTAAACCTTTTTAATTGGAGTTTCCATTCCTCATGAGTATTTTGTTGATTCAGGGGCTGAAGCACTTAAAGCTTCCATTGCTGCTGTAAGTAAATATGGGGGTGCTAGTGCTGGTTATAGAACATTGTTAGATGCCCTTATTCCAGCATCGTTGGTTCTTGAAGAGGTAATATCTATTCATTTTCCTTTTTTCATGATCTTGTTTACTGTTTACTTACAATGATTTGGCATTACAGAAATTAAATTCTGGTGATGATCCTTGCACCGCTTTTATTCTCTCCTCTGAAGCTGCATTAGCTGGGGCTCAGTCAACTGTAGACATGCAAGCACAGGTAGACTGCCTATTAATTGTTTAAGAGAGAACTTTTGTGATGTAGCTTCTTCCTTATAACTAAGAGTTGTACTTTATCTATTTAGATTTTATGCTATTAGGGAGAGTGCAGAGAGTTCCACCTTTTGTTGTGTGTAGTAACTAAAGCTTTTTTACGGCAGTTAAATATTTTTCACTATAAACAATCAAAGTGTCATGTTTAGTCCTTAAGGAACGAAGACCCCTCCATGGTTGTAAATTTACATCACTGTAATATTAAATCAAGTACAATATGTCGTAGCTGTAGAGTATCAATCCAATTGGTATGGAAATGATTGTGAATATTTTAATGTGTTGGTGTTGTGATTATTAGTGGATCTGATGTTGCATATGCAGGCCGGTCGTTCAACATACATTTCTGGAGAGATTCTTTCAACAGTTCCTGATCCTGGTGCTATGGCTGCAGCGACTTGGTTCAGAGCTGCGGCCTTAGCTGTGAAGGCAAAACATGAGAGCTAAGCCTCGACATACATAACACTTCTTACAATCTCCTTCTGTTTGTGCGGATATAGCCAAGTTTTGTTACGAATTTTGTACTCCTGTAACCAACCATTTAGGCTCTCCGCTTATGTCTATGCCTTTTTTGCATAAAGCTGAGAGAGCCATTGTCAGTCAGTCACTCACCTTTTATTTATACACGCCAAATTTTAAAGTGGATGTAAATTTTACACTTTCTCATTATACAATCGACAATAATATCCATCTCATTTTCAGCTCATAATTGTAAATTTAGCGCTTGCTTGGTTGCTTTCTATCAGTTTAACTGTTGTTATGAATACTCACTCGTCAAAAGCTTTCCACTGAATCATGTCCTATACAGGAATTTTACGATAAAAGAGTTGGCAACGTGCTTTTTTTACTCCCTCACCATGTTTTTAAGTGGAAAACAATAAATTTGTTATATTTACAGTGACTGATGAAAGCATAATAAATTCCGAGTGTTCACAAAACTACTTTAAACTAAGTTGGCATCTGAACTATACTAAAGTGAGCTGTTTTTTTGTCTTTTCAAGCTGTACTCAACTTAGTTTAGATAATATACTGTTTTCAAGCTATTTTAATAGTTAGAGAGACTGATCAAACTTTAGTGCCACCTTTGAACTGTTTTACAATTTGAATTGGAAGTGCAGCACAATGGATGTGGGTTTCCATATGCTCCTACATATATTATAATATTTAACGTTTAAATATTTTTTTATTAGCTTTATTTATATTTGAGTTTAATTTCTTTTGAACATTGTCATTATATTTATAGTGTTGATTCTCAAGCTGAGTTATTTAATCTTAATAAAAAAAAGTTGAAGTTATAATCAAATGAATTGATAACTACTTTTACCAGTTTATCATAAGTCATAAATATATTAAATTTAGTTTACTTATTTAATTTAGAAATAGTCAATTAAACTTATCAAATTCAACTCAATTAGATTTTATGATTAAATAGTGTAGTTCTTTAGGATTATTATTTTGATTGTATTAGTTCAGTATAGTTTTTTTTTTTCTTTCCTGAATTTAAAACCATAAACAGTTCAATTTAGTATATTTTGGCACACTCTTAATATATTTTATTGGTTATAATGTATTAAAAGATATTAATTTAGTCACTTATTTATTTAATATTTTAATTAATTAAAGGATGTTTAAAAGTTTGAGAAAGTGAATTGATCAAGAAATAGATGTTATTGTTTTAGAAAATTAAATTGGTTTAACTTTAAAATAAAGAGAATATGAGTTGTTAGAGCGATAAGAGAAAATGGCAGTAATATGATATAGGTCAAACAAGTTTGGGTGAGAATTGAGGTGTAAGTGGAGAGTCATCCTATGATCATGATATCTTGGGAAATGGGAAAATGAGATTATTAGCAAATTGTTTCATAATAAAATAGACACTTGGAAATATTGTGGGAAAGAGTGGAGCAAAATCACCAAATAATATACTGATAGATGGGTCCTTATCTTGCGAACTTAGCCATTTGAACACCTGTTTTTTTTTCTCAAATTATTCTTAATTGTCTCTTTCTTCAATTTAACTTTTACAAAAATTTATTTTCAAATTTATTCTTATTTATCTTTAAATCTATTTAAATAAACAATAAAAAAATTTATCATCGACTCTCTCACAAATCCCTTAAGTTCATTAATTTAAATTAATCTATTCATAATCCTTACAACAACTTTGAAAATATTGAAATTTCGCTTTCAAGCCATTTTTATATAAGTGTAAAAAGATGACAATATGGGGTACTTACACATATCACCCAACTTAGTATAGAAAATATAATAAAAATAGAATTTTTTAAAATGTTGTAAATTCTTTCATAAATACTTCTCTTTTTGTCCTGAGTACTTTAGATACTAGTTTATTGAGATAAGCTTAAAAGATCATGAGTGATGTATTTCAAAATTAAAAGGACCAAACATCATATATGTTTAGAGGTACAAACAATTATGACTTAGGCTTCTTCATGTCACTACACCATAAGAGATGAACATGCGGTAGTAATGGAAGTTGGCTTATATGCAATGAGAATTAAGCTCTGAAGATGTTGGAAGTGCATGTGCTGTCTTTTCTTTTGTCCCTAATTACAAAACCACAACCTTACTACTGCCAACATGCCAGGTCGTTTCACCTAAACTCTGCTCTTGTCAGTCTATATGGTCTTCTTCTACCCATATGCAAATCTTTCTATTTCATTTTCATTTTCATTTTCATTCATACCTTCTGCCTTTTATACACTCATCATCCAACTCCAAAATAACCTCATCTCAATTTTCATAAGGCCAGCATTCAATCATAAAACACCCTTCTTATCAACTTAACACAACTCTAACCTTTCTCCTTCAAATATATATATATATATATATATATATATATATATATAAAATTTTCAATATTCTTTTGTATTAAAGTATATATAATAACGAGTTATAACATGATAAATATAATAAACAACAAATTTCATTGAGATAATTTTTGAATATTTTAAATCTAATTCAACTCTACAAAACTAAATTGTAAAATGAAACTTACATTTATTATTATTGGAATTTTGTAACTCAAACAACATATAATTCAATGAATCAAATCAGTTAAATAAAAATGTATTCCTATCTTATTTTTTTAGAGAATTTTATGCATTGTTTAGTTAATTAGTTTAATAGATATTTCTCAAATTTGTTTCAAATTCTGTTTTTAATTTATAGTATAAATATTTACTGGTTATGCTCAATAAAAAATATCAATTTTTCTTTCATTCTTTTGTCTCTTATACTTTAAAATCTTATAAATTGGTATCAGAACAATAGAGTATCTTACCTGATCTGTGATATAACCCACAAACACTTAGCCACCACACATAAGATGAATCTGAAACATCCTTTACTACCATTTCTGTGTCTGTATTTGATGGACTAAACTATCAAATGTGAGCTGTCAAAATGGAAGTATATCTTGATGTTAACTATGTATGGAAAGCAGTAGAAGAGGACTACGAAGTGTCTTCCTTGCCAAATAATCCTATGTTGCTCAAATGAAAAGTTACAAAAAAATGAGGCTTCAAAAGTTCAAAGAAAAATCAATTTTGTTCACAGTTGTATCTTCAATCATTTTCAACATAATAACAACGATGAAAATGGCACACAAAATCTAGAAGTTTTTTAATGAAGAGTATGAAGGCAGTGAGAGAATCAAAGGAATGCAAGCTTTGAATTTGGTTTGAGAACTTGAGATGCAGATGATGAAAGATTCAGAGACAATCAAAGATTATGCAGACAAGCTTCTCGACATTGCAAACAAAACACGTTTTCTTGGCACTAAGATTCCTAATTCTCGAATTGTTCAAAAAATACTTGTAACAATTCTAGAAAGATATGAAGCCACATTGACCTCCTTGGAAAACTCAAAAAATCTTTATACTATTACCTTGGCAGAACTTTTGACCACACTTCAGGTTCCAAAGCAAAGAAGACTCATGAGACAAGAAGGTCATATTGAAGGAGCTTTGGTAGCTAAATCGCTGGAAAGAAAAGGGCAAGTCAGGAAGTTTCAACCACAAAAATGATAGCAATTTGGCTAATTGATAGTGGTTGCACGAACCACATGACTTATGATCAAGAATTATTCAAAGATCTTGATGCAACCTACTACACAAAAGTCAGAATTGGAAATAGAGCAAAAATATCAATAAAGGGCAAAGGAACCATTATGATCTAAGGTTGCACAAGTTTGAAATTAATTATTAATATATGTTCCTGAAATTGACCAAAACTTGTTGAGTGTTGGCCAACTTCTAGAGAAAGGCTATAAAGTTCTATCTGAAGATAAAATCTGCATGATTAAAGATCTGCATGATTAAAGATTCAGATAATAAAGAATTATTCAGAGTTCAAATGAAAGGCAAGAGCTTTGCCTTGAATTTGATTGATGAAGAGTAGTTTGTTGTGCATAAGGTTGAAGACAACAACTGATTTAGCATAAAAGGATGGGTCATTTTCATCATGGTGATTTGCTTGATTTGAGGAAGAATGATCTTGTACAAGGACTACCTAAATTGGAAGAGAAATCGCTGGCATGCCCTGCTTTGCAATATGGAAAACAAACATGGAAAACAAATGAGGTTACTTTTTCCAAAAGATAAATCTTGGAGAGTAACAAACAAGTTGCAGTTAGTACATACAAATGTCAAAGGACCTAAAAAAACCTCATCTTTGAATGGAAAGAAAGCAGAGCTAGTGAATGTTAAAGTTGATGAAAGTCAAACTGAACCATAAAAATTAAAGGAAGAAGAGCAGCCTAAGACAATTATTCCCGAAGCAGAAACTAAAAATGCGGAGCAAAAAAGCAATAAAGGGAAGATGAAAGACACAGACAACTAAGAGTCATACGTAGTTCCTCAAAAGATAGAGAAACCAAAACCTCTATCAATTGAAGTAGAGGAAAAGCCAAGAGAACAACTACAAGTAAATGAGGAAGTTGTGGAAGATTGTAAAGACGTAGAGACTAAGCAAGAAACTGTGCTTGAGACTTCCAAGAGTGAAGGAACTTTGGATGACACAGTCAAGGAAGAAAAAACTTAGTGTATGGTGTCTTTGAGTCAAAGAGGAGATTGTTGGATTTTGGGACTCAAACAACATGTGGTTGAAAGACTCAAATTAGTTAAATAAAAACAAATTCCTATCCTATTTCTTAAGAGGATTTTATGCCTTGTTTAGTTATTTAGTTTGGTAGATACTTCTCAAATTTGTTTCATATTCTGTTTTTAATTTGTAATGTAAATATGTACTAGTTGTACTATATGAAACACACGATATTAATTATTGATTATTGGGTTTGATTGCCTAAAAATATACCGCGTTAATGGTTAATCAGTGTGTTTGGCTGTCAAAAGCCCTATAAATATACAATTGATGTTCAGGTAAAGACTAAAGACATCCTTTTCGTTCATTTTCTATCCTAAAAAAATAGTGATCTTTATGAAACATATATGACTTGAGCATCATAATGTCTTCTGCAGGTCAACAACACATCAAAGTAGATTGCATTCTTGAAGAGAATTGGACAATTGAAACATAAAACCAAGCAAGGAAAGACGACCGACCCTCATACCAATTCAATCGAAACACTAGTTATCCTCAATAGTTTCCCTTTTCTTCGTCTTTGGTCTTTTATACTTTAAAATTCTATAATTATATACACTAAATTTGTTTTAAATATAATATAAAGACATGATAATGATATATGGCTTTAAGTTTGTAACTATTGAGTTCAAAATTAAAAGAAATTTGTATAGTGACATAAAAAAACAAATTAGGTTCACATGGGTGAGAGCTTAGTGGGAGCCATTAACTTCTAAGTTTGATTTGTTGTGGAAGAAGGGACATGAACATCCCTTTGAATTTGATTTTGGATTTGCGTACAAACTAAGGTAAAAATTGAATCCATGAGAGTGAGAATGTGGTCCATGAAAGTTGTGCAGAAGATTCTTTACCACCACATATTCTTCTGACATTTTAAGCCCTACACCCTTCATACTAATAATGCCATCAACACTTAACATATTCAATCATTCCTCTTCAATTTCTTCCTTCAATCTCCAAATCTTCAATCTCATTTTTTCTTTCTTTCTTTCTCATAACTACAATAATAGTGCATGTTTTTTTGACATATATGTATGAAGAATCAAAATGAGTACAAAATACTCATTGCAATGAGCAAAAAGTATTTATCTTGGCATCCATTCATAGTAATATATAAGAGTATTTATTTTATAATTACTTTACAAATAATATTATATCTAAACGATTTTGATTAGTTAGTTGTTAAAAAAACTATTATTTCTGTTCCAAAATTATATTACTTTTTAAATGAAAAAGTTAGGATAATATCACTTCTTTTTATGATATTATGTATTGAAAATGATTTAGAGGAATATGCGTACAAGAAATATAATAAGTAATATTTAAAATTAAAAATATAATAATTTTATATTTTTCTTTATTTATATATATTAATTTATTCATGTTCAAATTTTAGTAAAATTAAATATGTTAAAAATTAAAATGTCAATTTAAGTTTTATATTGAATAGGGAAGATGAAAAAACTAAATATTTTATATATTAATATTTTATACACATTAAACTCGTGTTTTAATAATGTATCTTAAGTGAATTCAAAAAATTGATGAAGATTATTTGGATATTTATATAACATCATGTTTTGAGTTGATTTTAAGGATAGTTTAAATATATTTTTATCTTTCAGTTTTTTAATATATCTTTTCACGATAAAATCATAATAGGACTTCAAGTAGACAAATTCTTAAATTTAGAATTAAAAGAAATCTTAAATTTAATTCTTCTTACTAACTATGTAAATAATTAAAAAAAAATCATTCTTTACTATGCAGGGTTGAATTTAGTTGCAAATATGAGAAAAAGAAAGAAAGAAATAGTTTAAACCAAGTAAATTTAGTTTTCTGCTGGGTTAAGTAATAGAATTATGTGTTTAAATATTAATAAACAGTGTTTATTACACTTTTTTTTTTCAAAATTTCTTATATATAAATCAATTTTTTGAGAAACAAAATTTGTATGAAAAAGAAGACACACATAAAAATCAATTTCAGAATATTTCTTTTTTTGGTAAAATTCAATTTTACATACTTATATATAAATCAAACATAAAAATCTGAAAAAAACAAATCTAACTCAAATAATATACATCCAAGATTTTACTACCTATCTGACACAGTCAATTAACAGAATAAACTGATAAATGTTCACGTAATCAAAAGTTTTATTTATTTTATACCTTCAATTTCATTCTAATTTTCTCTATATTACTTCACATACATGAATCTTCTCCTTCTTCAACTAAAAAACTCCCAAAAAAGAAAAAAAAAAACAAATTTATACTAAAACATGCAACAACATATAAATTACAAAAATATTACATCCAAACCTTAAAACAAAATAAATAAATAAAATAACAGTCCTCTCTCATCTCTCAGCTCTCAGCTACCTCATTATCTTCTTCCTTCTACCACTCATCAATTTCTGAAAATACCATTGAAAAACAACCCTTCAAAGGATCCAATCTTGTGAAGATTCTGAATTCATAATGCAGAGTCAAAAGCCCTAGCTATGCTGTCAACTAAAGAAACAAGTTTCACTGAGTGAGGGAAGAAAGATTAGCAGAAGAATTAGATGAGTTAGAGTTGTTCTTATGGTTATGCATCCACACCTTGAAAACCTGTCTTGTAACTCCAACACTTTTACAAAACCTTTCAATCTCATCATCCACCTCTCTCCTCTGCAGCTTCCACCCCAGCTTCTCTGCAAACGCCAGCATCTTCTCCTTCTGCTCCGCACTGAACTTAGTCCTGAACCTCTTCCTGCTGCTCCTCTCTCCCACCTCCATTCTCCCTACGTCTCCTCCGGAGTATTCCATCATATCCCCACTCCCTCCGCCCTGTAGACCTTCCATCGCACTGGAACATGTCACTTTGCGATGGAAGTTGCGGTGACAACCGCAAGCTGCACACTGGAAGGAGGAAGAGGAGACGTCGATATCGAGAGTGAATTCTCCGCAACCATCGGTAGCGTAGCTACCGAGACTCGCTGCATGGTTGCGGAGACATTCTCGATACACAGAGTTTGAAGACGAAGATGATGAAGAGTTTTCCATGTTGTTGGTGTGTGTGAAAGGATGGAAGGTTGAGTATTTATTTGGGGTGCAGATGAAGAGAAGATGGTGGGAGAATGACAGGAATGGACATGGTTGGAGAGAATATTTACAGTGTTCCCCGTTGTGTGGACATGCTAGCGTCCTAGACAACTAGGCAACATCTCCATAATGTGTCCAACATCTACATAAAGCTTTCCATAGGACAATATGTACTCAAAGATAACATTACATCTAGTTAAAGTAAAAAACAACAAAGGAAAATGTTCAAAAACTTCCCTTCAAAATTAGGGTACATTGGTGTAGGGAACATAAGGATACAAAAAAAAAAAATTCAAGTTCATCTATGGAGGTAATTCAATTTCTAATTTGTAAATAATAGTTTTAGTGTAATTGGGAAGTATTTGTAAGTTTAGGCTATTTATATTAATAATTTTTAAGTGTTGAACAACAAAAGGCAATTGTAGAAATACACCTAAGTTTTGTCTACAAATAAATGTATTTTTTAAAATTGTAAATACCTTAAATATAATCACTGAAAAGATCTCCTATAATGCTATTAGTATTTTAATAATAGAAGTTTTATGATATTGTATAATTAATTAACTATTTTTTTTTGTTAATTTTAATGAATTCAATTTGCATTTGTTTGTAATAGAATGAGAGATAAGAGTGTTGAGTTTGAAGTATTATTTTGAAAGATGTTTGAGACACATGCATGCATCTACTAAGGAATCAAATGGTCATACAAATTACCAAAACCATAAACATATATATTTGGTTTTGTTCACTTATTGTAACCCCTAAGTCAGTCCTCTAATCGTCATTTTCAATCACTGACAGGGGCCTTTCTGTCCAACAAAATAAGAAGAAAACCCAGTGGCCCCGTTAACGGTGTGGGCCAAGAAAAATAATTTTCACATACCTAATTTTTTTATATTTATTTAATATTATTTTTTCTTACTTTTTATTTATTTTTTAAAAAAATATAAAATTTTACATTTTTATAATCAATTTATCCTTATATTTTATATCAAATAAATATAAAAATATATCATAATCCTATTTCTCTTACGTGAATTCTGGTAGAGAAAGTTAATAAAATTGTCACGGCAAATATCTTCCTCACAGAAATACATTTGTTCCTTGCAAAATATGTAGAAATTACGTCTATTTTACATCAATCGATAAAATAAGTCTGCTAGCATTGTTATCAACGTTGATTTTTTTTTTAACGTAAGTTCCTACTGTATGAATGAACTTTCTACTATGATTATGAATGATATATTAATAATTAATGAGCAACATTTTTTATAATTAAGACAGTTTTTATTTATTTTTAAAATAAAACGTATTTAAAAGATTATATATTATGAATAAAGTATAGTGGTATCTTATTTTCCCTCTGTAAAACAAATTATGTTTTTTTTTTTTTTTTTTGACGAAGATGAAGAAAAAAAACGAGTTTGTTCATATGAAAATAATAATCCTTTTACGTATTAAGTTTTAATATTTTAATTTAATCTTTTTAACAAAATAAAATATTATTTATAATCTTTACACAATAAAAATTTTATAATATATATATATATATATATATATATATATATATCCTCAACCACAATTAAATCATTTTATAAAATTGGTTAATAAAATATAATAATTATATATAAATAAATAAATAAGTGATTCAAATTGTTATCATCAATTTAATATTTAAACTCGAAACACTCTTCCATCCAAGCTATGTATTTTATTAGCTTTAATTTGTATAATTTTATTTTTGTATTCAAACTATAATCATAATTGACTACTTTACCTTCATAAGCACCTACATAATATATACTGTTGGTATCTCATATCTATCTATCTATAGCTATATCTATATCTATCTATCTATATCTATCTATATCTATATATATATATATATATATATACATATATATATATATATATATATATATATATATATATAATACTCCCATAATAAAATATATGTTAAAACAATTACATATATATGTAAACATGAAAAGATAAGATCGTTAAACCATGATACTACTATTTAAGTGACTATTTGTATAAGTTAATAACCAATTTACTTTGGTATCAAATTTGTTTAAATATATTTTTAAAAAGATTAATTTCATTGTATCAATATTTTACAATTCAATTTTATTTAAATTTTTATTTTAAAATAAAAAATATTTGAGTTTACATTTTAAAAAATAATTTCGATATAGACTTATTTAAGCATTTAAAAAAATAAAAATGTTTATGAATATAAACTAATTCGTCATATTCACGAGCAAATATCCAATATCCGACAAAACATATATGTTTTTCTATAAGACCATTTAGTTAGTGTTGCCATCTTCACATCGTTGTGTTCCTAAGCATTAGAGACAAACTTTAATGTAATCCAAACCTATAATTTAAATTAGAATTTGGTACTTTTACAAAAATAGGCTATAAACCCTTATCACAAACTCTAACTCCAAATTCACCACAAATTGCAATCAAATACTATTCATTTCCAAAGAAACGTGTTCATTTATTTGTTTGCAAATTATAAAATCCTGCTCTTCAGTCCTCAGCCACAACTTTTCTTCTTTTTCTTGTAATTATTATATGATATTGAAATGACGTATTGGATGTAACTTGTATAAATATTAAACTGTATGAATGAAAGTGATGAATTTTATGATGCTGTAATTAAAATATATGTTGGAAATTTCACGTCGGATTAGAGATAAGGTCAAGTTATAATATATAAGTAAGCTGCAAACTTCATCTTACAAATCGGTTTGTGAGAATTGAGTTGAATATTAAAACCCACTTATATATAATATGGTATCAGAATCATCTTTAAAGTTTACGAATTCTAAAATTTACTTTCTAATAATATGTGTAAAATGTAAATATGTAGTGAAATGGTAGAATGTGCATTGTATTAAAAGAAATGGTAAATATTGAGTTGAAAGTAATGTATAAAGTTAAAGTTCAAGAAGATGAAAAGAAAAGGTAGGAAAAGGACGCGTATAAAAGATGGGCAGAGAGATGCACATGTTGGTGGTTATAGTTATGGTATTTTGTTGTTGTTTTGTGTTTATCAATATCAGTATATATTGGGTGACAGATTGGATATAGATGCCCCATGTTAGACCCTCCAAAGAGTCAAAAATTGCCCATACAACATCTCAATTACAGATCATTTTATCTTCACTTTCTTCTCCTTCACAAAATATTTTCTCAGATTGATACACTGTTGACAAAAAGTTTAACAGTATATTTCGTCTCTCCATTCAATGTTTTTTCTTTATTAATGTTTTAATTACTCTGCTTCTTATTTTGTTTAAAAAACTTGATGTCATTAAATAATAATAAATTTATAAAGTTAAAATAGATTTAAAAATAATGACAAATAACATTTTGTAGAGTTAAAAAGTAAAGGTTTAAACTCAATTTTGATTAGAAAAAAAATACAACAATCATTTGACAGTGATGGTAAGACTAAAATAGTCATAAAAAAAAAGTTAAATTTCTTATTTGTAAAAGATGTAAAAAAGTGATAAAAGATGAGATAAAAAGAATGTAAAAATTGAATATTTGTGAAAGTATTGATCATGGTGATAGAAGGAATGGAGTGGGGATGGGGGAATAGGTAGAGAAGTGTGTGGGTCGGAAATTGAGAGTGCAAAGGATGAAATTCACTTGATGTGTCGGAAAATAATTATAATGTTTCAATGTCTTTTAGGAAGCAAATTGCTTTGTTTCGTTTTCTCCATTCAGTGTGCAGTCACTGTACTATGTGACCTTTCCTACAGTACACAACAACACCCACAAACCTACTCATAGTTAGATCCCACTTTTGCTGCACAATCACCTTCCTCTGTTTCGCTCTTTTAGTTAAGGCTGCAACCAATTATTCATTCTCACTTCATCACAACAATTTCTGATTAAAAAAGTGAAGTGTAAATTTAACTTAATTTTACAAAACCAATTTATAAGATAAAGTTTATATCTATTTATATATTATAAAATTGTCTTATAAGTGATGTTTGTACACATATTTGTATACTTGTAAGGTAAGATTAATAACACTTATATATATCTCAAAAATAGAACTAGATATTAATAAAAGGTATGATAACAGATGAAATAATATGTCTAACAGATAATAAATATCTTGATAATGAGTGACAGAACAAATAAGAAAGTTCACTAGAATAGGCCTTAACGTACGATTCTAATACCATGTTAAGGAATAGACTTCAAACTTAATTTAATGTCACAAAATCAATTTATAAAATAAAGTTAACACTTACTTATATACTATAAAATCGTCATATTTCTAATCGACATAAGACTTTCAATAAAAATATCTATTTAATACATATATGTCTCTGTGTCTTTCAATGGTTGCAATTGTAGCAAGAATCACAAAATATACAGAAAAAGTTGCAAATTGAAATGGATAATAATATTTAGACAACATTTTTTTGACAACATTTGAACATCATCTACGTGTCATTTTGTGATTGGTCCAAAATTACTTCACAATCAATAATAATAATCATAATCACTACCATAGACTAATCACATAATAACACGTAAATAATATTTAAATTGGTTGCAAAAGAAAAAGTTAAAAGGGTGGTTTCAACTTGTGGCTTGCAGAGAAAGGGTAAAAAAAAAGCTGCTCTAATTTGCTACGATGATTGTGGTAGAAATAATGATTCACTGCTTTTTAATTATGTTGTAAATTCTGGTACATGGTTGTAATTTATGCAAAAGTTTGATGGAAAAGCTGAAGGTATAATAATTGTTTCTTCAATGTTTTATTTCATTTTCTATCTTCAGAATTGTACAATCTTGCAACTTTTGTGGTCAAGGAATTTTTCTTCATAATTTTTTTCTTAGTTTACAAAATATGTTGAATTTTAACTTAAGGTGAGGTTTTTAATAGGTTTTAAGTAAGCTTAGAATAATTGTTTTTTAGTAGGATTGTCAAGCTGAGTTAACTAGGTTTAGAAAAGTTGGTTCATTATATATAAGTTAAAAATATTGTAATATGGTTAGTCACCACACATTGGTGACTTAAGTGAATTTAACTCACTTATTTTATATATTTATTACACTTTAATTATTATTAAAATGGATTGGTTTGACACATTTATTTATAGAAATATAATAAAAATGTTAATCTATTTTACAATGTATTATATTATGAAATAGTAAGAAAAAAATAAAAATGTAAATTTTTATAAATAGATAAACAAATAAATTAAAATTCTAATTTATTATTAAATATCAAAACATTATAGTGTTTTAAAAATTAAAATTGTTAATAGTCATCAAAGATTAGATTCTCTCTTACATACTTCTATTATCTTTATAGTTTTTATGTTGAGTTACTTTAATTTGACATAGACTTTGCAAATACATTTATATTTTTCTCCTAAAGAATTTAAATATATCAAAATAACTATTGTGGAAATATGTGATACTCTTTTAATTACAATTACTTAATAATATTGAAAGTGTTTTTTTCCCTATATTCATTTTCTAAAAGGAATGATAATGGGTTGGGATACAGGTAATATTTACATGTAGATACTTATTTTAAAAATATTCACAAATATTTTAAAATATAAAGATATCCGTAAATAATTGTGAATATTTTAAAAAATATATATATTTTATGAATTTTTATAAAATAAATTTATAAAAAATATAATATATATATATATATATACATTAAAATTTAAGTATTAAAATATTCATAATGAATTTATTCCTAGTGAATTTATTATGGATAAATTTGGATATCAATTATCCATAGTAAATTTATCCATTAAAATTTATGAATATGAATATTTTTATTATCTCACTCTCTATAAAAAGAAATTAGAATAAACAACCGCACACAACAGTCACTCTTAGTGTACTAATGAAAGCAAAAGATTAATGCACAGTGAAGATCAATAGAACATAACGTCTTGCCACAACGACTGAATGTGGAGGAATAGACAGAATGTTCACTGCTGAATTCAAAATTATTAAACCCTAAAAAGAAGGAAGAAAATGTCAAATTTACCCATCATTTACGAATCTCATGGAACCCACAGTTTTTGAAAAAATTATTAAAAGCGACACATCAGTATCAAATGATGTTATACTAATTTTGGATGATTTTTTCACTAAGTTACAAGTTGTCATTGACATGTGAAGAACATTACAAGTTGTTTTAAACACAGATGTATATATTATACTTGTAGCACTCTGTTAATGAGATAACCCAGCTAACTCTAGCTTCTAGGTAAGCTTTAGGGACAAGCATGGTACGAATATTTCATTGTTTCAACTGTAATATGGTCAAACTGTTTCCAAATCCAAGTTCATGAACCTACAAGGTTTTTCTTCTGCACGTATATTAATGGAATTAGAATATTATCCCAGTGTCGCTTCTACCTTAAACATGTTCCTTATTATGCATTAAACTACGTTATTCTCTTCCTTATATCTCTAAAGTACTTGTTCGGAACACATGCTTTCCTGTAAGCTTGTAGGTGATGATGCTAGAGAAATTGTTATGCCATTCATAATAATTCATAATCATCCAATTAAATAATTCATCACCAAATTAACGAGTTTGAATATCTAATGTGGCTAAGAGTGTCTCATGGTTAAGGTAGTGGTTTATATGTGTATTTTAGAGAAAAGTGTTAAAAACGGGATTGTTTAGAAATCCTTATTTTGAAGTTTAAGAAAAATGTTTAACGAAATAGGATCTATAAAATGAATAGTCTAAAATAACGAGTTAAACGTTAAACATTATTAAACAATATCTTGAACGTTATGTCTATTCTAAACGTTAAAGAGAAAAGTTTAACATAAACATAATATATATGTTAACAAATCATAAACGATATATGTTACTCTAACAAACTTTGCATAAATGTTAATACACGTACCATGTTAATAGCTAAAGAATGTCAAACGTTTTAAATGCAATGTACGAATAATATTACTTCTTTGTTTGTTGTACTGTTTTTCTTTATCTGTGCAGATTATAAAAGATAAAGCTTTACTCAAAAGTTTTACAATAGTTCAGAAAAATGTTAAGAGATAAGAAGTCATCGTGAAAATGTTTTCCGAAAAATGTTCTTTTAACAACCTTTTTGTGACAACTTATCACAACGTTTATGTGGTGGTTCGTGATTGGTCCGTTAAATTCAAATGAACCAATAAAATAGTGACACATGGCCTATTGTCAAAAAGTTGTTATAAAAAGTTGTTAACATAACAGAGTCCATGTTTTCCTCAATGCCTTTTTGTCTACTAATTTCGTACAAGCAGCGCAGTTGACTCTTCAAAAGCAACATAGCATTTGACTTATCACAAAAGGCTATACACTTACGTCAAAGTCAATGCCTCTGAGTAACGAATTTTTTTCAAAGATATGTCTATATAAAGAACAACACATGAAGAGAAAGATAACAAAAATTTCATATACCCTTACACTGACAAAACTCTTTTTCATCTACGTCGTCTAAGCTTTTTGAAAAAGAAAAATCTTTGTAACAAGTTTTTCAGATAAATCTTGTATTACTCAAATATCCTCTTTAAGAGAGTTCTTATTTGTATTTATTTTCATAAAAACACTCTGTTGTTTTTGTATAATCATAAATTATTTAAAATACTTGTTTGTTTAACTCATAATGAGTTAAACGATGTAATTAGTTGAACCATTTGATACCATGAGTGATTATACTCGTTTTAAATAAAGAGTGGTTAAACTCATTGTAATTTTTTTAAGGATTAGTGAAACTCTTTAAGAGTGTTTAAAGAAGAACTGGACGTAACTAAATTGGAGTGAATCAGTATAAAAATAAATCTTCTTCCTTATTATATGTTTACTAGTTTTTCTAAAAGCTTTATAAAAATCTTTTCAAAACAGTGATACATTTTGGATTTTGGTTTATGCTAATTAAAAAAAATGAAAGCAAAGAAAATAGAACGAAAGAAAATGCTTTTTTTCTATTCCACCCATTTACACCAAACCCTACTTTAAATGTGAAGGTGAAATAAGGCATTCCTTCAAATACCCTTCATTATTCGAACCTTTTTAGATTGTGCTAATTAGAAATTAGAGAAAAACAAAAACATTGTTACGATTAGTGCTTATTTGGAAAGCCTTAAATTTTCTTACTAGGAAATTAATATTCCCTTACCTGTAAAAAAGCATCACAAAATTTGTGAAAATAAGATCAAGCTTCCGAAATAAGTTTAGTGCTTTGTTTATAAATTGACAAACTAACTTGGGTTATGTTTCTATTTTTAATTAGTAGGTGAGTAATTAAAATATACAACATTGTATCTCACTCTTGGTTAGGATAAGTTAATCAAAGGCAATATCACTTTGTTACATGTTTATAGTATGAGGTATATATATATATATATATATATATATATATATATATATATATATATATATGTATAGTCAAAGCTTTCTTTCTACCTTATCATTTGTTTGATGTTGATGACAAAAAAAAGTTAGAGTTTTAATCTAGAAACCTTTCACTTGGACATACACTGTCTTCAATAAATAAATCAGCAATGTTTTGTGGTTCATGTTTATGTCTCATATTTTGCATTAAAAATCATGTTTTGTCATGGTTCAATAGCATGTGTGCATGTGCTTAACGTATTTTACCGATTCGTTGCATGCATCTAACCCTAAACTTGACTTAACTCATATTTTAAGTAGACAGCCTCAAGAACACACATAAAAATAAAGGTGTTTAGAGTTTATAAGAGTTTAGTTGATTCATATTTTGACCATGTGTGCTATCAGAACTTAAACAAGAGAGTGCTAAGTAAAAAAATAGCATATATACTTGGATAGTAATTATAAAAAGGTTGAACAACAATCTCTTAATTTAATATTCTAATTAAGAGTCTTAACTTAACTTCAACAAAAATAACATATTCATGTGAAAAAGGAAAAACAAGTACGAAAGTGTTCTGTTCTTGTGGGACATTTGACTCATTTTGGTTGGAAAAGGCAGAACTGTAGTCTTTGATTATGCTTACAGAATCAAACACCTTCTCTGGCACAGTCTGCAAACATTGCCTTATCATTGTTGTAATTAGTCATATATGTAATAAGATCCTTAGGCTTCACGAATCTCTACAGGACAACTATTAATTCTGCTCTCATATTTATTATTATTTTTTACATGTTACTTTGTAAGTTCAATTCTATTTATTTAATTACTGATAAAAAATATATTATTTGAATGAAAAAAAAAATATTTGATATAGATTTTTTTGATAATATTTTGATATAAACAACAGCATTTTTTTTATTGATTCATTATTTATTTATTATTATGCTAACATAATCTAAATTCAATAAAAAAATATGTGTTAAAATGTTATAAAAAAAAATTATGTTAACATATAATTGTTTGATATATATTATTACTTTCACTACCCTCTATCAATTCTTGACCTTGCAATGCCAACTCAAGCATAAAAAAGTTGAAGTTGATAAAAATGATTTAGCACTAATGTTTATACAACTTTTTATCATTAGTCGGTATAATATCATAATGTAAGGTGTGTTTTCTCTTTGATAATTGGCCTTCAAACCATTACTTTACTTTTTTTTTATACACAATCCTTCACTAAACTTTACTTACTTTCGAAGTTGAGATTAGTTTAAAGCAAAATCTTAGAATAATAATGAATCACATATCTCAAGTTTTTGTATTATATAGATCAATAAAGCCCACAACTCAACTACTGGGAGATTGTTGTTTATCTAGAAAATTTCACCTCCAAATTTGCCTTCGATGCTTAAAATATGTTGACTCGAGCAGGACTCAGCTTTCAAATGTTATTTGAAGATACAAAAATTTTATTTAACTTTTAATTAGGCAGGGTAATAGTGTAGTATGACTTGTAAAACATTATAGTAGTAATCTTACAGAAAAAAAAATGTTCATATTATTGATACCATATGATTGTCCGATCATATTAGATTTGTCAGTAATACGGTTAGTTATGTTATGAGCATGATTGAACGGTTGCAATAAAGCATGTTTACCTTTAATATAGATCAATTTAAGACAAAGCATGATTATGATTAGTTAGATTTAATTATATTGTAAATAATTCAAAATCCATTCTGAAATCTATAATTACAGGGTTGAGGTAAATGATGACATTCAATACACATTAATTGCTAGAAGAGTTAAATCTGTATTGATTTTGACATCAAAGTGTCTTTTACAGGTAATTTCAAGTTTGATCGGACAAGTGTAACAAAGGATAAAATAAAGACAAGTATTTAGATCTATAAGTAACTAAACAACATAATAAATCTTAATCTCAATCCATAATCGAAACAATAATCAAACTTATTTCAAAAATATGAAATATTTTGAGATAAATGTATTTAAAATAATTTAGTTTCCACTTTAAATATTTATTAAATTTACACATTACCTTCTATATATAATTTAGAGTTTTTTTATTGTTTTTCATTTTTTTTAGTTCCGATCGTCTTCTTATTTTTTACATTTGACTAATTTTACTTCTTTTTTTCTCACTCGTTCTCTTTTCTAATCACTCATCGCACTCGTAACATTATTCTTATTATTAATATATCAATTTTAAGTTCATTGTTAATCACGAAGTAAACTTTTTATTTTTCAATTAACTTGCCAACTCCTTTTATCAAACAAAATTTCTAGGTCAACCAAAAGGCATTATTGTAAATGTTACAATGCTTAATTATTGTAACAATGTTTCTTAAGTCCAAACCAATCATATTAAATTGTTAGACTCATATAATTGTTTTCAAATATTGTCCATTTTTAAGTTTGAAATTCTTATCAAAATTTTATCTTTAAAAAATAGTTTAAAAAGTTAAAAAATGAAAAAAATTATTTAAAATATTCTTAATTTATTGGATTTCTAAACAATATTCTCCATACTATCAATCAAGATTTGATTTTAAAATTAGTCCTCTGTGAATAAACATTGATACAATTTCATGACATTAGAGAGTGCAATTTTGAAGAGTTGTTCGTGACTATCCAACGTGCATGATTGCAACAAACTGATGGAGACTTATCTTCAGTTCTCAAACTCAATGTTGTTATCTCTAATTATGATATTAACAATTAAAAAAGACAACATTTATACATCTCACTATCAACTATTGAATGATTTCCAAACAATAACGAAACGAGTATAAAATGCATCCACACTTTTAGAAATATTATTTATCAAATCAAAACTCACACCAAGTAATAAGATAGTTCATAGAACAACTTTTCTCAACTAACATAATTACTAAAATTATGAAATCTCGAATAATATACTAAAAGAGGGAAAAAATTAAATATGTTTTTTGTTTTTTAACTTTTAGTGAAAATTAAAATTAGTTTTTTTTTTTAACTTTAGATTAATTTAGTTTTTCAACTTTAAAAGTACGTTAATTTAATCTTTTAAATCGAATTTTTTTAAATTTATTTGAAGTTTTAAACGCGTTTCTCAATTAATATTACAAAAAACACATGTGAAATAGTATAAATAATTCAAATACGTGTTTGAAACGTCAAATAAATTTAACAAAATAAATTCACACATTTATAAAGTTCTAGAAAACTAAATTGGGCCAAAGTTTCAAAGAGAGACTAATTTCAATTTTTACTTAAAATTAAGAGACCAAAAAATATTTAACAAAAAAAATAATCCATAAATATTAGTGTAAAGAAACATTTATTCCAAATTAAATTATAATTTAGTAAATTTGTTGTATAATTTGTTAACTTCTGTAGGATTTATTTATGAGAATTAAAATTCAAAATAAAAAAGGTTGAAAGGTAGAAATAGAACAAATTATATTATGAAAAAGAAAAAAAAAAGTCTACATTCAAACAAAAGAAAAGGGTATTGGGCCAAAGCCCAAAGTCTTACAATGTATTGGGCCAAAGCCCAAACATTTCATTGTTTAATGCTCTGTTAATTGGTATTGTAAGGTCATTCATAAAAGTATTAATTCGTAAATTCTTATAAACAACTATTTTGTATAATATAAAAATTTAAGCATTGACTTTTTCCTGTGTGTTGGACTTTCATTTTGAGGAATTTGGTGCGTTTGTTTCTGTAAATAAGCACTGGAGTTTCTTATGTCCAGTGCTTATTTATTTTATTATCTCAATTTAAATCATATAAGAATCTATTTTATTCTTACTATTTTTCTTATTTCTTTTTGTATTGCTTTTACTGTAACATCTGAACAAAACGTTAGAGCAATTCTTGTACTAAAAAGAATTTAATAATACGTTTTTATTTATATTCTTTTACATATTTTTTATGCTTTGATGGTTTTGTAGTATTAATATATATATATATATATATATATATATATATATATATATCTGTATTATTATTTGGTAAAAAATATTATAAAATAATTTGAAGATAATACGTTTTTACTTTATATATTTTGTGAATTTAGAAGAATTAAATGTGAAATATTCAATGAGGTTAAGTAGCCCAACCCAATGCTGTAACCAGCCCAGCCTGTTGCCAGTGGGTCACCTATCAATGGAATTTTCTTCAGATACATAAAATGCCAATAATCTTATAAAATAAAATACATTTAAAATTATAATAATAAAATAGAATCAAATGTTCATTTGTAGTTCAATTTACACACAATAAAAACATTTACCATCGTTCCAGACATTTGAAATCCCCAATATATTTTAAATTCTTAAGAGAGCTTTATAAATTCAATATAAAAAATATATATTTTCACTTCATTTTGTTCATTACTTGGTATATGTAATAGTTTCATCATTAAAATAAAAAATAATTTGAATATAATTTTTTCTTTTAATTATCTGAAACAATAAAATTGTAACAAGAGTTGGATAATATATATTTTCCTAAAAGATATCTCAACAGAAGTAGTATAATAACTCTCCTCACAATTAATTTATTTATTATAGATTCAAAATATAATTTATATTCAAAGATGTGTATTTTATTTTAATTTTCAGCTCATTAATTTATTTAAAAATAATTGTAGTTGAATATACTAAAAAATATTATTGTGATAATATAATACTAATTCTACTCATAACAATATATAAACGATACTCAGCTTGGAGATATGAAAGAAGGCAACGATAATTAGTATAATGATAAAATTATATAAATAAATATAGATTTATTAGTAATGAAAAATAAAAATCATTGTTAAAGTAATAAGTTGACAATTTTTAAAACTAAAAATTATATTCATAATTGTTTTATTTTTCTTACTCTTTGTGATCTTTTAACCAATTAACTCTATCTATTAAAGTTACTTCATTGATTTTTAATAATCAAATATTCACATTCCTTAAATACACCACAAAAAAGTCGTTAAATTTTTAATCTCATTACCCTTCCAATTTTGTGATTCATCAAATTGATATAAAATTAAACATTTGTTGCAACAAGAAGCATATACTGTATATGTTCCTGTTGCCTTAGAATTACAACTCAATATTAACAGGTAACTAAGTTATTAATTTTCATTAATTAATAATAAATGTACAACTTGCAGACTACAATTATATTTTTCAGTAATTTTCATAGTACTAAAATAAAATGGAAAATTGAGTTACGATGATCATGTCTACAGTGTCTGATATACTAAAATGGAAAAAGAAATAAAAACACATTTAAAATGGGGCAATTGGCAGAGGAAGAGGAAAGATGAACTAAGTGAATAATTATTTATGCTGCGCTGACTGAGTATTGGTCTAAGCAATTTGCACATTTTGCATTTGAATACAATATTTTAAATATTACTTTAATATTAGAATCTCATAAATGTTTTTTTTAATGTTAAGATTAGATTTTAAGATGGCGTGCAGACATTTTTGTTCCTTTGCTCTCTTCATTTTCCATTCGTAGAGGCCAAGAACCCTAACAGGTGCTGCTCCCTTCTCCCTGCTCATACATTCTCTTGCCCTCTTATTTTTTTCTTAAAATCATTGCATGGGTTCACATCAAAATCTCATTTTTCACCCATTTTCCACTTCCATTTTAAACTTAGATTTTGTTGATCTGCTTGGTTTTTACTTCAAAGATCTGATTTTTCTTTTACCATATTTTCATGTTAAAATGGATCTTGATCAAAACCCAGAAGCTGAAATATTTGGGGCAGGAGGTTTTGCATGTGTGCATTTATGGGATTTCTATAATTTGTCCCCTTTTATGGTTTGACTTTATTTGAGCTCAAACAAAGGTGAGTTTTTAGGTCAGACAGTTTTTGTAGTTGTAGTTGTTTCACTCTTTGCTTCCCATCTTAAATGTGTTCTGTTTTGAATTGTGTTGGTTTGTTAGGAGAATGCAATGGACTTGAACAATCTGAGGTTATTTAAATAGTGTACACTCACTGCATTGTTTTCCTGCAAATAGTTTCATCATTTGGAATTGTGATGGATGGTGATAATGGTCTCAACATCCGTAACTGGGGTTACTATGAACCGGCCACATCGTTTAAGAGCCACCTGGGGTTGCAGCTGATGTCATCCATGCCGGAAAAGCCTTTAATCGGAGGGCGGAATGCTGCGGTTTTATCTGCCACAAATGGGGCATTTCACCACAGAGACATTGGTACGTCCCACGCTACATACCCTATGGAATACGTGAGAGATGCTTGGATTAGTAGTCAGAGAGACAAGTATATGAATATGATACCTACAAATCATAACTATGGTGGTATTCCAGAGACATCTTCGGCACATCAAATTCAAATGATTCCACCGCCGGAATTGCCGAAGGAAGAAAGGGCAGTGGAAGAGGAAGCTGTTGTTGTTGAGAAGGCAACTGGGGGCAGTCGTAAGAAAAGACAGAGTCCTAAGGTGCCGAAATCTCCCAAGGCAAAGAAGTCCAAGAGGGGCCCTCGTGTGCCAAAGAATGAGAATGCTCCCACAGTTCATCGTGCAAGGGTTCCAAAGAAAACTACTGAAATTGTAATAAATGGAATTGACATGGATATTTCTAGTATTCCAATCCCTGTTTGTTCATGCACAGGAGCAGCTCAACAGTGTTACAGATGGGGCTCTGGAGGGTGGCAATCTGCATGTTGCACAACAGGCATGTCAGTTTATCCTTTGCCTATGAGTACCAAGCGGCGTGGTGCTAGGATAGCTGGTAGGAAAATGAGTATAGGAGCATTTAAGAAAGTTTTGGAGAAACTTGCAGCTGAGGGTTATAACTTTTCTAATCCTATTGATTTGAGGACTTATTGGGCAAAACATGGCACCAACAAGTTTGTCACTATTAGGTAGGTCTCATCTATTATCGTCGACTAGCTTCTTATTCCTTTCGATCTGTTTGTCATGTATATATATGTGTATTCGGCCAGAGACTGAGGCTTCTTAGGTGTTGTAGTACAAGAAATTTCGAGGTCAGAAGACATTTCCTGTTCTTTTATGTTATTATCATCACTTCTTTGGATTAAGTGCATTGGAAAAATCAATCTTGTGGTTGGTGGGTTGGTCCTCATAGGGAAGTAGTTGATATAGCATCTTGTTTTATTGATATCTAGAAGTAAAATTTTATTGGTTCATGAGATTACTGGTGTTTGAAACTTATATCCTTCTCTTTTTTACTTCCAACTAATTATGTGAGTTCAGTGTTGTGTAAATCCATACTTAGTTAGAATGTGCCTATTTCAATGACTGTGAAAGCTAGGCTCTACTTGAAAACACTGCAGACTGTGATGAATTGCAATGTGTTTTGAGATGGTCTGATTCCATCAATGATTCAGCTTGTGTTTGAGGAAATTGACTGGTTTGAAGTAGTAAGTGCAATATTTAGTGCTTTTTCAATATATTTTTCCCTTTTACTGTTTTTCTTTCTAAAAGTACTAGCAGTGATCTACTTCCAAGCATTGTTAGTTGAACAATTTGATTGCTAAATCATTTATAATATTTCGTGATAGACACAGTTCAGTGTGCAGAGCAACATGTTCATTGAACATTGTGTGAAGATGGTTGTCATTGTGGTAGAATTTTGTCATGCATGTCTGATTATAGAATAAAAAAGAAAATTGAAGTAATCCATGGCATGTATTTGTTAGCCAAAATCATTTTTATGCATGCTATATGCTCATTGACTTGGTTCAAACTAAAAGTATGAATGTAATTGTGGCCTTTTACTGAAGCAATAAAGAGTGATTATTATAAGTCTTGTATGTACTTTTATTATTATTATTATTATTATTATTACAAATTTGACAAGTCATCATAAGGTATATTTCTCTTGTTTTGAATATTTTACTCTAAAATGAAGACTTAAGGCCTAGTTTTATTTTTGGTAAGTAGTCACTTTGGTCATTGAAAGTGGAATTCACTGTCAGTTCAGTTTTGTCATTTTGGTATTTAAATTTATTCACTTACTGTGATCTTAGTTCTTGAACATAATCATTTACTGTCATTTTAGTGTCTACTAAATCAGTTATTGTAATTTTAGCATGTCAATGTACCTTCAAGATATCAAACATGTTCTACTAAAATAGTAAAATGTGGTTACATTCATCACTAAAATGACATGCACAATCGAAGAGATTTAATTACAACCCGTGGATATTATTTTGATGTAAAAGTAGAAAATTCTGTATTAACATTTTTCAATTTATCTCATTACTCTTGCGAGTTTCTTCGTATGTCAGGTATTTCCGTACCAAAGAAATCTAATTTTACTCTTTTCAGATTATATAATTTAGAAGTTAAAATAATTCTTAGACTGTATAATTCGAAAGTAAAAAATGATTTTAGAACTTTGAAAGTTATTTTTTTATATATATAAATTTTGTTTTAAATTGCACAATTTAAAGTAAAAAGATGACTTTAATAATATGCAATTACAATTAAGAAAATAAATAACTTTTGGATGGTGTAATTTGTAATTTTCTTTTGAGAAAGACTTTTGAATTACACAAAATGAGACAAAATGGAATGCTACTTTAATACAGAGGTGCAGGAAGAAACTATCTTGTTTTTCTTTTCATTGCTTTCAGCAGGATTGGATCGATAATTCAGTAAGGCCCAATAACCAAAAGCCTTACATTTGGGCCTTTAGCTAAAGAAAACAAAAACTAACATTCTGAATTAATCTTAAAAAACAATAGTAATATAATTTACAATAAGATAACAACAATGTGAGACATGGTTTTCATTTATGCCGTTGAATTTTTTAACGTTATCTGTTATGTCACTGTCTTATTTAAGTGCTAATAATTGCGTAATATATATTAATTTAATTTATGCGTTTAATTGTTCAATAATGAGAGAAACAAATTCTGATCTGTCAACTTTTTTTCAGTTTGAACTTTCATTATCAAAATTAATGAGCAATAAATTATTTTATATTTCATAAAGTTATTTATAAGAATGATTTATTATTTTCATCTTCGGTTATTTAGCTTCTAAAGTCAAAATTTTCAAAAAAGATAAAGGAAAACAGAAACTTTATTTTATTTATATATGTACACATGAAGAACTATTTTTTTTTCATTGAAGTGAAAGTATATATTATATTAAAATATCAATATTATTTAAAGCTTATTTTTAAGTAGTTTACAAGCAGTCCTCACTGAGAATATATATTATATTCCATGATTTCACATTTCTCTCAATAAAAATATCAATAAATACAAAATTACATCAAATATAATTTTTAAAACAATGATTATAAAAGTTAATAAATTTATTATACACAGTAAAAAAGTATTTAAAGCACATTATTTAACATTTACTTTTGAAATGCATTATTTGACTGACATTGCCAGAGATTTGTTAAAAAATCAAAATTTCACGAGCCTCTTTTGTTATGAGTTTTATGCCTAATTTAAGAGTGTTTAGTTAATTTTAATTAATGATAAAAAAAATCACATTAAAGAGTATGTTATTGAAGGTCTTTCTCATCTAATTTAAGGTCAATATAAAAGAATTCTACAGAATAAGTGGTTTCTCCATTTACAGGAGTTTAAAATGAATTTCGGACAGTTCAATATTAATTAAAAAGATTATAAATTTAATTTGAAAAATATTTTTAGAAAAATCAATAACTGTACAGTATATATTAATTTGTGATTAAATCTAAATTATATAATATTGTTATCCAACATGTGGAAATTCACATAAAGTTGTTACAACTTCATTATAATACGAATTATGATACATGCCAAAAATTCGTCTAATGATATCATGTTACCTTTATTCTAATTTTAATTTTTTAAATATATAATAGACACTTACTAAAATTTGGCCTCAAGTATAATTGCTCGAAATGAAGATTTGAACCATAGTCGTATTCATCAAATATTTGCCACCAAAATAGTATGATTTTTTACTTTAGATATAAGAACATTAAGCATGCATAAAATGATTTTGACTAATACAAGCCATGGATTTCTTAAATTCTCTTTTTTATTCTATAATCAGACATGCATGAGAAAATATTACCACAATGACAACCATCATATCGTATAAAAAATGTTCAATAAATCAGACTCTCTAGAAGATGAACTGCATCTACACAAAATAGTATAAATGATTCGGCAATAAAATTGTTGAACAACATATGCTCCAAATTAGAGCACTGCTATTCATTTTACAACGAAAAATAGTAAAAAAGAAAAAAATTTTGAAAAAACACTGAATATTGCTTTTACCACTTCAAACCAGTCAATTTCTTCAAAAACAAGCTGAATCATTCATGGAAGCAGACCTTCTCAAAACACATTGCAATTTATGACAGTGTGCAGTGTTTCCAAGTAGAGCCTAGCTTTCACATGTCATATAAATAGAGACATTCTAATTAGGTATGGTTTTGTACAACACTAAACAACCTTTAATATAGGATGTGAGTTCAGTTTTAGTAATATCCCATGAGGGTGCTATTAACAGTTCCTACCTGATGAGTTGAGTCAGTGAAGCAAGAATGGCTTCTGGGTGCACACTGTGTATGTTTTGTGTAGGGTTTCAGGTGTTATTGACAGGTACAGGATACAGTTATATACCTTCCATAGTTATCAGAAATTATGTTCAAATTCTTGATGGCTAATTTGAAATGTGAATTTTGGAAGAAAAGATTCAGGATAACAAACCAAAGCTGCTAACAATGTTATATGAAAGACCCATCTCCAGACTCTTGGACACTCCACCAAGGATCAGGTTGCAATATCTGGCTGTATTGCATGAGACCCGACATTATTAAAGCATAATAGAAGCAAAGAGGGAGACAGAGGTAGGATACACAGAAAAGCAGTGATGAATTTATGGATGAGGTGTAACTTCATCTTGGCATAATCAAACACTGATGCAGACCTTCTGAACTCATCAAGTTGCTCTTGGATTACACTTTCGGGTCGGAATATTGTATTATTGAAAGCTTATGGTGTTATGGTCTAGTGGGAGTCTAGGAAAATGGATTTTTTGTTGAGTTATTTATAGTCTTAATAGTATAAAATATTGTATCCTTATGCTGCACAATTTTTTTCAGGCCTAGATTTTGTATATGGGTTGGAACACCTCTAGCGTTCTTTATAAGAAAAAATACAACACTGAACAACTGAACTCACAAGTAGAAAAGAGATTGGATTATAACATTCAAACACCAGTAATTTCATGAACTGATAAAATTTACTTCTAAATATCAATAAGACAAGATGCTATCAGCTAGTTCCCTGTCAGAACCAACCCACCAACTGAATGATTGAATACCCAGGCACTCAATCCAAAGAAGTTATGATACTAAAGTCAGAAAAGAACAGGAAATGTCTTGTGACCTCGAAAATTCTGGTACTACAAACCACTAAGAAGCCTCAGTCTCTGGCCAAATACACATATATATACAAGACAAACAGATTGAAAGGAATAAGAAGCTAGTTGACGATAATAGATGAGACCTACCTAATAGTGACAAACTTGTTGGTGCCATGTTTTGCCCAATAAGTCCTCAAATCAATAGGATTAGAAAAGTTATAACCCTCAGCTGCAAGTTTCTCCAAAACTTTCTTAAATGCTCCTATACTCATTTTCCTACCAGCTATCCTAGCACCACGCCGCTTGGTACTCATAGGCAAAGGATAAACTGACATGCCTGTTGTGCAACATGCAGATTGCCACCCTCCAGAGCCCCATCTGTAACACTGTTGAGCTGCTCCTGTGCATGAACAAACAGGGATTGGAATACTAGAAATATCCATGTCAATTCCATTTATTACAATTTCAGTAGTTTTCTTTGGAACCCTTGCACGATGAACTGTGGGAGCATTCTCATTCTTTGGCACACGAGGGCCCCTCTTGGACTTCTTTGCCTTGGGAGATTTCGGCACCTTAGGACTCTGTCTTTTCTTACGACTGCCCCCAGTTGCCTTCTCAACAACAACAGCTTCCTCTTCCACTGCCCTTTCTTCCTTCGGCAACTCCGGCGGTGGAATCATTTGAATTTGATGTGCCGAAGATGTCTCTGGAATACCACCATAGTTATGATTTGTAGGTATCATATTCATATACTTGTCCCTGTAACTACTAATCCAAGCATCTCTCGTGTATTCCATAGGGTATGTAGCGTGGGGCATACCAATGTCTCTGTGGTGAAATGCCCCATTTGTGGCAGATAAAACCGCAGCATTGCGCCCTCCGATTAAAGGCTTTTCCGGCATGGATGACATCAGCTGCAGCCCCAGGTGGCTCTTAAACGATGTGGCCGGTTCATAGTAACCCCAGTTACGGATGTTGAGACCATTATCACCATCCATCACAGCACCAAATGATGAAACTATTTGCAGGTATACAATCCAGTGAATGTACACTACGTTAAATATCCTCACAGATTATCCAAGTCCATTGCATTATCCTAACAAACCAACACAATTCAAAACAAACGCATTGAACACGGTAAACAGAAAGTGAAACAACTACAACTACAAAAACAGCAGAATGCAATTGTCTGACCTAAAAACTCACCTTTGTTTGAGCTCAAATAAAGTCGAACCAGTAAACGGGGTAAATTATCCAAATCCCATAAATGCACACATGCAAAACCTCCTGTCCCAAATATTTCAGCTTCTGGGTTTTGATCAAGATCCATTTTAGCATGAAAAAGGAGTAAGCAAAAATCAGATCTTTGAGGTAAAAACCAAACAGATCAACAAAATCTAAGATTAAAATGAAAGTGAGAAAATGGGAGAAAAAAGAGATTTTGATGTGAACCCATGCAATGATTTGAAGAAAAAATAAGAGGGCAAGAGAATGTTTGAGCAGAGGGAAAGGGAGCAGTACCTGTTAGGGTTCTTGGCGTCTACGGATGGAAAATGAAGAGAGCAAAGGAACAAAAATGTCTGCACGCCATCTTAAAATCTAATCTCAACATTAAAAAAAAAATTATGAGATTCTAATATTAAAGTAATATTTAAAATATTGTATTCAAATGCAAAATGTGCAAATTGTAGTGACCAATACTCAGTCAGCACAGCATAAATAATTATTTACTTAGTCGCATCCCTCTTTCTTCTTCGTCTGCAAATTGCCCCATTTTAAATGTGTTTTCATTTGTTTTTCCATTTTTGACACCAGATACCATGATGAGTCAAATTTCCATTTTATTACGATAATAAAAAAAATTATTCAAAAATATATTGTAATATGCAAGTTGTACATTGGTTATTGATTAATGAAAATTAAAAACCTACTCATAATGGATTTTAAGTTGTAAAAAGAAGGCAATAAATATAGAGTATATATTCTTGCTGCAACATTAGTTAATTTTATGCAATTAATAAAATAAAATAAACTGGAGTTCTCAAAGAAGAAAAATAAGAGGATGAAATATTTAGTGATTTCTTTTTTTATTGTTTAATGAATGGGGATGCTTTTATACTTTAGTGATTCATGAGATGTTTCTCATAGGTGTTAAGAGTGCTTTAAGGTCAATGAAGCCTCCGGTACTAGCTTAAAATTTGATGGTTAAAGTTAGTGTTTTTAACATGTGAAAATGTTATAGTCTAATGTACTTAACTTATCATGAAATGGATGGAATAGGTTTATTATGTTCTTTTAATTAAAAATTAAAATTAAAATTATATGAAAAAATTAATATTTTTTTTCTAATATATTATTTGAATGAAATAGATATATAATAATTGAAAGAATGAAAGATAATTTGAATGTGTGAATTAATATTTATTGGACTGAATGATCTCAAACATTTTAATTAGGTTATTGAATATCGTGTAATTATGATGTTCATAATTATATATTGTTATGATTAATTTAATTATAGGAGATCAATTGTTAGTTGACTTAATTTTATAAGAATAATTTGGATTTTATCATAATCTTGTAGTCTAAGCGAAAGATTCATGAATGCTTAGATTAGTTTGAAAATCATCAAAAAGAACTCAAGGTAGGTCTTTCATGAAGATCTTAGTGATCTGGTGGCAGGAAGGGACATGAAGAACTTGTGTCTCACTAGTACTACCTTTTCCCGAACAAAGTGGATATCCATCTCAATAGGTTTTGTGCACTGCTACACATAACTACTAAGATAAATGACACTAACATTATCACAATATGTCAAAGTAGCCCAAGGGAAAGGAAAATGAAGCTCTAGGAGAAGATTGTAAAGCCAATAAGATTCAATAACAACAATTGCAACACTTCTGTATTTAGTCTCTGACTAGAATGAGAAAAAGTGTGTAGGTGCTTTGAAGACCAAGATATTAGGTTATCATCAAGAAACACACATTAACCAAATATGAAGCATCCACCCTAATCAACATTAGTATAAGTAAGAAGTTTCTCATTAGAATGAACGTGAGCGCTAACAAGATTGTGATATATAGTGGGATCCTTAAATGGTGTGTTGTAGGATGTACTGAGCTTATGTATAAACTAGAATAGTAAAAGGTTTGCATGAGACCATGTCTACACGTGCAAAAATGTCACAAGCATAGGTGCTTTGACCGAGAAACAGGCCACCTACATGTCTGGTAATTGATAGAATCCAAATTATTTTTATGAAATTAAGCCAATCAGCAATTAATTTCTTATAATTAAGCTAATCAGATTCCTGTAATAAGGTTGTTAAATCTCATGTAATTATGTTGTGTATAATTACATACCTAATTTATATCATATTGTTAAGTATATATACCTACCTTAAATCACAATAAACCTCTAATCCTTAACCACTTTTGCACACACAACATATTATCAAAAATTTAATTTTTGTGTGACAACTCATTGAAAATAACGTTTTTGTTTTGCTAATTTCAGGAAGGGAATCCCCTTCTGAGATGCAACAGTGATGACGAACTTTATCCCATCACTAATCCCACTCATTTTGTTCTTCTAACTTCTAGTGTCTAGTACAATCATCTTGATCATCCCAATTCTTCTATTTTACAGTCTCTTCATAAGAAGAAGTTCATTGTATGTGAACATTTAAATTCAAAAACTATTTTTGATTCCTATGTGTTTGGCAAACATGTTAAGTTGCCTTTTATGTCATCCAATAATTCTACTTTTATGTCTTTTGATACTTTACACAGTAATCTTTGGACATCACATGTTTTAAGTTCCTTTGATCATTGCTATTATGTTTATTTTTGGATGATTACTTAGATTTCCCGTGGACATTTCCTTTAGTTAATAAATCTCAAGATTTTGAAAAGTTTACATCTCTCACTAATCAAATTCAAACACAATTTTTTGTAAAAAGTTAAATGTTTTCAATGTGATAACGACCATGAATATGACAATACTTTGTTTCATCGGTTTTGTGATGATAATGGTCTTCTTTTCCGGTTCTCTTGCCCCCAAACTTCTTCCCAAAACAACAAAGCATAACATAAATTTTGAACCATTAACAACATGATTCATATTCTCCTCGCTCATTTGTCTGTTCCTTTTTCGTTTTGGCATCACGCCCTTCAAATGGATATCTATCTTCTTAATATACTTTCTCAAAAGAATTTGTCTAATCGATTTCTCGTTCAATTTTTGTATCATCATGATCCCTTTTATACTCATTTATGAGTCTTTGGTTGTTTTTGTTATCCTTTGTTCCATTATCCTACCATTAACAAACTGCAACCACGATTTACTCCTTGTGTTTTCTCAAGATATCCCCTTAATCATAGAGGTTATAAATGTTTTGATTTTTTGAACAAAAAGGTAATAATATCACGAAATATCACTTTTTATGAAATACAATTTCCTTTTGCCTATATGGCTTCCTCTCTTATCTATACTTATAACCATTTCATTGATGACATACATCTCTCTCTTCATCCCCAGATCAACCCTGGTACGGAGCCTTTGCCTAACCACAACCCATCATATTACCTTTCTCATCATCCAATGCATTCACCTCCACAATTAACCTAGCTACCTTACCTACTTCAAACCAACCTAACCTACCATTGAACCCTACACCTCTACCACAACTCGCCCCTCCCACTAGGACCATGGCCACCCGTGGCATGACAAGTGTCTACAAACCCAAAAAACTCTTTAATCATTTTGTTTTCATTGATGACCCGACCATATTACCTCTTCCCAAAAATCCCAAAATTTATTTCTCAGACCCAAATTGGAAATCTGCAATAAAGTATGAATTTGATGCTCTGATTAATAATAATTGGAATTCTATCAATAATGTTACAATTTAAATTATTAACACTTTCAAATAAAATTTCAATTATAAATTATAATAAAACAAGTTAGAGATACTTATTAATTAATAAAAAAGCTTTAAAATCTTTATATAATTAAATATATCGAAATATATAAATAAATAACTAAGTAAAAAAAAACTAGTAAAACTATAAGTGAAATAATCATGAATCAATGGTCAGTCTAGTCAAAATTAGTTGTGTTGATCAATTTTGTTAACTCTAATAATATTTACAATAACTATCAATTTTGTTAAGGGTGTGGGTGTACTTGGTGTCAATGGACATGGGATAATTGTCTATAATGTAAAAATTTCACATAGTGTTATTCTCTAGTTGTCATTAGACAACGAGAGTGGTTTTTCTTCAATTTTGGAGTTTCCATATCATATTCTTGTGTTGATTTTATTAGGGTAATTCTCAGGGGTATGACAAAATTTTTTTCCATTAGAGTGGTTTCAAGAGCTTGTGGTTGGATAGAATATTCTTAATATAGTTTGTAGTTGCAGCTTAGTCCGATCTTCCATATTAGAAAATATTAATTTCATATTGTTGAAGAATTATCATTAGTTCATGAGTTGTAATGACATTTTCAAGTGTTGTCAAATGTGACAAAGAAATGTTTTATGGAATGATGAATTTTGGCTTTAGCAAACTTAGGTCAAGGATGTGCTGATACAATATGGACTACACAAGGTGTTGAAAGGAATGACTATTGACATGGAGAAAGAGGAATGAGAGGAGCTAGATTTAAGAGCTGAGGCACAAAGCTTGTGCGTTGGACATTGTTGTTGTTATGCATTTTTCTGACAAGGTGAACACGATGAAGCTCTTGTTTTCCAACGTCTCTCTAGTGAATGCTCATGCAGTGCGGTGAAGGCACGATCTGCTTTGGTGATCCGACACAATGATGACTAGCGTTTTCAATTTTCGGTGAGATGCAAGCACGCGGTAGATTTGGTGTGTGTGGTAGACCTTGGGTGAAACGTGATTTCCAGTGCGATTTCTAGCGAAGTGCAACATTATGGTGGTGTGTGAAGCTTACGATGGTCTCCAACGAGTGTGAGGGTTGAGCTCACACTGGCTTGCGTGTGCGATCTCTATCGACGACATTTTACATGGCTCACGATTTCTCTTCTTCGGTGGTGTTACGTCGTTGATGGGTGTGCACGATGGGGTGTAGTTTAGTTGCTTTAGTGACTGTGTGGAGGTCTGACTATGGTTGTGTGGTGAAAATGCTGGTTGTGTTGTAGCATCTCTTGGTTTATTAGATTTTAAGTGGAGGACTATGACACATGGCAATTCCTGGTTGAGCAAAATGTGAGTACTATGATGAGTCTTTTTTAACAATGATTATATACGGATATTGGCTAATATTAATGCAGGGTGTATGGTGATTATGTATGGTCATTGGTTATCTTTGATGAAGGTGTATGGTAATTGTGCAAGGACATTAGTTAATACTGATGCAAGATGTGTGGTGATTATACATGGACAATTGTTAGCTTTAATGCAAGTGTGCAATGAAAGAAAATTCTTAGGATAATTTAATTCCAAGTGAATATAATCTTTATGGTGAATATATATTTATTTTAATTATTGTGGAGATTGTTGAGTTGATAAAAACAAATAATACATCTTAGAAATTTTCACATCACCTACCATAAACAAGGGAGTAAATGTCACTAACTATATAATGAACTTTAAATTCATAGTTTTAGTTCTCTCAAGTCAAAGAAATTTTAAGTTTGTATTTTTCCTTTTTTATACTATTGTAATAAAGTGTTAGATGTTTAGGTTAAATTCTTGATTTGGAAAGTGTGTACTCACAATCAAAGAACATGATATAGATATTTATATGTTGTAAAAACTCACATAATATTTTTCTCTAATTGAAGTTGTTTTTTTCTTATTTTAGAATTTTCATAATTGTGTTAATCTTATTTATCTTGTAGCAGAATGATTCTCAAAAATAAAATTTTTTTATGATAAGACATTTTTTCCATTAATTACCTCGTTATTTAGTATCATTATCATTTTGTCAACTTCATTTATATATTTTATACCATTCTCATACAATTTATTCATTTTTATCACTACACTTATTATTCTCACCATATTTTGTTGATAGTATCTTCAATAAGGTTGGTTTCTAAATAAAATTAATGAATAAACACTTAAATATAAAAAATAAATACACATTTTTACATATAAATTATATCTTAAATCTAAATAAATTATGAGGAAAATAAAAAAACTACTCTAAAATTATATATCATAATTAATATATAAGAATCTACAATAATATTTAAAATTAGAATTAGTTTTGTTTATGAATAAAAATTTAACTTTTTATCTTATATTGAAAAAAAAGAACCTAAAATAGATTTTATATACTAATTTTATAAAGCTCTCTAAATAATTTAAAATATATTGGGCATTAGATGAACAAACTTAAAGTTTCAAATATGATATATGTTTTTATTGTGCGAAAATAATGTTTTTATTATTATTATTATTATTGTTAATGTTATAAATTTAAATGTATTTATTTTATGAGATTATCAGCATTTCACGTATCTGAAAATGATTCATTGACCATTGACCCACAGGCTGGGCTGGTCACAGCATCAAGCATTGGGTTGGGTTACTTAACCTCATTTCAAATATCACATTTAATTATTCCAAATTCAATAAATATATAAAGTAAAAAACGAAAAAAAAATATATGTTAATTTTTATTATAGTTATCTTCAAATTATTTTCATAATATTTTCTAAAAATAATCAATATAAAAAATTACACAATACTACATAACCACTGAAATATAAAAGTTATGTAAAAAAAAACATAAATAAGAAAGAACGTATTACTATATTTTATTTAGTTCAAAAATTGGTCCAACATTTTGTTTAGATGATACATGAAAAGCTGTAAAAGAATATAACAAAAATAGGAACAGTAAAATAGTTTTTATATCATTTAAATTGAGATAAATAAATAAAATAAAGAAAAACTAAAAATATAAGCACCGGAAATCTCGGCTTATATGATAATATTTATTTTATTTTATTTTAAAATGACATAACAGCAACCTCAGTTTGCTTCTTTTTCCGACATCATAATCTCCCCTTTTTACTTTTTATTTCTTCTCCTTTTACAGAAACAAACACATCAAATTCCTTAAAAAGAAAATCCAACACACAAGAAAAAGTCAACGCTTAACTTTTTTTGTTTTAACATAAAGTAATTGTTCATAAGCATTTAAAACTTATAAAATATTTTAACTAGTAGAATTTTTCATAATAATTCCATATTTTAAATGTAATAACATTTTCCTTTAAATTTTGTAATTTAATTTTTATTTTTTATTTTTTATTTTTTCTTCATGATTCTTCTGGAATTTTGTATTGCTTTCAAAAACGCTAAATAGTTGGATTTAATAAATATGCATCTTTCACAGAACAATATGAGGCCAAAGTTAACAATTTTTTTACGAAGTGTTTAAGAAGAATTTTTAATAATTCTGAAATTAATTTTAAACCTCTATTAATACTTTTGCAGCACCGATTAACAATAACAAAACATTAACAATAAAAATGAATTGTATTTTAAACTATAAACACACAATAAAATGATTTAATTTTTAAATCCAAATCACAAATGAATTTATAGGAAAAACCTGAACATAAAATTGGCATTAAAAAAATAATTAACTTATATTGAGTTTCTTAAAGCTATGAACAACAATGTAGTGATGGAAGACTTTGTATTTTGTTCATTAACACAAGTTATTCTAACATAATGTCTTTTTAGAGAAAGATATGTGTAAAGGTAAGTGACCTTTCATTGTAGCTTCTTCTTAATTTGACTTAGTAAGACTTGGGCCTTGGCCCAATAGCCTTTTTTTCGGCCCTTTCTTATGTAGGCTTTTGTTTTTTTTTGCAATACACTCTAGCTTTCAACTTTCTCCTTATATATATATATATATATATATATATATATATTTATTTATTTATTTATTTATTTGACTTCCAGGTTAACAAGTTATAAAACCATATTCTATCCAAGTATATAATTCTTTAGAATAAGTGTTTTCTTTTCTCTACTACCTCTCAATTCATTTTTTAATCTATTATGTGAGAGTTTGGCTATTTTGATAGTTTTGCTAATTAGAAAAAAAAATATTATTCTCCGAACTAATTTATATTTATTACGACTTATGATTTGTTTAGTAATATTTCTTTATGTTTTTAAAAGTGTTAAAGTTCTATATTCTTTGTTATTGTTCGTAAATTATTTGGTAGTTGATTTTAATTTGTGATTTATAGGGTATTGAACTTTTTCCCCAAGCAGATTTGAACTTAGGTTCATGTGTTGATATATAGTTTTTACTGTTTTTTTTAAGTTAAAAATTTGATATTGTTTTTGTTGAAAATTTTACATCGACTAAAGATAAGATTAATTTATAATACATAAATAAGTGTAAATTTTATTTTACAAGTTAATTTTGTGAGATTGAATTAGACTTTAAGTTGAGTTCTTAACTCTCTTATGAAATAAGAATGGTACAAGGTTTGCATGAGAAGAGGAATACAAAGCATAGAAAGATAGGATGTTTAAGGTATTGAATGGAAAGAAAAGGAAAGAGAAGAAGTATATTACAGTGATTCCTTGGAGACACTAAGGACAAATGTTTGAAGCTCCATTGTATATCCCCTGGACACAAAAAGAAGGCAACCCCTACCTCTTGTAAATCTTTAACAATCATGTCATATTCACTTAATGTTTTTCATACCTTATATAGTACACAGTTTTATTATTTTTTATGTATAAAAGTGCTGTGGTGAATAAAGTTGTACAACTTCTTATCACTATGCGTAGCATGGCTTAAACAAGACAGTGACACAATGGCTAACTTTATGAAAATACAGCAAGACAAATGGAGCCCCTCCTCACGTTCCTGTTGCCTATCATGTTTTTTATTTAATTAATTCTAAACTTTACTACTCCATAAATGTTAACCACCTTCACATTCTTTTCACTCCATAGCTAGTTTAGCACGTGGACTCTCAAGCCCAATATTTTACTAGGGCTAATTTTCTGTTTCATCATCCAAACCAAATGAGAAGGAGTACAACAATATCATCTTTACGAGAGTAATATAAATCTAATTATATAAAAATGAATTTTTTAAAACAATTTTTTTATATGTTGTTTAACTTTTTCATTTTTATTTAACATGTGATTTTTAAATTAATACTTAGTTTCCAACGCAAAAAAAAAACATAAAACAACATTTTAGTTTTGCAGGGATCGATATTATTTTTTATCCAAAATCTTAAGACAATGGGTTAATTAGTCTTCATTTTTATGTATTGTTCCACTTTTTCATATCTATCCAGGATTTGAACTCACTTAAATTTTCAACATAACATGTTAGATTTGCTTGTTGGGTCTATTTAAGGAAATGATTCCTAAAAAGATGTAACACCAATGAGACCTAAACTTAATCACATAAGGGATCAATATCATTTTGTACCTAAAATCTTAAAACAATGCATTAATGGATATTTATCTTTAAATGTTGTTTCATTTTTTTATTTCTATTCAATGTAAGACTTGAACTCACGTTTATATTCTCAATGTTAGATTAATATCATTTTTTTGTATGTATTTGTTGTGCATTGTTGCTATGTTCTTCTTTAACATGGTATGTTGTTGTAATACAAGTGTTGTTGGGTATGTTGAATATATTTTTTAAAATTAAGAAAAAAAACACTTACAATTTGTATATGGAATCTATGTCCCATGTATCTATGTTGTGCATGAAAATGAAAAAAATTACCCAGTTTTCCCTTTTACTTTGTAATGAGCAAAGTTTGGACCACATTGATTTTCGGGTCATGAAGAAATGTAGGCCTGATTGGAATGGAAATGTGTACGAAAGCACTTGAATGAAGTAGGTCCAGTTACAATGATGACTTTGAGTATGGAATCCTTTGCACCTTCCTTCCAAACTATGGACCCATGAATAATATGTGTGTTTCTGCTTAATTATTGATTTGGATCATTCATTGCTCAATTTGGGCCTCATCTCTTTTCTCCAAAACACAATCACACATTTTTTCTTTCAACCTCAAAATCCCACACATTAATTCCTCCGAAAACCTCAAAACCCACCATCAAAATTTCCTTTTGAAACTTCTTTCTCAATAGTATGTGTATTAAAAACATTTATATTTTGATAGATTTCATTTGGGTGTTGTTGGTTGGAAAATATCTTTCATATTTCTACATACCAAAAAAAACCCTAATGATTCCATCCAACTTTACCTGATGAAACCAACCATCTTGTAGACTTATCTGATCACCAACCACTGAAATTTATTCCATTCCAGTGTATGTTGTTGGTTAACTGAATTTGATTGGTTTTCATTTTCTTTCTTTTTCTCCTTAAAGTGAAATTTTTGAAGGCCCACTTGATCTTACATTTACCGGCTAAACTGCTTGAGACATTACACTTTTTCTCCCTTTTTCTCACTAAAGCCACAACTCCAGCATTCAGCTGAGGCTTTTTGGATGGAGTGAGAAAATAGCCAACAAAAAACTCAGTGCACTATGCTATCAACTATACTAAACCCTTTTTTCTTTACAAACAAAACAATCACATTCATGCTTCCTTATGCATATATACATCTTCTTTTCCTTCAAATCATCTTCTTCCTGAGTACTACATGATTGATCATGATGGTAAAGGGAAATATTTAATGAACAAGTTTTTTTCTTTTTTCTTTTTAGTTTCAATTACCCATTAATTAATTTAGTATAAAGCTTTTAAATTTTGTTGATGGAAAGTTATATCTATACTTGGAAAAGAACCCTAATTGGAATGGAGGATCTTGGATTTGGAAATTTGGTTATTTAAAAAGACATATAACTAAACATGATAATCACATGTCATGATCCAAATAACCAAACCTATATTTTTGTTTTGTCCTTCTTCCCATCTTTAATTTTTTTCCATGTTTTCTTAATCATTCCAACACTTTTGCATAGAAGTCAAGGGTCATAATACACTCACAATTCTTACCTTTCAAATCTAGGGAGATTCTTCTCTTGGTCCTTTCTTCATCAAACTTTCAAACAGGTAACAAATAGTTCCCTATAACTTTTCCCTGTTCTTATCCCTACAAGATTTATAAAGATCTTTTATGCTATGTACAAGCTATGGTAAAGAAAACATTACAATGCTTTTATTTCAAAACTTAAAAACGAAGTTCATAAAGTTTAAGATGATTAATCAAAATTACAATTTTCAGGAATGGAGTTGATATTTTTGTTGTAGCATTATATAGAGGGAAAAATTATATTGTTGTTTTTTCATTTTTCTTTTTCTACGTATTATTTTTTATATGAATTGACACAACCCAAATTGTTTATTCTTACTGATAAAAAATAATTGACAACAATTTATAAATAATTTTAGTATCAATGAGTTTAAAACAATTTAGAAAATGTCAATTGCTTCTGATTTCCTTTTTTTTAACAAAAGGTTCCTTAAAGCATAAAACTTAACTGTTTAATTTCTATGTACGTACTGCCCATGTGAAATGATTTACGTTTTCTATTAATTACAAATCATTGTTGGTATTTTTTTTAGTTAATTATTGTAAAAGTAAACAAACAATGCTAATTTGTAATTAGATATTAATATAAAAGTTTCTTTTTTTTTAAATGTTGGAAGTTCAAATTTGATTTAATATCAGTGTCTCAAATCCTAGAATGCAGACATATATCTATTGAATAAGTTCACTTCCAATTAATTTTAAGCTGAAATTTAATAAATACAAACATTTTTACTCTATTTTTGTTTATATTATTATAAAGTTCAAAAATTATTATCAAAACATGAAATAGATAATTTTTAAATCTTGTAAAAGTTTATGTTATTAATAATTGCCACTTTGTAAAACATACAGGTTAGCATTACAGTTAAAGCACAGATTCAATTATTGATGTGAAGTTGGCTTGACGAGAGTCATTTTTATTTTATTTTTAGGTATGAAAATCTTGAATTTAATAGATAAATTTTTAGTATTTTTTTTATAACAATAGGTTAGAAATTATTTTCTATTTATTTATGTATGATTGGTGAAAACATTAAAACAAAATTAACAATAAATCTATAACACTTTGTCTGATAATTTATGATAGATACATGAGACAAGTTAATTTTATGGATTAAATTTGTTATAGGGATCAACGGGAATTAGGTATAATAGTTTTTTTTTTTTTTTATAATATGATGAACTATAAGGTTGGAATTTCTACCAAATATTCTCATATTTAGTGCTCAAGTGTATCTTCAATATGACTGCTTTGTGTCTCTTTTTTGAAAACCTTTTCTTTTTCACAGATACTAAAAATCTTTTACTTGCATCATTAATTGATAGAAAGTTCAACTGAATGAATCCATATTTAATTGGAAATGATGTTACATTTGAGCTAGTGTAATTAATTTATTAAAAACAATAAATAAAATCATCCTTACATGTTTTAAGAGTAATATTCGACAGTTAAAAACATTGGTAAAAAGGATGAATTTACCAAAATTTCTATTCCCATCTTATTGACGAACTTAAGGATAAAATGTGCTTTTAGTTATATATCTTAAAAATATAAGCTTTTTTTTTTTATTTCTTATTATCATAAACTACAGTTGAAAATAGTTCTATATATGTCTTATATCAATGGTTATGTTAATATTACGTACCAAACATGGTGTATTTTAGTTGATAAATGATAATAAGTTTTTTTTTTCTCGGAAATATAGTCACGTTTTTATAATTTCTAAAAAAACGCTTAACTTTTTATACCTACAATGTTTTTTTTTTCGTATAGCTCCTTGTCATTTTTTCCCTGTATTTTTTTTTGTTTGTTCCTTATATAATATGTAGATTATTTCCTATTATTTATCATATGTTTCAAAGGAATAATTCAAAATGAACATAATATTATAGGCTAAATACAAAACAATAAAAACTGAAAAAAAAAAACAAAATTCAAATGTTTTTAGTAACTGAAGATAAACCATAATTACATTTAAGAGAAAATAACATATTATTTAAGCTATAATAGTATTGTACTTAACTTAAGTAGTCTCTGAAGTTTCATATCATAACATGCTTATAATAAAATATTTATTAAAAGAGATCACAATTAAAAAAAATTAAAGAATTTATCCTTAATGTACACATTTGAGATAATAGATTATTTTGGTCAAGTTGAAAGAAACTGGCATGCAATTTCTACTTAAAGGTTTAACATAAATATTTACTAGACAATTTGTTCCTAATTGAGATATTTCAAATGTTAATAGTAGTAAATACTCATATCAATGAAACAACTAGTAAGTTGATTGATAACTAAATTCACTTAATTGATATGATTGATGGTACGTAGTTTAAAGCAAATTTAAGAAATCATTTGAATTAGTGTTGCATACAAAATTATACTCATCACAATTTTTATAAAGTCATACTAAAACATTTAAAAGGATAAAAGAAAAAAAGTGTTACTTATTCCGATAAGTTAGGTAAAGATTTTTAATTATAATAAATAAATTATAGATGTTTATTCTTCCATATGAATCTAATTTGAATAATAATATTATTTTTAAAGCTCTGATATCATGTTAAAAGTGAATTTTAAATCTAATTCAATTCCACAAAACTAGTTTGTAACGAGGTTTATATCCACTTATATACTATAAATTGATTTTATCTCTAATCGATGTGGGACTTCCAAAATTCATTTTTATACAATATTTAACTCTCTTATCTGATATTTAAATTTATATTTGGATTTTGACAATCAAAATACTTAGTGAAAGCATAGCATTGATGTTAATTCCACACACACACACACACACACATATATATATATATATATATATATATATATATATATATATATATATATATATGAAGTTCATCTATGCTTGTAGTATTAGGACTGTGTGTGAGGGATTTAGCTCCAAATGTAATAGGATATCCTTGTTTTACGGGGTTATGTCAATGTGAAGCCAGGACAATTTTGGTGCAACAAAGCTGTATCTATGGAGGGGTCTTTTTCCTTCTTTTTTCTTATTTTTACCCTCTTTTCCCCTTCCATTATATCTATGCTAAGGTCCTTCTAAAATGCTTATTGTTCTTCTTCTTCACTACATCTTTATCCTCTAAGATCAATCATATCAAGACTTGTCAAAACTTAAAAGAAAAAAATAAAAAAATAAAAATCTCAAAACATGCCACTTTGGCATATTTAAATCAATTTCATAAATTTGTCAAGAAGCTTGTTGTTTAAGAATAGAAGAATAGTTCATTTGTGACTACCAAACCAAGCAATGATTGATAAGCTGGAAAATAGAGAAAATAGAAAATGAAAATAAAAATAAAATAAAAAGTATATATGCTAGGTTTGTACATACACAACACTCAATTAACCTTGCTTCAATTGTTTTTCTTTCCCTTTCAACTTTTTTATGATTTGTATTGTATATTGAGTAAGGAGCCCTAGCATTCCATGTATGTTTTGTTATTTTGGCTATGCCATACACATGATTGATTGCATCTCAATACCAAAGAACCTACACTCTACTTTTGTTTTTTGTTTCCTTCTTAAACATATGTCTATTATATGTTCAAATCTTAAGATGTGCTATACTACTATCACCATTTATAAGTAAGAACTGTTTTTTCTTTTCAATATTTTAAAACTCAGATTTCTAAGTACGTAACCTAAAAAGGAAACGAGGTATATATATTATATTATTTTGTTTTTAATCTTTTAATGAAGCATCTATCCTTTTTCTTTTGATAAAAAGTATCACTTCTCTCTCCCTTCAAAAAAGAGCCTTTTTCAAAACAATTGTTTCCCACTTTTTAATTACAATTTATTCAAATTGTCCGTTTTATTAATTATTTTCATAAAAAATATAAATCTTTAAAATTAGAACAAAATTACTTATATATACACAATTATGTAAACATAATATTTTGTACATTTTTTTTATAGTTTGGATTAATTCCTAAGACCCTTTGGAATTATAATTTTCTATGTATCCATATTCGACTTTGTATATAAGTTACGACATCTAAATGCTTTTTTTTTATTAATTTATTTGTTATTACTGATGAAAAAAAATGTAAAAGTAAAGGTAATATGCATTTTTCTCAAGTAAAAGTGAAACTTTTAACATTTAACTACCATTCTGGTGTGTAATTTCTTATAACTTTTGTCAACAACAACATAATTAAATCTGCATTTTAAATGAACACACACACTTTTATGACAGCACAGGGTTCATAAGATCACGGTATGAAGAGAAAGTCGTCCACTAAGTACATGTTTGGAACCGTTTTAAACCTAGTTAGACAATGGATTTTGATAAAGAAGATTATAGTACTGAAACAACATGCTATTTTACCCTAGTTTTTGTTTTTATTTCCTAATTTATCGAACAAGAATGGGGAGAATGAGTGGGTTGAGATAGCAAAAGGGGTTTGAAAATCGAACTCAACCCACCCACTAGGAGACTTAATGTGAAGTGAGCCAGGCAAACTTACACTAGGTCCCCTCAGCCAGAGAGACACTGCAACCTTCCACTTTCATAATAATTGTACAGCAATTTTGTGCACCAGCAGGTAATAGTGGAGACTGATATGTATGCTGAGGCTAGCAAGCAATTACATAATCGCAGGAGAAGAAGAAGCACGTGGTCCAATGAGAAAAGGAAAAAGCTACACTACCAAAACAAAATAAACAAATTAATACACACCCTTTAAGCTATAGCTTCTCATAAACATCTTTTTGTATAGATTCTACTAACCCAGTTTATATATTTATATATTATATGATTGTAGAGATTTAAGAAAAAGTGAGATTGAGTGCATAATGTGATGAAGTTAAGATGTAACAGTGTTTGTGTAAAATATATGAAGAGAGGGTATGATGTGTTATGAATGTGACTAGTTTGAAATTTTTTGGAGACAGATGTGGGGATAGAAAGAACTGGAGTGTGTGTGAATGTGACAATGTGTTGTCCTTTTAAAAAATATTGGTTTTGGAATTGTTTTTGGGTTTGTTATATTTTGACAGTAGAGGCAATTGCTTTGAAAGAGGGAGGGTTTGAATGGTCTCTGCATATATGGAAAGATGCTGGTGGTTCTGGTTCTGCCTTAATTCTGCTGTGCTGCGCCCACTTGGCTCTGATTCTTATGCAAGAGACGTGAAGGTGATCATCATGAATGGAGTTTGTTTGTGTCTGTGTGCCTTTGAGAGGGACGACTGAGTCCCTGCACTGTCATTAACCCCTTACAACAGTGGCACTGAAAAACATGCAAGCTGCTTTTCATTCACATTTATAAGTCGCCAGAATAGTTGCACAGCCCAAAAGGGAGGACACTCTCTCTCTCTCTCTCTATCTCTCTCTCTCTCTCTCTCTTAGTCTCTTTCTCTTTCTCTCTCTCTCTCTTAGTCTCTTTCTCTCTCTCTCTCTCTAAATGGATATACATGTATATATGCATGTAATGTATGAGTGAGAGTGAGCATTCAGCAATGACTATGACACTGCCCTTGTATTCATTTTCTCTCTGAAGCATTTGGTCTCCCTTTTTATTTTTGTCAGTACACTTCTTTAATGCTCATCAAACAGTCTTCTCCGTTTTCTGCCCTACGCAACAAAGATCTACACATAGTCCAAACACAAAATCCAAAACAACCAAAACTTTAGGGTAGCAAATTTTCAGTGTTTGCCCTGACCCCTTATTCATTGCAAGAAAACCTACATTTATAATACTCGCTCTACGTATATATATATTTAAACTCAAACAACCTATATATATATACATTAATTTGTAAGTACATTGTGTATATATATATATATATATATATATATATATATACATCATTACCTATTGTACATCATATGTACAATACTACACATTCACACGCTCACGCCATAATCATTACACACCACGGACGATATTAAATAGTAATTAATATAGCTAGAAAGAAAGGGCAACAAATAATAGAAACTTAATCATGTAATTAAACCAGTGAGAAACCCTTTTATCATAGTCTGCATTTATACCAAATTTAATTAACAAATAACATGGCACAATAAACTGCAAGTTACACGAAGAATTACACTCTTTAATTTCTCCATCACGTGCGCTATTATACTCCCACTTACATAATCAACTTCACTCACCTTCACTTCACTTCACTTGGTATACCAATTCACAAAGATATTAGCGTTGCATTGGAAAAAAAGGGTATTAAGTATTAACCCATAGAAAGGAGGACATAGAAAATTAAAATACAGAATAAACTTTAGAGAGAAAGATGATGTTGATGAAGATGATTATCTCTCAATAAGTAGAGTTAGTTGTCTTTGCCATGGTCTTTTCCGTTATCATTTTCAACTTCTCCTCCTTCTGTGGTTATAGCAGAAGACACGTAGCTCAACACCAAGGAATTCTCGTCGGGGGTTGCATTTCGAGCTTGGAATTGTTGTTTGCAAGCATGGCAGGTGATTTGGAGCATGGTGGAGTTGATTTGCTTCATTGCATGTTCTTTCAAGGCGTAGGCCTTGTCGAGTTCGGCTTGTGCCTGTTGTCTTATCCTCTTGGCGTTTGTGAACTCTTGTTCCGCAAGTTCAATCTGCCTCTTGGCTTGTTTCCTTGCTTCCTCAGCATATGCTTTCTCAGCCATGGCTATCCTCAAGTGTTCCCTTGCTTGTTCTTGAACCCTCAATAAGGCCATGTTGGACTGCTTCCCATTGTTGCTGTTGCTGCTCTTCTCTGATGAGTTCCTGTTTGATTCATTTTTCTCACTCACATCTGATGACCCAATTGAGAGTTGCAAATGGGTTGAGTGGTTCTCATGATGATCCCTCTTAGGTGATAATGATGTTGATATTGCAGCATCAATGGGGTTTGCAACGTTTGAACTGTTGTTGATGTTGTTGTTGGTGGTGGTGGTGGGAGTTGAGAGTTGGAGATCCAAGTTGGGGTGGAGTTTGTTGTTCTTGGATGAGGTTTCAGCAGTGGTGATAGCATGAGCAGTAGGGTTATTCATGAAAATTGTGGGTGGTTCAGTTGGCTTTGGTATTATGATCCTTGTTGGCCAAGGAGCTGTGCTGAAATTGGTTTCGCTTGAAGGACTTGGGCTTGAGGCTGTTCTAGAAAGGCACGCAGAGGGTTGAAGTGGCTGAGATTCTGGCCTGAGCCTCCCCATGTTGCAAGCATCTTGGTGCTCAATGAAACTCTCCACCCTATGAGATGAGAAAGAATATATACATACAAGCAGTTGTTAGAGTTACTATTAGCCTTGAACAACTCAAAAGGGTTTTGCATAATGATTCTTGTTTGTGGGTGTGAAGATGAGCATTATATAGAGCTATAGAAAGAACATGTAAAGGAAGAAAGAAAAGGAGACAAAGGAAAAAGTGGACATAAAAGGTGGTTGAAAAAGGTCTTTAAAAAATGGTGGGGGAAGAGGTTCCAGTTTCCACTAAGTAAAGGACAAAAGAAAGTCAAGAATTCATGCCATTTCTTAGATTTATGATGCAGTGTGGTGATTGAAGAAAATGCAACATGTTAATCGCATGAATGATCACACAAAGCACAAAGATGCTTAAAGGTGTTGGAATGCAATTGTAGAAGGAAAGCTTCGAGCCAACACACAACAGTTAATATGTATGCGACCAACGGAAAACGGAGCATTGGAAACCGTGTTACCCCAACTGTCAATGAACAGTACTAGCTCGTGAAAAAAAAAAGGATTGAGGTTCCATCAGTCAAATATTTTTTTTTTCTTTTTTCTTTTAATTATATCCCTTTAGTTTTTCTACCTCCATTGTTCACTTTACAATCCATTCCAAAAAATATATTTCCCTTTTTTCAAGTCAAATCCCAAGTAAAACAAGAACCCTCGCAAGTTCTGCTCAATTGATACACATTCACGAGATTCAAAAATGGTGAAAGTAGAAAACAAAAAGAAACCTTGTACATATAACACATGAAATAGCTAGATACATAGATAGAGAAATATATATATATATATATATATATATATATATATATAGAGAGAGAGAGAGAGAGAGAGAGAGAGAGAGAGAGAGGAGAAAAAGCAATCAAAATGAATCCCACCACCCGAAATTTTAACACTGAGAGATAGATCAGTGTTTTCTTTGAAATACTCATTATCAAATTGTGAAAACCATTTCGTGAATCATGGAAGAAAAGAAAAACAGATTAAAGAAATGGTGATGGATAATGAATCAATAAGAAATCTTAATGATAAGCAAACGAACCTGGAGAAAACGCGGCCACAATCACAGGAGTGGCCCCGGGTACCGCAGGTTTTGAGATGTGCTTTGTAATCAGACTGCACTGCATAGCCTTTGGAGCATCTTTCACAGACCCATTGCTTGTGATTGCTGTGCTTTCTCCTGAAATGCTTCTTTATCCCAACAAGATCACCCAAGGCATGACAAGGGTCATGGTGCAAACAAGTTGGTTCAGGACACACAAACACTCTCTTCCTCACCACCGGTGTCTCCCTCTTCAATAGCTTCCACGGCACCTTGTGCCTCCTCCTATGCATCTGAAGGTTCTGGTCCCTCTGGAACCCCTGGTTGCAGATCTCACACACATAACGATCCGATTCCAGCAAAGTCTTCGGCGAGAGAGACACCACCTCTGCATCTGGATCTGCACATATACAACGAACCATAATCAATTACCATCAGGTAAAACATATATCAGACCTATAAATATATATATATATATATATATATATATATATATATATATAGATATACTTATATCTTCTTTCAGAGACGGATAAGGTAACTATGAGTATGCACAGAATCAAGCATATTATTGAAAAACAGCAACGTGGTTTTATATATGTATATATATATATAAGATAGGTGGTTTTGATGAAATTGATTAAAGTGAATAAAGTGAAGAGTGAGGGATAGCAAAAATGGATGATAATTGTGCACCTGGAGTTCCTGCGGGCCTTCTCTTCCTTTTATTGGTGGCAGTGGCATTTTCAGTGCAGGGAAAAGGCTCAGAAGTGGGAACTGACGATGGAGATAAGTTATTGGCTAACATGGTACACTCTATGGGAAGTGGTTTGATGATGTGGTTATAATATGGTGTGTGTGTGTGAGTGAGTGATAATAAGGCCTAAGAAGAGAAACGAGAAGTGGGTATGTTTGTGTCTGAGGCTATGTTGGTGATAGAATTAAGGAAGGTAGAAGAAGAGATGATTGGGGTGAATTGAGGGAGAGAGAGAGAGAGAGAAAGAGAAAGATGAAAGAGGCATAGATAGATAGATAGATAGAGGAAGAAGAGAGAAGAGAGAAGAGAGAAAGGAAAAGAAAAGAAAAGGGTGTTTTTCTTTTTTTCTTCTTCCTTTCGGTTTCCTCAGCTTTCTTTTAAGTTGCTTTTAAAGTTTCAGCTTTTGCATCAGCTTTCTTTCTTTCTTTGTATGAGAATGCTTTTTATTTTCTCTCTCTGGGTTGCTCTCTTCTCTTGCTTGGTTCCAACCCTGATGTTGAGCAGGGATTGTCTGTAATAGCCCTCCTTAATAAACTTTCAAAAAGAGAGTCTGTGTGAGACCCAATCACAATGCTCCAAACTCGATCCCACAAGCAGCTCAATGGGCTCCATTACAGAAAAAGAAATATCCCCACAAGGAAACAAAACCCTCATAATTTCCTCACACAGTAATTTTTTTTGCTTTGCATGCATAAATACAGGCCAAGCCCCCCAATACACACGTAAGCTTCCTATTCTGTCACTCTCTCCTTCTCTCTCCAACATCACACACTCATATTCTAATCCCTCTTTTATCATTATTACACTCATTTAATAATGGATTTTCACTTCCATATACTTTCTTCAATCACTCATATTTATACATACACATATTTCTAATTAGTTTAAGTCATACAATAAAAATTCAACATCATAAGTAAGTACATCGTATTAAGGTTTTAGGTTAGAACTCATGTTTCATTAGGGTTGTCTTCCTTATCTTTTTTTTTTACAAAAAAAAAATTCATAAATGAAAAACTACTTATTTAATAGAAATTTGATGTTCTAAAAGTAGTGAAAAACAACTCAACTGTAATTAGTTTATTATGCAATAGATATATACAACAAATCAATAATATAATCATCATTTACTTAATTATTCGTCATTGAATAATAATATATGTGGTGTTTTAAATTTCTCTAAGAATATATGTTCCATAATGGTAAAAAATTAAAATGGTTTGTAAATGTTGAGGTATATATCAGTATAAAGTGTAGTGAGATTAATTAGTAGTGGTATAGAAAAAACAAACATTCATTTTCATTAATGTATAGTAGCATAAATGAAGGTTGTTGTGGGAATTAAAGATATGAATGTATATCATTTATGTATAAACTTTTTTTTTGTCACAGTGCCAACTCATTGAGATTTAAATTATGAGTATTTAATATTTTGATCCTTAATTGAGAGGAGTATCTGTTGAAGATATAGACGAGAGTACCCATACTCGTAAGTGTGCAGAAGCTCTAATTAATTTCACTGGAAGCAGCTTTTATAAAGGTGATAATGAGGATGTAAAGTCACCCTCAAAGGGCATTGTAGTCAATGGGGGTCATAATTTTTTCTGCTCAAGATGCTTTGCTTTTTGGTAAAATGGTAGCATCAACTTAACAGTGCCAGGTTAAAATTACCAACATTCTCTCTTCTACCTCGTTTCCTTCTCAACATTCTTCAAATTTCAAATATTTACAGTTACCTTCGTTTTACCTTCAGTTCAACACCATATGTACCCAAGAAAAACACATATATTATATATACATATATGTAACATTGGTGTATTTATATACATTATGCCAAAACGATATTTGTATACAATCTCATTTATACTTCAATATATACACTAACTTTTCAGCCGTGCCTTTATCACGTTCATCTAAAAACGTGCTGAGTTTGATCCAAATGAAGCCAAATTCATACCTTTTGAGGAACCTATTTTTTGAAAGCTTGAAATGAACTTTAAGTTTACGCCAACACCTCCTTCCAAAGTACTAATTTAGTTCTTAGTGATTTTCCCCGAAACAAAACAAAAAAAATAGTCAGTGATTGTGTTCCACACACACACACATATATATATATATACAATTTGTATGATAGATATATGGTAGATATTTAATATTGAAAAAAAAAGTTATATATACAATTTGTTTCAATGTTCATCACATGTATAGAAAATACATCTGCTTCAAATAATATGAAGAAATTTTCACATTTTTTTTTATATATTTAAACATGGAAAAAAAGGGTGGATATGTTTTATAAATTTGATCACATTATAGGTATTTTATCAACAATGAAAAAAAGAAATATACTAAGAAAACAAAAAGGATGTTCAGCTGAAAATGTTTATGTATAATAACAAACGGTTAATCACAAAATATAAATTCTATTCGAATTCATAGTAAAATTCATTTTGAATCACTCACTTTAATAATATTCACACAAAATTTGTAAACAAATTCCTCCGATTGATCAGAAAAATACCAATATAAAAAAACACTAAGATCACAACTGATATATATATAGTTATCTTTCATTATTTTAGCACTAGGTAGGCTTATTTTGACATATTCTTATAACAAATCAAATTGCTAATATATAGATATTAGAAAAACATTATCTTATATGATGCTAATACACTTATTACTTATACATACATATATAATATGTTAAATAATAATAATAATAATATATTATCTCATAGTATTTATAATAATATTTTTTAAAGAAAGGTAGACAATATGCAAACAAAACAGTCCAATAATAAGTCAATAATTTTGAAGGGAATTAATCAGTATGTTTAATTAAAGTTATGTGTTGAGCTTTTCTTAAAATCTAAGCAATGGCATGAACAGTATGAATATATGGACGAAATGGAAACCCCAAATAATGCCATTATTGTAAGTACAAGAGACTATAGTTTTGCATTATATAATAGAAAATGGTGATATGTGTATTTTTGGAGAAAAAAAAAAGTTTGAAGATGAAGGAGTTGCCTTGGTTGTCTGATTGGAGAAATTTCTATTACATCACTGTTACCTTTTTACCTTCTTTGTCCCATTGGAGAAAAAACAACAAAATATTTGTTTGTGTATTGTGGGAAAATCAATGGAAGCAAACCAAAGAGGTTGTTAATTAATAGCCGCCAAGGTTAAATTTAACTCAGAATAATAATTGTTGCAATGAAGTTCGTGTTGGTTGCATAATTCACCCAAACATTCGTGTGGATATATCTGACACCATGTGCATTGCTCAAGAGGGTTTTCTCTTTAATCTCAGAACCCTACTTTCTAATCATCTTCTCAAACAATAAACAAAACAAATCAACAACAAAATCATTAAATATAAAGTATATTCATTTTCGACCATTACAAAACAAAAACCTTTTATTTCATTTCTGTAATGAGTACACTCTGGGATTCAAGGTTTTTAGTTTAAGAAAAATCTCCACATTTATAACATATATGGTTTCTTTTTATATTTGTTCTCAAATGACGATTTTGTCGCAAAGCATCAAATAAAACAAGTATAATATGGGTCGACGGCGCCACCTAATGATTCATATACATATTGATGCGTTTTATATGAACAACAAAACCACATAAATAAAAAAAGAAAAATGCCTATGATTTTTTCTTAGATAGATACACAAAAAATTAATAATATAGCTTATGAAAGCTTACAAATGAAATAATTCGAAAAAATTTGGACAATTTCTGTAACATAAGCCAACCAAAGGTCGTTTAATTAATGAAGTGCACTTTTATAAAACTTTTGGGTTAAAATGAAAATGGTTTCTCTCACATTTTGGTTTTCTTTATTTCTTTTAATTAAATGTGTTAAAGATAAAAATATAAGTTTTTGTTTTATATTAATTTGCATCACAACTTGAAATATAAACTTTGGTTACCGGAAAGTTTTCTACTAACACTTATACCAATCTTGTTTAGAATTATTACAGCTAATATTTTATTTTATTCTTTGGATAATTATCTAATTGTTTTTTGTCGGTCAAAGTTTTGAATCTTCAAAGTCTTTAATTACCTTTAAATCTTCAAAGTCTTTAGTTAACAAAGGTTTGAAGTGCTCCAACTCATATACATGAAGAAGAACAACAAAACTAAATGGAAAAACAAATTTTCATCTCCAATATTTTCACCCTTACCATTAATAATATTACACTAAAAATATTCCTATAATTAAAATATTTTGTCTTCAAAAGAGATAATTATGGTTACCATATACACAACAAAGTGATTCAAAATAATACAATTTGTTCTCCCTATCACATGTTTTATCCACCTTTATCTACAGAATTATATAGCCCTTACAATTATAAAAGTGATTAAAAACTCAAACATTATAACAAAGTTCTAACCACTTTAAACTAGTGATGTAATGACTTATTTCAGTGTTATACATATTCAATTTTTACACTTAAAAGTTAAATTTTTTTTATTTGTTGTACTATATGACTATTCGATAAAAAAATGGATTATTCCTAGTATTGAATAACTTATTAGGTAAAATGTAGTTACTTCTAATAGATCCTAATTAAGCCGTCATTAATCAATAGTGCACATCAAAATTTATAAATATAGATATGAGATAAAAAAATAAGTGATTTTGTATTTATTGCATCATTAATACTTGAGTTGTCCAATCTTTACTAACTTTAACATGAGAATACTTGTATAAGTAACTTCCAAATACTAAATCCAATTGTTGATCCTCACCTTACTATTGATCATTAACATTTATTTGTATCACTAAGAGGTTACTTATAGAAAGTATTCAAAGTCAATAAAGATTTGTTAATCTATAATATATATTCACTAAATATTATGTATTTAATGTATTATCTAGTTAATATCTTATACTTCTATAGTTTGTGGATATTTAAAACATATGTTACTAATCTATTTGAAAAATGAACATTAAAAATCAAAACAATAATCTTTTTATACTTTAAAAGGATGAACAAAAAATTAGAAGATTAAAACTCACTTATTTATAGAGATGAAAAGCAACAGTTTCAAATTTTGGACGATAACACACACCAAAAAAAATGTTTCATATTGAAAAAAAAAATCGAAATTTATTAGTTTTAGATAGATCAAAATAAAGTTAACCCTAAAAATTATAACTAAAAATGATTCAGTGGTTTTTTAAACCAAAGATTGGAAGAATAAAATTTACTTATTTATATAGATGAAAAGAACCTTTTAGAAACAAGGAAAATGTTTCAAATTCAGAAAAATGAAAACTTAATTTTTTTTATTCAGATTATAAATAAATTTAAATCTAAAAAATATAATTTAAAATGATTTAGACATTCTTTTTACTAGAGTGTAAAAATATGTAATAGAGCTCAAATACGATTTGTCACGATGGTCGAAATTTCACACACACACACATACATATATATATATATATATATATATATATATATATATATATATACATATATATATATATATATATATATATATATATAATATAATATAATATAATATAATATAATATAATATAATATAATATAATATAATATGAAAGGTCATTTTCATTCAACTAATATTGTTACACCTTTTTTTCATCCTAAAATACAGAGAACAAATTTTAAACTAAAATACTGAATAGTGAATGCAAAATTCTACATTTGTCCTATTCTTCTACCAAGTACGCATAGCCCAGTCTATTTTCCATTATTAATTATGAATCTTTGATTTTTTTTTCCCTCAATTATGAAAGAATCTTTATACTATTCCCCATCCGAATATTTTATAATTTAAACTACCATTATTTGTGTTCGTAATTTTGTTTCACTTCTCTGACAGCAAAATATTCAAATTTAATAATTGACATTAAAGTTGAATTTTTTTTATTCCAAACAAAAAAAAAACATTTTAACGATCATCGTATGAAGTTTCAGTCTTTGAATACTGTATCACTTCAATTTTATAAAATAAAACTTGAATAAATAAATGGTTTTTTGTTTTCGGGTAAAACTAAATCAGTTATTTATCCTTAAAAAAGATGTTCTTTTATAAAAAGGTGGTTGTTTCGAAGTAATTTCGTAGAGTAGATTAAGCGTACATTATTGTCAGTGTGAACGTGTAGAAATGATTACTCACGTTTTCATCAAAGTGCTATTGCAGCTATTCCTCAGCTTTTAACGTAACGATGATTCACATAATCTCATTCAACTCAACTTTTTTAGTTTAGGGTTCACCCTATTGCATTGTCAAATCCACAATAATAAATTGTAATTTCTCTTCACACATTAAATTAATATAATAAATTCAGAAAATAAGTCAATTAAAAATATAAATTAATTAATAAGAAATCAAACAAATTGATGCAAATGTCTTTTTACAAATTGAATATTTTGTAAATTAAATTTAAAGCTTTCTTTTTAAATTTCTTTTAAAAAGATTTGTTGTTTGACGAAATTTTTTATATTTTTTATTATTATTGTTATGGTCATTTAATTAAGATGAATAAAATTGTGTGATTGTCATATTTTAATAACAGTGATTTTAATACTACAAGAATAATGGTTGTAATGGATAATAACAATAAATATTTTTTTTTTTAAATTTTAGACTCTAAATACTACGTTAAATATAAAAAAGTTATATATAAATTGTTAATTTATCTATAAATATGTAAAAATTATGTATAAATTACGAAATTATCTATAAATATCTAATTATTATTTAAAGGGTATATGTTTTGGCATTTGAAAAACTTCTTAAAAATCCTATATCAATTAGAAATAACAAGAAATTACAATAATTATTTTAGTTTTGAACAATCTGATTTATTGAGAGTTGTTTTTGAAGTGTAAAATGTATTTTATTTAATTATTAAAAAAAATATTTGGAAAAGCATGGAAAGATGGATGGATGAGGGTAAATGGACGGTGGTGATGGGTGTGGAGGAGGGAAGTTAGGGTGTGGTGGCAGCACATAGTATATGAAAGAGAAAGTGAAAGAGATGAAGTAAGAATAAAGGAGTGGAAGCCAAAAATGAGGGCTTCTGTTGTGTTTGGTGGCTGCTGGGCCAAAAGCAGTGGGCCCCTTTTCTTCCTTCTTTCACTCTTTACCATATTTTTCACTATTCTTTATCACCTCTTCTCATCCTTATCTTTTTTCTATTCATTCAATATTTTACTATTTATCACCTAACAACATATTCAACTAAAATAATATTTTCAAAATTCAATTTTCTTTTCTAAAAATTATATAACTATAAAGATTAATTAATGCCTACAATTTGGGTTAAAGAGAGTACTATTGCACATGAGTTAAAGTTTTTCGTGTTTACATAAATAAATGAAGTTAAAGTATGAAAGTACAAATGCAATTAATCTTATACAACCACGGGATATTCTCAACAAAATACGCCATTTATTTAAATTTAATGTAAAGTTTGAAATAAATTTTAAATCTAATTCAATTTCACAAAATATGTATTTATTTATATATTAATAATTTATTTTTTTTCTTTTTTAATAAATACTTTTACATAAAAAAAATTAAATAAATAGTTTTTTTTTGCATAAGTGAAATTTAATACACTTATTTTTTTTTTTATTTCACTTTTGCTTATTATCTAACCAATTTTTTTAAAGTAAAACAAGCCAAATAAATGATATAGTAATGCTGAAAAGAAACTTCGTATAATAATTTAATAGATATTAATGAAGTCCCCGAAAAAATCCATGGTGATGGAATATGTTCTTTCTCTGTTTCACATAGTAACTTCTTAACTAAGTTATATTATTTAAAGTAAAGACAAAAAAGTGTGATTAATTTATATAAGAAAATAAAATTTAGGAGTAAAGTCCTCATGTTCTATGAGAATAAAATAATTACCATTACTGTAGAAGCAAGAAGGACAAAAATTCAGGTACTGAATCTAATAAACACCTAAAAAACTGAATTACATCACACATGGTTAAGCTTTGCTTTCATACAATATATATAAAAAATATATAATATGGTAGATCAGCCACATGGTAAAAGCCATTAAAGTAATGACTTTAGAACTCTTTAGAAGGACACGTGTAAATATATATAATATATAATATAATTTATAGTATTTTGGGAAATCAATATAAAAAGAATTACTAACAATTATTCTTTAATATTATAATTAAGTGGTCAGTAATAATTAAGAGAAAGGTTTTTCACTAAAATAAATATAGACTTTTGAAACTAGGAAAGTTCCTAAATAATTGGCTTTATTTTATGAAAATCCCTCTTAGGAAGAAATATTTATAGTTACATTAATAATCTCTATGATTCTTTTTAACTAAAAAAATTGAGTCAGAGGATAGTTAATTTGAACTAAACTTTATCTAATTTTTGGTATAGTTATATGTTAGGTCAAAGTGGAACCTTAAAATACACGTAGACTAGATTCGCATACAAAATTCCTTAAAGTTTTTCTATCATATTAGACCTAGTTATATTTTATCTACCTTAATATTACAATTGAATAGTAAAATATTCAAAAGGGATCAAAATAACGACCCTTGTAAAAATTAAATATATATTATTGCAATTTAATAAAGTGATTTACATCGAGGTCCATTAAATATATATATATATATATATATATATATATATATATATATATATATATTTGGTATGTTGTATTTATAATCCATGTTTAGCAATGATTATTTCGAATTCAGACCTTATCAGCACCTATAATTGTGGTTTCTCTCATTCATGAAATTATTATATGATTTTACACATTGCACAAATCTGTCTTTACAATTGATAAGAATCTCAATCTTATAAATTTTTCTTTTTATATAAGTGTATTCTAACTAATGTTTTTTTTCATAATACATCGACTGGATATAATATAGTGAGAGAAGCAAACCAAATTTGACATGGTTGTCGTTCAAAGTAAGCTATTTTTGTCCAAATATAATTGTTCGATTATTTTATTTTTCAATTACTTATAATTTTGTTGATATATTTTTAATGTAACAAACAAATTATTTTGTATGAGTATGGTTAGTATGTAATTCGTGCTTATATTCATGTAATATATTTTACTTAATTTAAAGTACTTATAAATTTTTTTCTTTTTTGTACTAATTGAAATTACCATTTTTTGTCTAGTATTTCAATAATTCTCAACAAATGCTTCTAGATTCAATTGAGTATGTAAGAAATGATTGTGCCAAATACAAAATAAAAATATGTATAATAGTTAGCCTACTTGTTCCCTTTATATGTAAAGAGTTCTTTTTAGTATAAAATTGTCATTTATCCTATTTCTTGTTGTATATTTGGATGTTTTTTTGGGTATGCTTCTGTCTAGGGTCATAATTATGTAGATAAGAACTAAAACCAATAAAACATTTAAAAGAATATTAATAAATGATCATTAATTATCCTTTGTTGTAATAACATCGAAAATAACCTTAATTATTATCCTTTGTTGTAATAGTAAATGATCAAGAAAATAACATGTGATCTAAGAAAAAAGAGAATAAAAGGATGAGTATTGGAATATATGAATCTTTTATGAAAGAAAAGATATTATTTTTTAATTAGTTTGGTAAAGTAGCTAGTTTAAGAATATAATAGAAATAAGTGTGTATTAATTAATTAGGTTAATAGAAAGTAAGGTTGGATTCGGGATCCTGAAGACTTGGGAAAGATGATTCAAAAGGACAAGGTCTTAAGTAAGTTGCATGTGTTTGAGAATCCTAATCGCATCATGTTGAATGCTAAAACCAACTTTAGCAGCTTTGCTTTTCCATATGTTTTTAATCACTATTCTATACAAACACATCTCTTACTCTTTCATACGTATATATGAGTATGACACACTATGCTTTTAAAGCATTCCAAATCTCAGAAACCCTAATTAATTAATATCAAATCATTCACTTGTATTAAAGTTAATGAACAAAACATAATTAACACAAATCACCTACCAAACCTTTTTCTTATAATCCGTAATCTTTATTTATTTATTTTATATAATGAAGAACAAAACAAAAAAGGATTGTGTGCAAGAGGGGATAATAAATTCATCTGCGAAAGTTGTTTTGTGGTTTGCAGTGGCCATTAATTTATGATTCTGATCCGCAGCCTTAGATAGGTGTGATATTATTATAATGTATTAAACTACATTAAATGATTAATTAATTAGTGAAAGAAACTTGTTTAGCACAACTGAAAGTGATCCACCTATATATCTTTTTATGTTTCTGATCATATGTGTCCATTCACACTCCTCCATAATAAATAAAAGGTTCTTCTTTTTTTAAGTCCTGGAAAGAGGAAAACGAAAGCTCATTGAATGAAACAAGACAATTAATTCATTTAAGGACCTTGTTTTATGCTAAACACTCATTATTTAATAATTGTCAAAATTATTTTTTATTTCTCTCATTATGTGCTTCTGTTGGAGTCTTACATCGAATAGAGATAAAATCAATTCATAGTATATAAGTGGGTGCAAACGTCACCTTACAAGTCGATTTTGTGGAGTTGAGTTAGATTTAAAGTCTACTTCTAAAACATATATAAATATTAATATTATACCAAATTTATATATTTTAAAATATATGACTGAAATTATGAATTAGTTTAAATATGTATTTTTTGTATGAGAATATAAACGGGGATTATATAAGTCCATCAAATCCTAATTGATTTTGAAGATCCTTTCTTTAATTTAATTATTATCGTGCTGTACTCTGAACTCGTATCAACCACGATTCAGAACTAAGCCACTTAACAATGATAGCTTATATAAATATAGTAACATTGCATTATTCTCTTAAGATATTCTCCCCACGTTGCAATTTTATTATTGCTATCATTAACCCAAAATGAAAAAAAGTTAAAAGATACACTCATAATATGCATGCACGCCTTAATTTTTTTTCATCATGAAGTACTTAATTAATTAACTTGCAAAATTACGATAGTATCTTACGTTCACCAAGACGTGAAGTATACTCCTATTGTGGTTTTTATACTCCAAATTATACTAAAACAAAGACAAAGTCGGAATGTTCCACACATTAAGTTATAAGTAATAACAAAAATTCGTATTAAATTGTTAATTAATAGTTTAAGTTACGGGATAGTTTTTCTTGAAATGTAGCACAGCCAATACTTCAACACAAATTAATACAATAGCATGACAAGTTAACAATAGTATTTGTTTTGATGTCAGGTTCATTGAAAGATATCGATAGAATTAATTACTCTTCATTTGAGGTATTGTAATTCTTTTTGAATTTTTGTGTTTTAAAAAGCACATTAGAGAATGAAAGGAGGAATAACTATTTAAACTCTCTTAAGCTTCAATTATTAAACGATGTGAAACTATTGAACATGGTATGAATATAAATTTTCAGTCGAAGTCTAAGGAGAATGACCGTTCATCTCCAATGGAGAGTTCAATCATCATATTTCGAAGTATTTTTCACTTTGAAGTTTGAAGCTTCCTCGTTTTATCTTTGAAAACAATACGAGAAGAAAAAGTATTTAAAATGTCTATTGTGTCACACGTCAAATAAACTATTTTTTTAATTGTTTGTTTTAGAAATAAAAATAAAAATAAAGACTTATAAGAAAAAGAAATTAAGAGAGAATTAAGTTGATTTGTAAGTTTTTTTTTTATATAAAATATAAAGTTTAAAAAAACAAAAAATAAATTTATTTTATATTATATATAATACCTTAACTTAAAATAATAATATTATTTATTTTTCACTTATCTCTAAATTCTCTGGTTTATAATCATATGAGTGAATTCTTACAAATAATGTCTCGTTACAAAATAAAAAATATGATTTCTTACACTAAAATATTAAACTAGTCATTAATATTTTCTTAAAATTGAAGTCATTAATACAATTTATATTTTCTAAAACTATTATATATAGAAAGGGAATATAAAAGATGCTCCAACAACCCTTTTAATGGTGTTAAAGTAACATGGTTACTACATAATAAAAATCCATTTTTATATTAAAGTCAATTTTGATGTTCTCTTGAGGAAACTGAATTGATAAAACTCCATCATAACAATGTAGCTATTGAAGTTCATACATTGCAATTCTTTCTCTTTCTCACCTCCTAATAATAGGGTTCTATTGTGCTTCACCAAAATTCATCTCACCAGACAATCATTTCTTTAAAAGACAGAATTTCAACATAATAAGAAAAGCTAATATTATGATAAAACTGAGTTTGTGAAGTTAAATATGTGAAGTTGATATACATAACTTCTGATATATGATTTTGGGAGATTTCTCTTGTGTCAGTATTTCACGCATAGATTCAGAGTACCATATATCATGGATAGTGAAATGTTGATATGACTTTAACACATCTTAAGTAAAATTAACTCAAAATTCAAGTTTATGGATAACTATTAAAAAGTCTGTTAAAGTTAATCGGTTAAAATAATAAAGATAATAAATACGTAATTAATGTATTATTTAATACATCAAATTTGTATCGATAAATTTTATGATAGATTTTTAGTTATAATTTATCTAATGGTCCAAACATAATTAATCGTAATTAAACTTTTAAACATGTTGATTTTAGAATTAATATGTTTTAGTTGTATTATTGGATCTCTTTATTGTTCGGACTATCCGGTTTGATTATTGCATTATAATCACAAATCAATTTATCATGTCAATCATTTGTTAATTAGACATAAACTAATATATATTTATTTAAATTAGTTTTAGTTTTTAAGTAAAGAAACTATATTTTAAAATAGTTATAATTCTGAAAAAAATTATCAGTTAATTTTAATTTATACGAGAAAATATGCTATTAAAATAAAAATGAAAAAAATAATATTGGGGATAAGTTTGTATAAAAAAAAATAAGAATATAATAATGAAATAGAGTATATACTAGTTAACTTCGATATCGACTTAGTTTGTCCGAATAAAGTAGGCACAAAATTATTAAGCAAAAATTTAGATTCAAGTACTTTTTTTTTATGGAAAAGACTGTGATTAAGAGAAAAATTATGTCAATATTATTCTTCTAAGTTTTTTTCAATATAAATTAGTGATATTAACAAAACTGATAACACTTTACAACAATAATAATAATTATTGAAAAAATATACTAATAACGTTGATTATTTATATTAAATAAGACTTCACACAAATTTAGTTAGATTTTAATTTTATTAATTGATAGTATTTTGAGCTCATTAATCAAGTTATAAATAATGTAGTGGTCTTTAAAGTGAAAAATCGCTAATCACTAGTGTAAAAAAACAGCTTTTAAATCTCTCAATTTATATATATTCCAAATATACTAGATTTAATAAATGTTTTGTGACTTTTTGTAAATAAAAATTTATATTTTTATATTTGTTGAGTTTTCCACTGATATAAATTTGTATTTTAAATCTTTTAAAAGACAAGACTTAAGTTTTATATTTGTTAATTTTTCAACATACACTAGATTTATTTTTCACTTAAATCACTTTTTTTTTTCAGAGTTGGTTCTCCTTCTTCATCTAATTAAAAAAAAAACACAACACTAAGTCTTTGTAATAAATTTCTTCTTCCATCCATTCTTACCCTCTCAACTTTTCACTAGTGCACTAAGCAGAAATGACAACGGTTATTTTCACTAATAGGCAGCGGTTCCGCAACCGAGACATATATAGACGAGATAAAAAGGGATAGATTTTTTGTCCCTAGTATTTTTTTAAATATTTTTCTCATTTTTTTTCATCCTACATGCATATAAATTCCAACATGAAAACAAAAACATGATTTCCAAACAAAAACAATGACTAATATTCATAAACTAAACAATAAGATAATTTAAGATTCAATACTTATAAATTATTAATACTATCTTTTCTTATATTAATTTAAAAAAAAAATACATTCATTCAAGAAGCTTGAAGACAAAATATAATTTTTGTATTCAATCACAAACAAAAAACTAAAGTTAACTCAATACAACAATATATTTAAGCATATAATTTATGACATAACTAACATACAAAAAATAAACAAATACTAGAAAATTATAGACTCATATTAAAAATAATTTTTAAAGATAATAATAGGAATGACGACTAATAATGGAGAAGGATGTATACTGCATTTTGGAGAAATATTAATAACCTTACCACAATGCTACAATAACTGAACACAAATATTCAACATATGAATTTCAGGAACAAACGCAAGCACAAAAACGTAAAAAAAAAGTTGATAATCATGTTTACCACGAAGATGACGGAGACGAACAAAGAATGACAATGACAGCGAGCATCAAATGTAGTTTGACAACAACAAGAAGATGCATAGAAGTGATGGTGACCGAACCGTGATGGTAGCCTTTGTGTTCAGAAATGAAGTGAGTAGTAGACGATGACACTGGTTCACAAAAGAAAGAAGAAGAAAATTGTGTAGTAACTTGTGTTTCTTTTGCAATTATAATGTTAGACAAACATATGATATTCATTATTTGTAAAACAGATGTCTAAAAACTTTTAAAAAAATAAATTATAAAATTTAGTGATAATTTTGAAATTCTTATCAATCTTTTGGCATCAGTTGTCTAGGGATCCGTTGGAAATAGTAAATATGACATCAATTGTTCAAAGAACCAATGTCATATGTCCTACTGAAGAAAAAAAAGTGATAATTTTGAAATTTCGATCAACCTTTTGGCTTTAGTTGTCCAAAGAACCATTGCAGAAAGTAAATATGACATCGGCTGTTCAAATAACCGAAACCATATGCCTTTTTAGACGGAAAAACAAAAAACAAGTAAAAATTTTGAAATTTATATCAACCTTTTGGTCTCAATTGTTCAAAGAACCACAACAAAAAGTGTATATGACAGTGATTGTTCGCTTTAACCAAAATTTTGAAATTTTTTAAAAATTTTAGTGTACCTTTTAGCTTCGATTCTTTAACAACCAATACGAAAAAGTATATATAGTTTCGATTATTTTGCAAATAAAGCCATGTATGTTTTTTAAATAAATAAATAACAAAATATCATTTTATCATTATATGGTTTATTTTCTTCGAAACTAAAACGAAAACTAAAACAGAAACATATTGCATAAATTAATATGTAAAATGTACACCAGTTGTATTTCCAACGAATTTCAAACAAAAAAGAAAAAGAAAATGATATATAACTCAATTTTTATATTGAGTTAATTTAGAAACAAGATTACTGATTTTCACATTAAATCATTTAAAATTGTGATTAATTCCAAATAGGCGTGTGTTATTATGTACATGTGCAATCGAATAATTCATTAATAAATGTTCACATTATAAGGGGTTTAAGATCCAATAAAGTTTTATTTATAATGTAGTTAAAAATTGGAATTGTGGAATTGAAAAACTTTTTACATGGCTAATTAATATCCACCCTTAGAAGGTGAGATCAAATTCCAATAGAAAAAGTTACCAGAATAATTTCTCCATGGCATCATAACATAAATATGCCACCACACTACACTTTATTCATTGCCACACAGTTACCGAATCTTTCAAAATTCATCTTTATCTATCTTACTTATAATCTTCCATTCGTTTCATGGGTCACATTAAAAAACTATTGAATCAAATTGTCAGAATTTAGGGTAAGTATGTCCACTGTGATCATTATTTTTTGGTAGAAAATTTGATTTCATCTCATTCATTTTGTGTTTTGGAAATTATTGCATTTTTTTTTTGTTTATTGGGTCAAATTCAACACACAAGTGTACTAAAACTTTGACTATATAATTTAATAAGATCTATATTTATAGTGATCACATCTTTTAACGACAATTTTTTTTTTGATAAAATAAAATTTATTAACAAATTTTAATGAGGGAATATAAAATTTGTTGAAAAATCTATAAAAATTCTTGTAATTTATAATTTTATTATGGACATATAATTTTGTTTATAAAATGAATAAATTTATCATTTTAATGTTTGATTATGTTATAGTAAAATTCATCGATAAATTAATCAATAATAAAATTTTCTAGTTAGTTTGTTAAATAATTCACCTGTGACTACATTTTTTGAAAATCGATCGATAATTTCCTTAGTAATTAAACATTCGATTTCTTTTGCATGTACACAAATTTCTATAAAACATAATTCGTTGGAATAATTAGTAGGAAAATTTGTAAGAGATGATTTAATCAAACACTATTTATGTAATTTCTTTTACTAATAAAAAACATTCATATGCATGTCTATTTTTGAAAAAACGAATATTTAAAAAACCCTCAAACATTTATAATTTAAGATAAAAGCAGAAATTTCACTGAAAATTTACTCTTTTTATACTAAAATCTGATGGATACGTTTTCATGAAAGGTAGAAGATGGTGAAAAAAAAGGATAATTTCAGGACTGAGGTTTTAGTATTTATTTCTGTTGTTTATCTCACCAAATCCAGCACTACCACCTCGTAATCGATGTCGTGTTCCAAAGGAATTTTACAACTGTAGTGTCTCCGAAGTTTTAGATTAGGAATTAATTAATGATCTCCATGAAAGTGTGTGCCCTCCAATCCACACCACATGCATGATGTAAATAAAATAAGAAACGAAAGAGATTAAGAAATGAATTAAAAAATAAAACGAGATGATATGATTGTGCATTGGATGAGATATTGGGATATGGAGAAGGTATGAATGTTGGGTGAATAATGGTATCTTTGTCTGCTTAATAATTTGGTCATGGGTACGCAGAGTTGTTGGCTGCCCTTACCACAGTTTTCACTATTCCCTGATGCTTCTTTGTCCTTTATGTATTTGTCTGTATTTGTATGCCTCTACCATACATTTCCATACAACTTTCTTCTAAATCTTCTACATTCATCATACATATCTATCTAATTAGTACTATGTTTAGCTTTCATAATCATCTACACACATGTACTAATAATGGATAATTTTTTCATTTTTTTTTATTATTAAGCTCTCGAGATTTGAAAACCACTTTGCATTTTTTAGTCCCTACCATTTAATGCTCTAGATTCAATTCATTAAATAATTAAATGTATACTTTGAAATGGGTCTTCGTAAGATCAATTTAATTTATATTTTTAGATTATGTAAAAAAAAATGTGATAAGTGTGGATGTTCTTTAAAATATTATTCAGTAGAGGGTACGAAAAATACTATTCGAGTTGTGAAATAATCAAGAACAAGAATTTTAAAGCGCTTTAAAATTATATTTTTGTTTTTTAGAAGCTAAAAGTAAAAATTTACTCTAGTAAAAGTAAATTCGATCCCTTTCAATCTTACCCCTCTAAAGAAAAATAACCCATTTTGTAAAATTATTAAATAATTCAATTCCATGTGTAGATTTTAAACCTAACTCAATTTTACAAAATTGGTTTATAGGGTAAAGTTTGCATACACTTATATATTTTAAATTTGTCTTATTTTTAGTCGATGTAAAATTTTAAAAATTGGTTATAGATTTTTACCGCTTAATCATTTCTTCTATCTTGATACTTAATCAAGCATTTAAATATAGATGTATGGCATTCTGAACTTATAAATTTATCTTTTTTTTGTTTTTGAAGTATAGGAATTGAAAAGGTAGTGGAAGTAATTGATGCATAGGGAGTGAAAAATAGGATATTAATTGAAAAAGAAAAAGCAGTGAATATTTTTGGTGATGTATATTTGAGAACACAGAATCTTGTTTGGAGTGTGATAAACAGTGTAATTATGGAAGTGCATGTTGCAGATAGTGATGAATAGCCATAGAAGAAGACATAGAAGGTTGCATTAAGACAAGCCAAAACTAAGGGCCGTGTCTGTTGGCCGCCCACTGACAATGATTTTGACAACAACTTCTTACCCTAGATTGGGGTGAACATTGTTCAAGGTTATTGCTTTTTGTTTTCTTATATTACTTCTTATTCCATCCAAACAATCAAACAATTTCAATTTCCATTTATATAACTTAATCATTTCTTTATCATCATTACTTCTTCTTAGGATCACCACCTCCAAATAATTTGGATTAGCTGTTCAACATTCTCTATGGATTAGAGACATTATATAACTAAATGGAAATTTTATTTTATAAATTATTATATATTGTAAAATTAAATTAAGTTTAAAATTTATTTTCTAACATAATATCATAATTATATTAGAATTTACCTTAACAAAATTTTGTTGTCAAATAAATAAGTTTTTTTTCTTTTTATATATTATCAAACTATCTAGAAATATTTAGTCTATTAACATAATACTATGCTTATGTTACATTTTATAACAAAATTTTTTGTTTGATGAGTCTATTTTTCATTTGTTATCGATCATCCATATATTTAGTATTGTATTTGAGATTATATAAGTGATTAGAAAATTAAATTTTAGGTTTTTATTTAAACAACTTCTTTTTATAGTATTTGAATATTTTCTTTAATTGAAGAAAGTTTTTTATATAAGATAAACCATGAAACTTCTCTTGTGCTTTGCAAATTTACTCGAATATGAAATATAAGAGAATATATATGCTAGCTGCGTAATTAAATTTCTTTTAGGTCTGTCATTTAAATTACAAATGTGAAACTTTTAATGAGAGAAACTTTGCTTTTTTTTTTCTTACTTTACATAAGAAAGTTATTATATATCATTTTTTTTTTCACATAACACTTTTTACTTTAATAAACTAATGAAAAATGTTTTTTTTTTCTTTTTTTTCCCTGAAACTTGAGTTTTATTTGACCCATTATAGATATTCCCTGTTCTTCAACGGTGTTTGGGTTTAGTTGAATCGAGTGTGAACTATATAACCAAATATGTTGATTTTAATTTCATGAATATAAGAATCAATGATGTCTCATTTAAATACGATTTAATTTTTACATATGTATGTAAAGGAAATACAAATAAATTATAAAGTGTATTCGAGTGAATTTATTGTATTTAAAAATTGAAGTTTCATTTTCTGTATGATTTTCCTAGGCAGAAGTAAAGACATTGGTGAAAATACTTTATAATTATAATATTGATAAACGTAGAGACACATTTTGTAGCACACGTGGGAGTGTAGAGTGCGTTACCGACATCAATATCTTTGAAGACAGGGTGTGCCACTGGCCATCCCCCTTTTCTCTTCCACATAAACCTAATACATAACACAACAACACTATTTTTTTTTTTTAGTATATATATTTCAATCCAAAATCAATAACTATTTTTTGAAATATAAAAATTTATTAAAAAATAACTTTTTGAAATATAAACCTAACTTTCTATTATATATGGAAGAGACAAGTGATCTATGATACGAAGGAAGACACTATATCTTCTTTATGGTCAAAAACCCACTACAAGATGCTCTTTCTGGTTAAAGTTTTCAGCTAAGTAAGTTGAATAAATGATTGCTTCATGTTCGACACTTATTATATACTATAATTACAACCACATACGTCAGCTACATTATATCTAAACACCTTTTTTTAACCTTTTTTATAACGCATGAATGAATGTGTCGTAAAATATTAATGGGAAGGTGAAAAGTAGTGATGAGATTTGAGGTTTTGATGTGAGTGTGGTTTCCTTTTGGAAAGATAATGTATGTGTTTTTGTTGTGAGCTTGCAGGTAGATAGATAGTGAATAACATGGCTACGTAATATTGTAACAACTTATTATTTGTGGATAAGTTGAGTTAATAATGCAATCAATGTCTTCTTCTTTTTGTTTTAGTTTTATTGGTGTCTTTCTTTTGTCTTGCCGTATCAAAAGATGTATGAGTGTCTCGCATGCCAAACCAATGGTGTCCACATGTTGCCACCAAAACCACTTTCACTTAGTGTAAAAATATCATTCACTTTCTTCTTCTTTCTAATGTACAACTTCCCACATGTTACCTAGCAAAATCATATTCATTATGTATGGTGTTATTGTTGGATCCTTTGGTTTTTGGGACGTATTTATTATAAAAATATAACTAATGAGATATGAGTTTAAATATTTGATGCGAGATTCTTTTCCTCATTACACACAATATGAAAAGACATGAAAAATACTTTTGCGAGTTAGGGTTTGTTCTCCAGTGATAAAATGGTGTTTGTTTTAGGATTAATTTATGTGTTGTCGTTGGCTTGCATCACGATTGAAGTTTGTTTCCTAATTTGTATTTTTATTTGTGATCGTGACTGTTTATTGGAAACTCAGTGACTTTTCATCAATGTAATCTTATTTCAGTTTATTATTGTAAAAATATGTAGTAATCATAAAAGAATATTCAATTTTTGACGTTCATGAAATTGATCCTCATTTCTCACTTTTGCTTCATTTCTGCCACTAATAAAAAAAAATACAATAAAATGAGTATTATTGAACATGTTTCAGTGTGGGATGCTGCATTTCAAACAAAAGAATTTTAATAAAGTTGAAGAAGAGTCAGTGAATAGATAAATCAAACTTAGGATAAAGGTTAGACTAATTGATGAGAAGATTGAGTTAAATAAGTTCAAGAGTATTCGGGTTTAAGAGTATTGAATATTTCTTAAACCTATATAGCTCAATATTATTTGTGTGTGACACAAACTCTATCCTAAGTTTGGTTTCTCAATTTACTAATTCTTCATCAACATTATTTATTTGAGATGAAACACACTAAACTGAAACAAATTCATAAATATTTATTTAATTATAATTTTTTTATTAGTTACATATTTTTTTACTTTAGACTTGATAATATCTAATATAAATTGATGCGTTATGCTACATCTTTATTGTCCAACGTAAATTTACGTCATACAAAATAATATAATAATAGAATTGTGTGATAGTAGAAATTGGGTGAAAACAGAAATGTCCACTTAGAACTCGTTAAGATAGACTCTAACCTTGACTCTGATACCATATTAGAAAAGTGGTCTTAAGCCTAACTCAACCCCACAAAATCAGTTTATATGGTGAGGTTTATACCTCACTTATATATTATAAATTGGTCTTATCTCTAATCGATGTGGACTTCCAACATATATCCTTCGTTACCTACTTTCATATTTAAAAAACAAGAATAGTTGTAGCGGTTATGGAGATGGCATATGAACTAAACATTTTCGTCGTTCCAAAGGAAAATGAGTAATAAACTTTTGAGGATCAAATTCAAAGTGGACAAGTTAGATACCTAAAAAATATATTGTGCTCTCTATCACCTTTCAAAATCACTAAGTCCTTTATATATGTTTCTGTTAATCCCGTGATTGAGCTTATTCCATTATGGATATTGCAATCAATCAGATCATTATATCTTCATCCATATCACCATCCCTCAAATGATCAATATTTATTAAAATTACTTAAAATCCATATATTTATAAGGACAATGATGATTAACATCGATCAAGTTATAAATTTTTTATTTTAAATATGTTGTCTGACCTGTATTCTAAACTTTTTAGCCAATATTTTATTATGAAATGACCCTTATAAAAGATTTTATATTTTATGTGAGAGACTGTAACTTATTAGTTAACAATAAATGATAAAATAATACTTGAGTTCATGAGAAATGATTTTCTTATTACAATGACCACTATTTGATGAGTTTAAGCAAAATAATAATATACTTTTATAGTAAAAGATTTAATTAATAATTTGATTCATAAATTTTAACACATATGATTTGCTTTGGTCTTTTATTTTTGTAGTTAATTGAGTTCTAATATTTTTTATATAAAATTAATTTAATTATTTTCGTTAAATTGATATTAAAGGCATTTGTAAATATCAAGTGACAAAATTTAAGTTATTTTTTACTATAATTTTTTTTTCTTCTTCCTCCACCTCTTATTACTTTTTCCACCTCACACAACCTTCCTCTCAAATCTGAACCTCACTGAGAAACCATAGCTTAAACCTGTTTTCCACCATCAGACAATTAAAAACCCTAACATTTTCAACATATATTCTCTTTGGGCATAACATTAGATTTCGTTATTTAAAGAGTACTAAAAAGTTGCTTTGGAAATAATTGTTTTGATGACTTTGTTTTAGTGTTTCAGTTTTGATTTTGTGGAAACTTAGATGTAGTGGTAAGTGTGTGAAGGTGAGACAGAAAAAAAAGAAGACAAAAACTGAGACTTAATTAAATAAAAAAATATAATATTTAAAATGAATCATAAATTTAAATATAAAGACAAATTATTATTACGTCTTATGTAAATGTTGTGAAGTAAGTTCTTTTTCTTTTATATATAAATAAAACAAGAGATAATAAAGGGTGAAAAGAAATAAAATGTTAAATTATCATTCATCTTACTCTCAAACCATCTCTTATAAAAAAGTTTATGTTTAATATTAGTTTTGAGTACTTAAAAGTTCTGAAAGTCCTCCATTATTCAAATTTTCTTTTTTGTCTTTGTTTCTTTGTCCAAGTGGTTTGGAAGATATATGTCAAATATACTCTGACTCTTAAGTGAGTCACTTTACAAAATAATATTAAAGATTAGTAATCAGAGTTAATTATCCGATCTTTTCTGTCAAACATATATTTATAAATATTATGATGAACTATTACCAATAAATAACTTTTATTATTTCTATTCATTTCTAATCAATGACTTAACTACCTATTAATACTTGTTATTGTTTAGAATAATTATCAATCAATTTATGACAATTCTAATACTTGTTATTGCTCAGAATAATTATCAATCAATTTATGACAGTTCTAAACCGATAAATCATTTTCTCACTAGATAATCCTTTACTGACCAGATAACCATACACTACTATATTTATGAGAATGAACTAATTTTAAGATTGTACATTAAGTGTTAATACTTTGCACGTTATTCAACAACCTTGAACAGTTTACATTATAGTTAGATTTGATATTGGTTAAATTAGTTTCATAAAAATAGATAAGTACATAAATGAGAAAACAATAATGAGGAAGTAGCTCCTAAAAGTCACGAAACAGTGACACATGCAAATAAACTGGCGTCCATTAGTCTGAGATGCTACTTGAGTTGGAGTTCATGGCTAGCACCAGACTTGCGGGGACCCTAAAGTCACAATAGACTCATAAGCCTAAGATCGGAGGGACCCTAATTCTCCTTTTAAACTTTCTAGCTACCTTCACTCCTTTCGAATTTATATTCCCAAGATCCATAAAATACAAGCACCACCTTCATTGTCAATTACTACCTTTTCTTCTTTTTAATCACTAAACAAACTAAATCTTCTAAAGGAAAGTATCAGGGTGTCTTAATTAATTACTGTTAGATTCTCAATTTAGAATCCATCGATAATAATTAAATATATAATAATTTAGACTTTAATTCATCTTTTTATTAATAATAAAATTAACTTTAGATATCAATATTTTTATTTATAAAATAATGTTTAATTTAGTTAATATAATGCCAAATTAATTTTAGTCTCTAAATTAGTTAGTATACAATGATCAACCTCCTCCTCCAAAGTCGAAAGCTGAAAGATTTAGTTCCATGTTTTTTTTTTCTATAAAGAATCTCAAGGACAGGAGGTCGTGAGCTAAAATATGATGGACAACCTCTTAATGCCGAATGTAAATATTTTATGAAGTTTGACTGCTTAATACTGTGATGGATTGTCGGTTGAATATGGGTTAATTATTCAATATCTTGTCTCCTATTAATATAAGTCAATTTAAGATATTTTATTTTATTTTCATAAATTAAAATTATTAATTAATTAAGAGTTAAATATGTTTTTAGTCCCTATATTTTTGGGCGATTTTAGTTTTACTCCATTTTCAAACTAAGGTACAATTTAGTCCTTCAACTTTAGAAAACTCTGGTTTTAGTCATTTTTACCAAATTTTTTTAACTTTATTTGTTATTTCAAACACGTTTCATTATAGCATTTGGATTGTTTACACTATTTGACACATGTCGTTTGAAATAACAAATAAAGTTAAAAAAATTTGGTAAAAAAGAATAAAACCAGAGTTTTCTAAAGTTGAAGGACTAAATTGTACCTTAGTTTGAAAATGGATTAAAACCAAAATCTTCCAAAAGTATAGGGACTAAAATCATATTTAACTCATTAATTAATTATAATATATATATATATATATATATATATAACATATAAACTAAAAAAATTAAGTTATCTCTTGTGTGAAAAGAAATAAACATAAGAAAATATCATATTATCAATAGTAAAAGTTTATTGAAAATGTCAAAAATTTGTCAATAATAATTTTTTTGAAATTTTTTTGACAAATTAAAATTCGTGAGTAATAACACAATAATTAATACTTATCAATAATTTTATATTTATTGGTAATTACGAAAGAAAAAAATCTGTTAATAAGTTATGTTAATAAATATCGTGATTTAATTCATCTTCTTCCTCATCTCTTCTTTTTTCTTTTAACTTTTCAAATCAAGAAAAATCAACAATTACGAAGAAAAGGGGTTTCTCATCTTCAATCCAACTTAATCCAATCATTACAAACTTTGATAAAATTTTGGGAAAATTTTTTTTAGGGTTTAGGCTAATCTAGTTATCGACGACGGTATTGGAGACTTCTTCTTTCCAAGCAACGCGTGCGATAGAAGAACACTTGCAGTAGTGGTGCCCTTGTCGTAGTGGCTGATTCATTGCAATGACTGATTCATCATAGTGATGCCCTCATGTGATATGATTTGTTGTCTATGGTGGAGGCAAGACAACTTTTCGTCATGGTGGGTTTGCCTCTTATTAGAAAGTGAGTTTAAATGCCTAACTCAACCCCACAAAACCGTCTTATAAGGTGAAATTTGCTCCTCACTTATATATTATAAATTAGTTTTATCTTTAATCGATGTGAAACTTCCAACACTCCCATTCACGTCGAGGTATAGACATCTCGTGCGTTGTAGTAGAAATTGGGTGGTCCAATACTTCATGCCGATGTATAGATTTAAACATGATAAAAATGATCTAAATTGTTAAAGATTTGATGATACTATAATTGGAGGTTTTAATCATAAAGATTTAAAGAAGTAAAATATTACTCAAGATAAAATATTATTGTGTTATTGTGTTAACAGTAGTAAAACCTATTTATTTCCATTAACTACTACAAAATCAATTCAAATATTTTTAATTTAAAATTAAAATAAAATACATATTCCTATATTTTTTCAATATGACATGATTTTACATTATATTTATTCTTAATTCTCTGCTCTATTGCTTAAATTCAAAAATATCATTTTAAATAAATGGAAACACTAAATTTTCAAAATCCTTTTTGGACAGTGATCACGATAATTTTTTCCAGAAGAACGGGAACACAAACATATTGATAATACCATGACAATTCAAGGGACGATTCTTTGTTTATACGAAAAATGGGAGGGATCTACGAAATAATGATGGTGGTTTATTTTTTGGAATTCTGCAATTCACTTTATTTATATATTATTTAATTTTATATTATTATTTAATTATTATTATTAAGAGGAGCGATGTTGCCCACGTCTTCATTTAATTAATTATTTGATGATGATGATAATGAATATATATTTTTTGGATAGAATATACAGTTGTGAGTTGATAGTTGAGCATAGCTAATGCAGCAATCAAGGTGAATGTCGTGAGAATAAAACAAATAAAAAAATTGGATGAAAATTGGTGGAGAATGGATGAATGATTCTTTCTATCCACAGAAATATTGGTGACGAGTTTGGTCATTGAAATAATTGGAAAAGACATCATCATGAATATTGAAGAATTTGTTTTGAAGTAATTAGAAGAATTAGGCCATTAGGTATCTAGCTACACTACTACTTTTGAATGAGAAAGACAATATGGTCTAATCATAAAGAATCCCAAAGAATGAAATGAATCAACTTCGTATAATCCTCTATCTAATCAATCTATTATATTTGAAATTGACTTCACATTACAAAGAAACAAAGCATCTAATACTATATATAATTAATAATATCAACCGTATCTTATTTTCATTAAATGATAACCCACAACACAATTTTCAGACCAAGACAAATATAACTTCTCACTACGTCAATATACAGAATACAAGATATGCCAGAACAGTATACAAGATTTGTTTAATGAAATGTTATTATGTTGTAAAATAGAGAATATTGTTTCTTTAGGAACATGGGAAAAAGGAAAAAGTTAAATAGAGGAACATTATTAAGACTCCTTGTAGGGAAAAGCTTTTTGACTTTGAAGTTTTGTTTATGAGGGAAGTGACCATTTTGGGTAATAAAAGAAGCATGAATGCATGGTAATAGTAATGTTATGAAGAAAAGAAAATTGATTGATGAAGAGACTAATGAGGTTGATGAATGGAGAAAAAGAAGAAGAAAGAAGAAAGAAAAAGGGAGAGATGAATGATGAATTATGTTTAGATTTTACCTTTTGATTGCATGTATATGTATTGTAGCTTTGTTTAGGTGATCAATCAAGTTTTGACCAGTCATTATCACTAGGGTTGAATTGAAATGATCATAATGGGCAGAAAATGAATGGGTGGAAATAAGAGTGTGGTGGGGTTCACAATGAATATGATGAGTGGGGGTGAGATCTTTTCAATGTATTATATATTCTTAAATTGTCTTTGTCTCAATGAGGGGGAAGAGGGGCCTATGTGTAATTATTTCTTTTTTATTTTTCATCCAACTAATTGTTATAATTATGCTGTGTGTATTATATCATTGTTTGTTGCTGTGAGGATGTCCTGATTTGAAGCCACTTGTCTTCTCATGTTTCAAGTTTTTGGTAATAATAAGTGAATGGTATCCTCTTTTTTTGTTTCATTTAATTGTTTGAAATATGTATGGACAAATATAAGAGACTTCTCTGAATTCCACACAATAATCTTGGATCTTTTAATCCTTTGCACAAGACAAACATATCTTGTTCATCATCGTATCATAAACCCTATAAGGAGCTGTGACATGTTCTCTACATCGCCATTTACTTCTTGTCTATGTCCTAATATTCATCTATTCTTCCTTTTCATTATGCCTCACATTATCACCATTTTTCATTATGTATACAGAACAATACTTTTTTTCTCTCTCTCTCTTAAACTATTAGCTTAAATATTAATCTCATTTTTTATTCTATAAATATTATTATTACTTATTTTAAAAGAAAAAATATTGTTGTCTCATAATTTTAAGTGTGAATCTAAGTATCATATTGGATAGAAATGAGAAAGTAGAACACCATATAAGTAGGTGACCATTTATTTATTGTCTTAAAGTTTTGGATAAAGATTAATGTCAATTTCTTATGTATGTGGACTCAAATTTCATTAGTGTTGTATCTTCTCAGTAAAACTCTTTTTTTATGTGTTTGGACTGAGATCTTATTGTGAAACTCCTCCTTAATAAAACTTAATGTTTCAGTATAGATTTGTGTAGGGCTGAGAGACGTACCTCTTTGACTTAACTTTCCTACTTTCCAATGCTCGAGTTGCCTGCTCCGCTGGCTTGCACACTTGACCGGGGGGAGGTACCTTCCTGACGTTTTCTGACGTCCAAGTTAGGCGTATGTTTAAAGAGCTTTTGCGCACAATTGAATATTCAGTGTTTTGTTCAGAGTGTGTACCTTTGTGGTTTTGTACTATATTTATAGGGTACCTAATAAATCAATATAATATCAACTTATTTGTTTTTCGGTTTGTTGTTCAGAAACTGTTATCAATTATCAATATGCTGAATCATTCTGTTATATCTATTAATAATTAGATTATTGACCTAATTAAATTATTAGCCATTAATCATAATTCACGCGCTGGTCTTATTACGATCCAATACAAGTCCTTCACCCTTTGACCCAATTACAATTCAATATAAATATAATGTTTTACTACACCGATTGGTTCATTCCGCCAACTAGACAATTTTTTGTGTGTCATATGAAAAAAGTTAGTAGAAACTAGGTTTTGATCTGGAATTTTTGTGAGAGTAAATCTACTGTAACGTGTTATCTATAATATTATATGATTTTGTCTTTGTTTTGTATATAGACTCCGTAAAACGTGAGAAATTCTTTACGGTTTTACTGTTGTTATATTAGACTTCTGGGAGACAATACATATTTCTGATAGTATTTTGTAACATTTTTCTAAAGTTTATATAGAATTTGGATTTGTTTTTCTATATTATTTCTTTGTCAGTACCTTAAAAAATATTGTTTTTAATGTTTTAAATTATATTAGAATAATTTTTAAAATATCAATAGCAGATAATGTTTAGCAAAGGATAACACCAAAAAGTTAAATAAAAAATCTAGATTCATTTATAAGTTGTATCACAATTAATACACTAATTTTTATGGTTGTTTTTGTAATATATTAATATTAGAGAATGACAATCTAAATTCAAAATATTTATATTTTGTATTTATATTTATCTTCTAATATTTATAAATACGGATTAAAATATTTATAATGTTTCATTATTTAATGTTATCATTGTCGATAAAAATTAAAAATATTATTGATCAAACAAAAATTTTATTTAGATGAAAAATAAATACAGTTTTCTTTTTGTTCATATCTCTCTGTCAATATGAAAACGTATAAAATGTTTGACCACTAATCAGAATTTAATAATTCATTCATGCACATGCACCTAATGGATAGCAACCTAAAGCGTTTTCATGAAGATTCCGGGAACTTCTGATTAATTGTGCATAAGATCATGATAATTATCTTTTCGAAGAGATGTGACAATGACAGATGATAGTGTTAATCAAGAATTGATTAAGAGAATCATATAATTAAATATCTGGCTTAGTTATCAAAAGCATGACAAAAGAGTTGTTTTATACTTTGTCTATTAAAATAGTAAACACTAATTTTGTCATTAGTGCTTCTCAATAATTTTTATCTCATGTTCCCGGCCAACATCAAAGAAAAAAAAAGGATCAGGCATATATTTTTATGTCCTTTTTTATTTAAACTACTATAATTAAGAACAACAAATATAATATGAACAGTTCGTTTTTTTTTAATTCTAAAATGAAGTAATATATATTATACAAAATAAAGAACATAAAATATGTTTTTTTATTTTATTTTTCGTTATGTTAACTTGTGTTATTTCTGTTATAGAGAATTATTTTATTATTAGAGACAACCTCAATTTATGGAAAAACTCATAATATATGTGAACTTGATAAATGATTTTTATTCCCTATTTTTGAAAAAGAAAGTTAAAAATATCACTGGAAAATTAAGAAAATATGTCACCTAAGATTATTTTTTTATTCTTTCAATAAATACAAGAACTAAATATAAAATATTTACATGGAGAACTAAAACTGTTTTAAATATTTTAAAAAATAAAAATATATCTTAAACACAAAAACATAAAAGAAAATGTTGAAGATCTCACATCACTTAAAGATAGATAATATTACATTATATAATCTTACAAATCACTTTTGTAGATTGAGTTGTAATTAAAATTTATATCTTAATATAATATCAAAATTTGTAGACTTATTATGTCATGACCTATATATAGAAAAAAAGATGATTAAAGTATTAAGGGGTTAAAGTAAGTTGGGTGAATATATTTTTAGTAGAGCTGTTAAAATGGGTTACAACTTGCGGGTTAACCTGACTCACCATGGGTTTAAGTCAGGTTGGGTTTGAAAAAATTGTATTTTTTTTTACAGATTTCAACCCGGCTCATTTAAACTCGGCTCATGTAGGTTGAACCCGCGGTGGATCGGGTTGGCCCACCAACCCACCTACCTAATTTTGTTTTATTAAAATTTAATTTTAATTTTATAAAAAGATATTTATTACTCTTTTTTTGCTTGAAAAAATTATTTAAGTTTTCTATTTTCAAAATTAATTAAACACCCATATTGGGAATGAAATTTGGGAGTGAAATTTGTTTAGATTTGAATTATAAAAAGTTTGTAATTTTTTTTTATTTTAAAAAAATTGTAATCAAGTGGACCAGTGAGCCAACCTGTCACTAGTGCAGTCAGGGGAAACGACAGCAGTTGTTTTTGCCCTTTGGCAGCGGTTTCCGAACTGCGACATATTCAGCCGCGGTAAAAAGTCTGGGACTTTAGGCCGCGGGTGCAACCGCGGTAAAAAAGATGGGGAATAGATCGCGGTTCGTACCACACCTGCGGCCTAAACCCCTTTTTTTAAAAAAAAATAAAAATCGTAGCATTATATGTCGCGGTTGGAAAGTACATTTCTTCGTAGTGCCATGTCCATGTTGTATAACATCTTAGGAAACCATCACAGATAAGATGTTCTCTAATTTGGGTTGCGTTCAACTTTCTCCCATTCAAACAGTTCACACAAGGATATCTAAACTTCACTTCATCATCACTTCTCCCCTCATTACATTGTGCAAATTGTATAAATTCCTCTACACCTCTCTCGTACACAACACTAATACGTGGTAAATTAATTCAATTTCGATCCATTCCTAAATTTTACAAAATTAAAATTATACAATATCTATATAAGATTATCAATTCAATCATACAATCAATTCAGTCATACAATCATACAATTAATAATCATTGAAATTATCAATTCAAACATTCTATCACAAATAATTACATATGAGAATTATCACAGTTTGTCCATAGGAATCATTCAATCACATAATTTTGATTTTATAAGAAATCTACTAAAAAAAGTTCATAGCATATTAATAAATTAAATAAATTTGCTGATAAAAAAAATTAAATACATTTTATCTACCTCTATTCCAATCCTTTCCCATACAAGCTAACATACTTTGTCTCTTATTGAACCACCAAAACCACAACAAATTTGACAAAAACCATCAAAGCCACAACAACATATTCAAACCTAGCATTTCAATATAGCACAAAAATTTCATCAGAGAAGAAAATGGAACGTACCTGGGGCAGCAAAGATGGCGCGACGGAGAGGATGGCTCGGCGGCAGAGGCTTGCACGATGGCAGAGGGCGCGACGGACGGCCGGAATGGCGCGACGACAAAGACGGTTCGACGGAGATGGCGCGGCAGCAGCGGTGTTATCGTGTGCAGAGGCAGAGAAAAACTCGTGGAGAAGAAGAAATTGTTCTGTGTTTTGTATTTTTTAAAGAGAATATGTCGCGGTTCATCAGATAACCGCGGCCTATACTCCTTAAAAAATAATAAAAATGACATTTTTGAAATTTTTTTTGAACTATATGCCGCAGTTCAGCGGGCAACCGCGACATATACCTTTAAATATTTCAAATTTATTCAGATAAGGTAATACTTCGCGGTTTCTCTGAGAACCGCGGCCTATACCCTAACGTTCTGAATACCAACTGCCTCCCCCAACTACCTTTTGAGGAATATCAGTAGGTGACAGGGGTATATGCTGCGGTTACCCATAGCAACCGCGGCATATTCCCCTGCCACCTACTGACATTCCCCATCTTTCAGATTCGTGTAGAATATGCAAGGAATAGGTCGCGGTTCTGTAGAGAACCGCGACATATAAGTTACATTTATTTACAAAACTGCCACCGCACACCATTATGCAACGATTTCTGCCTAACTGTGGCATAATGTGCAATGTATAAACCGAATTTTGTACTAGTGTGTTTATCCACCAACCTCTGGTGGGTCAGGCTGAGTTCAAATTTTTCTGACTCACTAATAAATGAACCGGATTGGGTTGGCTCACTAAGTGACCAACCCGTGGTGGGCCAGACCGGATCGGGCCGGGTTACCCGTTTTGACAACTCTAATTTTTTTGAATTGAATGAAAGAAAAAGTAAGAGAAGAAGATGATTGTATTGTTGTTTTCCAATATTTAACAGTGAAGCAAGAAATAAAAATGCAAAAGTATGAGATAAGAAACCCAAATTGGAACTTGGGTAATATTCTTGTCTTCCCTTTAAATTTGTGGAAGGGTATTTACTATTCAGGAATAATGGTGGGACGATGCAGCTGTGATGAGCACATGATTCAACTTTTTATCCACACAAAACCATTGGAGCAAAAATTATAAAAATGATGCATCTTTGTGGCAGCAACAATAATGAGGGCAAGTGTTTAAGAATACAATCATGAAAATAACTACTCAAACCCAAAGGGTGTTCTAATAACATGCAAATTGCAATTAGATAAATCATTTCATCACTTTTTCTTTCTCCTCTCTAACATATGTCAAATAGAAAGTGACACACACAGCAAGAATTCCAGTGAATTCCTTGGAAACATTAATTTGTCAGTTTTGTGAAAAAAAAGGTGGTCTCTACTTGGATTTTTCGTACCATGGTTTGGTTTGGTTTCGGCCTACGTGATTCTTTTATACCCTTACATTAATCGATCTATGTAGTTATGTAGTGTTCATGATATATATCTTTTTTTTTTCTTCTTTTTTTCTCTTTCTTTCACTATCTAAGTGTCTCTATAACACATACCCATACACCCAACTCAGGGACAGGGTAGTGTTTGATTCCTTTATTCTTCCCAACGAGGAGAAAATGAATGAGAGTGTTGAGGAAGAGCATTATCTAGTAGGACATGGGAGCGTGGGTTGTTTTTACTTTTTTTTTTTTTAAAAAAAAAAGAAAAATATTTAAACCTATTTTATTTTCCTATCTTCTTTTCATCCCTTTTCTCTTTTTCTTTTTGGTTGTAATGTGTACTCTTTTGTGGGAAGAAGACCTTTTAGTTTCCATGTGCCTCTCCATCACCTTCAACTATCATGGTGGCTGGATCATCTCACATGAAAGACAAAAGCCCTAAAAGTATGGGTTTATGATCACCCATAGGTGCATTAAGGAAAGAAAGAGTAAGAGAGAGGATTTTGCATAATCTAAATTCTCTTTTAAATTTTTGTTTTTCAGTTATACATTCAAAATATACTGATATTAATATATTAAAATTTTGTTTAATATATTTTAAAATATCAGTATATTTTGAAAATTGAACAGAAGAACAATATAGATAAAAAAATTGAAATCGTTTTTGCATGAGACATAATAAGGTGGTAAGAGAAGTGCATGGAGGTTTGGTGTATTCTAGGGTGTGAGAGAGCATTTTGGGAAAGTAAAACAAACAAAAAGTAACGAAAAAGAAGTTATAAGTGGTAACATGTCACACACAATAGAAAGAATAAAGATAAGGAAGGTGTTATTTACAACACAAAAGGCTTCCACGAATTGACGTATGCTTTGCAAGGAAGGATCTAAAGGTTCCATGAATTTGTTGTTGATATATGTGAAAAATATGATTTTTAGAAATGTTAATTAATTAATATGGTAAAGTTTATTAAAAAAAAATAAAAAAGTTTAGGCAAGAAAGGCTAATAATGAAATTGGGTGATGGGGCCCTTGTTAAAATTTGGGCATCTCTTATGAATGAGAATTTTAGAGTGTAGGAAGTTGAAGAGTGATAAGAGATGAAACAAAGCATGTGAGTGGGGATACCTATCTTTAAATCCAAAAAGAGCAGTTTGCTTGTGCTAGTCCAAAAGTCAAAGCATCAAATCCCAAACATCAAAAAAACCTCTTTGCTTTTTACAAAACAAAACAATATTAAAAAAAAATATTTTAATAACTTTTTTACAATATTTTATGTAACAACATATAAGCTGTTATTAAAAATATACGAAACAAAACATATAAACTGTTATTAAAAATATACGAAACAAAACATATAATCTGTTATTAAAAAGTTGTTAAAATATCTTGATTCATGTTAAAACTATGTATTAATTAGTTTTTGTTATACAATAAGATTAAGATCACACTCCTTTGTCGTAGACCCATCCATCTTTCCAGATAAATACATACCAACTATCATTATTCTTGCTTCTTCTTCTTATTCTCTTACTTATCTCTTTCTCACCCTTCATCACATATATTCACAAACAAAATATATTCTCACACCTAAATTTACTACTCTTTAATAATAATTAGATTATTTTCACTTTTACAAAAACTCGTTAACACGTATGTCTTATTTCTAAATGACGTAAAATTTTTAATAATTTATTTTTTATATAAAATTTATATTTAATTCATTCTTATAAAATTATTACAGTAAAACGAGTTTTTGTATATTATAATTTTAATTAATAATTTTTTAATATTTAGAAAAACATTATAAAAGTTAACTTTTGTATTATAATAATTTTAAATACATATAATTTTGTGTTTTATATATAAAAAATTGAAATTTGTTTCCATTTTAAACTTTAATATATTTTAATTTCAAGTTTTAAAAATAAATACATAATTCTTTTAATCTAATAGTGGTAATTATTTATATGTAACAAATTATATTTTAGATTTTTATATGAGTTAAAATGTATCAAATAATATAAATAATCTAATCAGTAATACAAAAAGCAGTTTAATACATCAAATTTTTTAATATAATCAACTTAAAAGTATTTTTAAGTTTGAAAACTAAGCTGTAATAATTTGAATAAAAAAGTTAATGTTAAAATTTAGAGATTTAAAATATATTTATCTATGTCTAGGTTATGATACTGGGTTTTGTTAATGTGAAACAAAGATGATAGTGTTATCCCCTGAACACATGCACACATCATTGACATCTGTACACATCTCTAGGCATTATTTTTCATATTATGTATGCTTTTGTAACATGGATATGACAGTAACGTGTTTTGCATTAATTAATATTGAGTGTTCATGTTTTAATTTTATATTTTATTATTATAATTGTTCGTAATTTTAAAATAAAAAATTACAATTTTTTAATTTAAATTTAAATAAATGTCACACTAAAGTGATTAAATTTAAAAAAGAATTCAAAAAAAAAAAAGTATCATATAGTCTAAACATAATTTAAAAATACTTAAAGTGAATAAATAAGTTTTTAATTTTGATATTTTTTGTATCATTTTTTCATTTATAATATTAGAGTCTTGAATAGATAAATTTATAACATTTTTTTTGAAACATCTTATTCTTTATTATCATCTACAATATAATAAAAAATGTTAACTAATAATATTGAAACATAAAATAATAAATAATTAAATTAAATTGGGTGGGTTAACGAGCCAACCCGACTCATCACAGATTCAAATGAGTGAGTCGGATTCTAAGTGAACCAGGTTGAAAACTAGTTCGCATAAAAAAATATTTTTTTTCAAACCCAAACCGACTCAAACTCGTGCTGAGCCGAATTGATCAGCGAGTTACAATCCTTGGATAATATTTGTATACCCAAAAAGTTTCATACTTTTAATCAATTAAAGTATAATAAATGCAACTTTTCATACAATAATTAAGTTAAAATTTTAAAAAAATTATACAAATTATGATTGAATAAAAATATAGGAAATTACATTAATAATTTTGGCATGTGAATTAACATTTAGGGCAACATTATTTTATCGAAGTTGAGTTTGTTGAGGTTGTGGGCATACTTTATATAGAAGGAAAAATGGTGTTTGATGTTACTTAAAATTAGTAATATAAAGACAAGTTAGTGGATGACACAATGCTTGGAATTTGGTCATCTAAAAAAATTGTTAACCAATGCTTACATACAAAGCAATATAACTAACTCAATGAATTAATTCAACCAAATGTTGTGATATATTGGCAAATGCATATTCTAGAAAAAGCACTAAATTATTAGGCGCAGAAAGGCATTTAGGTTAATCGAGGAACCTTTCCTATAAAGCACTTTAATTTCTGATTCAATTAGTCCATTTTCTCAGCTACCAAGTTGTCCTCTTTATAGTTAATGTCTGTCTCATCTCAACGTACTTTTTCTCATTTTAGAATGTTTATCCTCTAAATTCCTCCAATTCATTATATTTATATAGCCCAATATGAAAATTGGTTTAAGAACAAGAAATTTCATAGAAAAAAAAATATTTCAATTGGGTTTTCTAAATATTAATTAATTTCCATTATTTTATTGTGATTGTGTTGTTGCATTTTCTTATGGCCAAGTAAGAGGTAATATTTTTTATCTTGCTGCTAAAAATTAGAAAGAATCAACAATTTGGGCTTTCCTAAATTACGCTTAGGCTGATACTATTTTCACCTTTCTCTTACTTTTTACACCTCCAATTTTTATTTGGAGTCTTAAAATTGGTTCAAATTTTTAAGCTTAGTAATACACAATTTTGTTACCAGTGTATTTACTACCCAATCTACATGAGAAAGTTGAAAGCCCATTTCTGTCGTTTTCAAGATAATCTCCTCAGGGCACTTGCATCCTATAAATTTTTGTATGAATAAAAAATAAAAAATACATTTCGAATCATACATTTAAGAATTCAAAATTTATATACAGAATTATATAATTTTAAATAAAAACATTTAAGAGGTGTAGAAAGAAGTTAGTACAGGAAGAGCCCGCCTTCCCAATGGATCAACATTTTTCTTTGGGCCGTTGATCCAGAAAGAGGGTGATTGGTGTTAAAGTGATTTATTTAAATTTTGAGTACAAACAAACAGCGTTACTTCCTACACTATCCAACATTGCTTCCTATACCATCACATTTAAAAAATTTTACACCTCCAATTCTTTTCTTCAATAGATTTTGAAATCTGAATTTTGAAAATTTTTCTCAAATGTCGAAACTGTTAAGGAATTTTTTGAAAACGGACTTTCAAATCCGTTTAATAAATTTTTGAAAATTTTAATAAATATCGAAATTCGTTGAAAAAGAGTATTTTTGATATGTGGTGATACAAGGAGCAATATGAAGAGTAATGTGAGGTGGTATAGGAAATAACCCTCACAAACAAACTTAAAGAGGATAGCCAAAATAGAAAGAACAATACTTAAGAACTAGTAATTTGCAGAGAACATGCAGCTTGATTTTTTTTAAGTTTATAATAATTTTAAATTATATACTATAGTAATAATATTAATAATAATAATAATAATAATAATAATAATAATAAAATTTAGGGTCATTTTCACCTTTTATCTTACATTGAATGTAATTTTATCGTTTTGTAGAAGACTTATTCTTGAATACAGTTTAGCGATAATATTAAGAATATATATCAAACAAAAGACAGAAAATATTTTATAGTCAACTTTTAAATAAATTAAACTAATCATTCTTCAAATTTTACGAAATTACATAGAATTTTATGTTTTTTTTTCTCCTCCATTAAATTAATCTTTCTCAGCAGTTGTTTGAAAAATATTATCCTATTAGATTCTTTCCACTTTGAGCATAACTCATGAGTAAAATTCATTTTTAACTCGAAATATTAAAATAATAAATTTAACAATCTTTTCTCTTTATATATTATTTTTATATTTGCATCTAATATACATACTCCACAAATTACAAATATATGAGAAACAAGATATAGTTTTAATTGTAATTATAATAATTAATTGCCGCGAAAAGCCGGTGGTGGTGAAGAAGAAGAACATAGAGTGAAAACCTAAGTCATAGTGATTTTCAAAAGTTTGGCAGAGTCCTATGACAGACAAACCAAATTATTATCACAGCTCACTAAAATCACTTCTTATCGTAAGTTAATTTGGAATCAGACAAAGACAAAGAATGTTTATATTTTCCACCATTTCTTCGAAATCCCTCGGCTTTTCCGAAAACAACACGTATCCATTTTCTCTGTCATTTTCCCCAAAGGAAAGTTGTCTTTTTTAATCTCTATATATAATTAATCTGTTTAAATACCATTAAAGATCTTATTTGCATGATTAACCAATTAAAATATGAAGAATGATTTCATCACATATTTTTACATGTATTTGATATAACATAAGACTAAAATGATTATAAAAAAAGTAAATTTTTATGTTTTCTTAAGAAAAAAAGAAGAAAGAATAATATTAAATAAATATAAAAAATTTATATATGTGGGTGAAAGTGTATTTTTTTTTTATTAAAGTATTGGGTTACAACATACTATTCTTAATTTGCATTACTATTATCAGATGGTGTTTAGGTTTTGCTCTTTGGTAAAAGAACAAACACCAATAAAATCTGTTTTAAGTGTTTTATTAAGCTAAAAACAATATCTTTGAATGAAATAAGTGTAAAAATTTAGGGTGGTGATTAATTGAACAATGTATTGGCATTGCTGTTTGCTCCAAATAAGGTTTTGCATATTATACAAAACAAATGGCATTGGAGCTAACGAAGAAAGACCAAGAAATTAACTGTGTCTTGGTTATTAGTTTTGCATATAAAAGGGATTTCTTGGTACACAAGATTGTAAGAACAGTGTTGGAGAAAAATACCTTAATTTGAAGCAAACATGGTGACAAAACCTGTGGCCAATTCAATGCTTTTTCTTAGGATTGTTACTCTGGCAGCCTCAGCTGCATCTGTTGCCTTACTGTTTACTAACAAAGTCAGATTTGATGATGGAACACAGCTCAGATTTCAAGATTTCTATGCATTCAGGTAAAAGCTTACTGCAAAATTTCTTTACACAAGCACTTATAATGTAAATTTCTACCATGTATAAATAGTTAGAAAATGCATTTAAACCAAACTCTATTGAGTGGAAATAACCTTAATTTGTTGAAGCTTATATGTCATGGTTATGTGAAAACTGCAGGTATGAAGCTGTGGTTGGAATAATTGGTGGTGCATATTGTGTATTGCAACTACCATTTGCCATATATTATTCAGTACAGCAGAAGAGGTTGATACGCAATGGATGCTTGCCTGAATTTGACTTCTTTGGAGACAAGGTCCTAAATTTTCTTATTTTCGTTTTCTATATTCTCAACCATTTAATTAAAATTATTACTATTGAAAGTCTCACATTGACTAGTAATAAGTTCAATTTAAAAAATATAAATGAGTGGTAATCTCATCTTATAATTCAGTTTTATGAAATTAAGTTAAATTTAAAGTTCAATTAAGTTAAATTTAAAGTTCAATTCTTAATATGGTACCAGATCATCTTTTAATATCTAGTCTCACACACAATTAGGACTGGACAAACTAAATTACACTGAATTATATTGATAAAAACTATACTACACTAAAAACTATTTCTTTTAAACTGAACTAAACTTAAAAGCAATTCATACAAATTAAACTGAAATACTTAAACTATAGTAAAAACTAAACTGCACTGTTAACTACACTATTTAATCGATAAGGTTTAAGTTTTTCTGCATTCCGTGAATGACGTGAATTTGAAGACTTTTCATTCGATTTCCTCTGCAAGTTCACCACTTGACAGCATGGTCCAGATCTATACGAGAGAATTTCCATGCCCAAAAACTGAATTATGCAACAATCACCCACTAAATGAACTTGTGATCATAGTAAAGAAAGGAATCAAAAGGTAGAATTGATAGTTTCGAAGTTCAAATTGATTTTTGTTTTCATCTATCAAACAAAACCAGTAATGTCTTTGACTGTTTATACAGTAAAAGCATAACCAAATTTGTATAGCAAGGGAAGAAGAAAGAGCAAACGGAACTAACTAGAAACATGAGCATGGAGTTGGAACACATCAATTTATAGTTTTTTTTTCATGCATATTTAATTCAAACACAGAAATCCATCTTCACAATCACAGTAATAATTTAAAAAAAAAGGGTGGCCGATGATGTATCTTTTAATTTAACGAAGGAAGTCACATGCGAATCTGCTTCTCTTTGAAACTCGGAGTTTTTAAGGAGATTCAAATATGCTCCTCCTTTCTAGGAAGGCTTTTCTTCATAAGCCAAGTACAAAAACTTAACTTTTTGTTTCATATTCTGCCACTTTGAGAAGAAGAAATATGAATAAATTAGCACTGGGAGATGCAGAGGCAAACGAGAAAGACAACATGTTAGACAAACTAAAATGAGAACAGTTATACCAGTCATGTGATTTTTTTATAAATATTAACGGATAAGTGTTAATAAGCAGTTCATGCAATTAACTGCACTAAACTGATATAAAGTTCAGTTTTTCTAACTGAGTTTAACTAGTTTTTAGTATACACCACTTTAGTTTTTTTATGTATATTATTATATAGATAACTATAGTTTTAGTGCAGTTTATTAAACTGTGTCCAGCCCTACACATACACACAATATGTATATACTTCTATAAGGTGTATAAATAGGTTGAAACCTTACTTTACAAGTTGATTTTATGAAATTGAATTAAACTTAAAATCCATTTTTTAACATAGTATCAAATTACTTTTTAATATCTAGTTCCAAACACAATATGTACACGTGTTAAAAGTTTCACAATAACTATTAATTAAAGTATATAAATAGGTTGAAACCTAACTTTATACATTGTAAAATTGAGTTTGACTTAAATTTACTTTTTGACCATTTCATATAAATGGACAAATTGAAAGAAATTATGTTGTGTGAAAATGCAGGTAATTTCTGTTCTTCTAGGCACAGGAGTTGGTGTAGGTTTTGGAGTGTCTTTGGAATTTAAAAAGTTCTTCGATGACTTATTTGACTCTGCGGGTGTCCTAAAGAGTGACCCTACAAGGAAGGCATATGACAGGTTTTTTATTCGAGGGATTGTGGCTTCTGCTATTCTCCTTGCTGCATGCCTTTCTATGATCATTGTTTCTCTTATTTCCTCCATCAATCGAAATCGAAGCAAAGGCATTTTTAATTAATTCATTTTCTTTTTCTTCATCAATTGAAGTGATTCATCACCTCCTAAATAAGTCTACTTCATCTGTTTCTCATATCTTCACCATTGGATGGGGTGCAAGAAGAAACTGTCCATAGAGGAAGAAAGAAGAAAGGAAAAAAAAGGCTTCGGCCCAAACCTTAACATTGTGATTTTTGTATTTCAATTTGAGTATTTTGACCAATCAGATATTGTTTTTACTTTTAATTATGGCTTCAAGTAATTTTCTTTTTCTAGAATTTGAGTATTAAAAATGACTAACTTAAGAATAGTTTTGGATCGAACTTGGTGAATAAAAAAAAATTAATTAAAAAACTCCATTAAAAATTATCAATCAAGTTTTCAATAAATATTAGCCATCATGTTATATATAGTTATCTAAAAAAAATAAAAATACTAGTTGTGGATTTTCTTTATTAAACTAATGGTGTCTAAATCAATCAATTTTGTAGTTTTACAAGTAGTTAAACCTATATATAAAGCATTTGATGTGAATCAAATTTTAAGTTAATTCAAAAAGTTTGTGCCCGAATTTTGCCTAAATAAAAATTTAAAGATTATGACCAAAAGATACATCGAAGCATGGAATTGAAAAGAAAAAAAAATTAATTACACATTTACTCCATTCTGTTATTTTTAAACTATAAAACTACAAAAAAAAGGTTTTTTAAATTTAATGATGGAGAAGTTTAATACAACATTTGTAAGTGATTAAAATTGATTATTTAGTACAAACACGATTTAACCATGAATAAAGATAGTTGTATACCGATTAAGAATAATAGTTAAGTGCATTTAACTTAATATTTTATTTTACCTAATATGTTTTTATTTATAGAGTTCCAAATATCTTGATGTGTATGACTTCTATAGTTATCAATGATTTGATCTTCTTAAATATGTTAACTTGAAATTCTAAATATGTGAAAAGTATGTTACTCACGTAAGTTATATATTTATCCAATTATGTGTTTTAGACCATGCTTTCAAGTATCTAAGCTATGTCATAAAATAAAATAACATATAACGAATTTAACATGTTAAAGTAAAAAAAAAAAAGTTACATAAGGAATATTACGTACATTTAGCTTATGATTAATGCACATTTTTTTCCCATTTGTTTTTACACCACAATAAACTTGAAATTTAAGCATATCACAAAATTGTTATATAAGTCCACAAAATGTGTTTTGAGAATTCCAAAATTATAAATGACCTTAGAGTAGTTTTGTTCTTTTCTAAATTAATTGGAGACATTTAGCTGTTTAAATAGAGCTAAAATAAATTTTCATGCCTACACGTAGCCAACTTAATTTGGATATGAATGTTTGTGGAAGAGAATTATATTTCCACTATTCTCATATATGTAGCCAATAAAAACTAAAATAATAAATATAATAATGATGAGAGATATTAGAAATATAAAATTAATTCCAACAGATTTTAATGCACTTATAACCAAGGTAAGAAAAAAAAAATTCTGAAAATAATATTTAATCAGTAAACCAAAGTCGTCAATTTCAACATCTTTAGCAGAATCCTATAATAATGGACCAATCCACTTTGGATCATTGCAGCTCGCAAAATATAGGACTTATATAAGAGGAAGTATCGAAAACTTAAATTTGAGATCAAACAAAGCAATGGAATATTTCTACCTTTTCCTGAAATCTTAGCTTTTTGCTTATATCACTATTTCAGTATTTTTAATATTTTTTTTACTTCTAATATCAATTTCATGATAATTATCATTAAAAATTATATTTATTTGCAAAGTTATCACGGTTTTTCTACGACAATAACTCAAACTATTGTTAAAATGAGTTTGCAAACAAATTTTGGATTAACATATGGCAAAAAGAAGAGCAAAAAACTTATAGAAAAGTGCGTACGTTAATCGGCCAAAATAAAAAAAAATTGGAAAATGGTGATTGATTGAACTCGTTGCCATTTGTCAGCAAACTTGATCCAAACACAAAAAGACAATGTTTTGTAGATTAAAATAAATGGCAGTAATTGGATTTAACGAGATGATAGAGAAACAAATGGTATCATCTTGATTTTATTCTTTGTATAAATAGGTATTCAAGAATGTAAGAAAGATGAGAGAAGATAGCAAGGAAAATTAAAGAAATAGCTTTGTTTGAAGTAAGAATGGTGACCAAAAGTGTAGCTAAGTCAGTGCTTGCGTTGAGGATAGTTGCTCTTGCATCTTCGGCTGCAACAATGGCCTTACTCGTTACCAACACCTACACATTTCAAAACGGTGCAGAGGTCAAATATCAAGATTTTAATTCATTCAGGTAAAAAAATATTAGGATTCTAAGTGTGAGTCTAAGTCTCATATTATATAAAAATGAGAAAGTAAAACACTATATAAAAATGAAAGAACCATTAATTTCTTGTCTTATAATTTTGGATAAAAAATGACGTCAATCTCTTGTATAGTTAGACTCAAATCTTATTAGTCTCCTTCGTTAATAGACCCAACACCAAACTATTTTCTAATGTGTATCCTATTAATTATATAAACATTTTTATATGTTAAACTTTTAATAATAACAAGAAATTTTGCTTAATCTTAGAGAACTTAAGAGGAACTAGTAGTAAATTTGGTATTAAAACCTTAAATATTTATGCCTGACTAAGAAAAAAGTTTGGTAAAAATGAGCAGAGCTTCTTGTATCTCATTGTTGCCGTTGGTATGTAAAATCTGCAGCCTTGAGGTGGCTATTGCAGCAATTTCGTGTGCATATTCTATAGTGCAGCTTCCATTTGCCATATACCACGCATTACGACACAAGAGGCTCATAAACAATGGATTCTTGCCAAAATTTGACTTCTATGGAGACAAGGTATGGCTTTTTCGTTATATATTATCGCATAAAATATACTTAATAGTTCAATAATACAAATCAAAGGAATTTTGAGTTTTAATTTGTTAAAATTTTATGTTATTAAAAATAATACAAATTTATGGTTAAATATATTTTTAGTTTTCAAACTTGAATGTGAAATTATAATTTATTTCTATTTTAAATTTTGATATAATTTGATGTTATAAGTTTTAAAAATAAATAAATATAGTCATTTTAATGTAATTGTGTGATTTTTTTTTTGACGTATTAAATAAGATTTCAGATTAAAATTTAAACGGTTTATATCATTTGACACGTTTTAGTTTAAATATTAATTTAAAACACTTTTTAACACCTAAAAATAGTTGATATAATTAGATTAAAATATTTATATTAATTCATTTATTAAGTTTGGAGATTAATATATATTTAAATTTGAGATATACAGAAGTTATAATTTAGGTCTAAGTTTAAAGCTTAAAAAGTATATTTAATCTTTAATTCATTTTTTAAAATCATGTCAAATTAAAATTTATATTAATAAAATTTGTTATTCATTAGATTTACCGTTTTCTAGTAATGAGAATAAAATAAAAGTGTATTTAAATATAGAAAAATCGGAAGTATTTGAGTTTTGTTATTGGACACTAATATATATGGATGTTAATTTTACAGGTAATTAGTCTGTGTCTGGGCGTAGCCTGTGGTGCTGGTTTTGCACTGTCTGTTGAATTAAAGAAGTTCCTGAAGGAGCATGTCATAAATTTGAATGATTTTAATTTTAAGGGTCCATACAACAAGCTTTTGATTCGAGGATTCATTTCTTCTGCTTTTCTTCTCATCACCTTCTTCTCCATGGCTGTCCTTTCATTCATTTCCTCCAACATTCCACCCAGAAAGCAACCCAACCCCTACTGAACCCTACCTATATTATTGCCTCATCAATTTTTCCTATCAAAATTTATATAAATGTTATTCAACACGGTGAATTACCCAAACAATCTGCCTTCAATAAACACTTTTTATTTCACTCTTAACTTTTCATTCAATAATAATAATAATAATAATAATAATAAATAAAATATCTTCTTTAAGTTGTGTTCACTTGAGGAAGAGAAATTAGATGAGAGTGAGTGGATGGATTTTAAGAGATTTGAGGATGAAGTAATTATTGTTTATTTGAGTGGATTTGGAGGTAAAATAAAGTAAATTTGAAAGTAAAATTTATGAGAATTAATGTAGGATTTGATTGATGTGACAGATAAAAAAATTATTTAATTGGTAGAAATTGAAGATTACCAAAATGCTCATAATTATTAATGTAATATAAAATGATAATTGTTAATGTTTTATTTAATTGTAAACAACTTTGTAAAGAGTAAATAATTAACATTAATTATTAAAATTAATTTTGAAGCTGGATTGAGCAATAAATTTCCAATTAACGTAATGCAACTCACAGATTCTCCAATCAGAAAAGCAATTTCTCCTTATCCAACGACTTGCATGTGAGTATGTGAGGACTATGTAAGTCTGTGTGCATGATAATTAATTGGTGTAAAAACTTCCACGCATGCCACAAACAAAACCACAATATCTTGTTCAAAAAAGTTCGATTGCATAGGAAAAGTTCTTGTGTTTTCATGTTTCTTGGTGGTTGTACTATACCTTGGTGATCGATCGGCTAAGGAGAATCCAGAGCCAAAACAGGCAACCGATCGGCTGTCAGACAAACACTAATAAGAAAAGGTAAATATGTATTAATAATCAATTAATACGTTTAATGGCCATATTAAATGTGAATATACGCTATTTATGAGTGAGTGACAGATCATATTGCACGAGAATATGTTGTATTAATGGGTTTGATAACTACAAAGCCTATAAGTACGAGGTTAATGACTAGGTAAAGACATCTTTTTCCATAACCACACTTAGACCTTCTTGATGCATATCTGACTTGAGTGTCAGAGTGTTTTCTACAGGTCAACCCCATTCAGGATTGAACGATAAGAGGATTGCGGCAAGGTGTTGAGTGATCAAAGGAGTAAAGACGTGAAGACGTTTGACCTCGGACCCCTGTCTCATGACCATGTTCACCAACATCTCCAACTTCAGCATCTTCATCACCATGTTCTTCTACTTCACCACGTTCTTCTTGACCCTCTTCTCGAAGTTTACCGTCACCTTCACCATCCTCACCATGTTCACCAACATCATATTGCAACATACAAATATAATCAGGTTCAGACACCATGTGAACCACAAACAAATGAGCTTTACCATTCAATAACACAATTGTCACCACATGCATTGTTCCCTTGTCATCACTTAACAATTCCAACCTATCTTCTAATACACGACCACCCAGGGAATACCGCAACTCCTTAACGTTTCTATATCCCATCTCCTTCAGTATGACCAAGATTTCAAAATAACTCCATCTGTCTGTGTCTATGATCAATGTACTTGTGTCACCTCCATGGTATCTAAATGACCCATCATTCAGAAACTTATCCCCATGGTGAAACACCACCTCAATACCAGAGTTTTACATTTTCTTTAATTTTTAACTATTTATAAGCCTATATAAAAGTAAGTGTCAAACTACATGCACTTGGTTAATGACCTTCACATGCATATACTATCATATTTTAATGACCTTCACATGCATCTTCATTGTAAACATGCCACGTTACCAACAACTATTACACGTGTAAGCATAGAAACTTAAACTTTATCACACGCAATAATTGTTTCACCTACAACATTCCATTTTGTCTTAAAGCTTAAATCAATATGCATGAACCACAGCTTAAACAACAATCACAAATTCAACAATACAAAAGACAAAATAGTACGCACTAAGGGGACAATAACACAAAACAGTCTGCAATAATTGGGGACCAAAACCATACAAACAGTACGAACAACAAAAAGAAAAGCAGTCAAGAACGGGACCACTACAAATCCAACGTTATTAGGGGGACCACAACACAACAAAGGGGGACCACAAGACAACATACTAAGGGGACAAGAAGACAACTTCCATGGGGGAAACCAACTATATAAAAGAAGTGAAAAAAAGCGCACCTTCCACCTTTTCGCTTTGAAGAAATATCACCTCAACGTCGATCCTTTTCGCTGAATAATCTCCTTCACCAACCCTTTTCGCTGAATAATCTCCTTCACCAACCCTTTTCGCTCAACAATCTCCTTCGAGAATACCAATCCTTCGACAATGTCAATCCTTCGACAACCTCATACCTTCCACACCATCAACCAATTCAACAATTGAAAAATCCCCAATTTATGACCTAACTTTCGTAATGTCTTAATTTACACGATTAAAAACCATAATTATTTTTTTCCCTTACTTAAAAACACGTAATGTATTTTTTGGCTGCCACGTCAAGTAATGTAGCCCACCTCATTGCCACGACCACATTTCTTGCCCACATCACATCCACAGTTAGCTCAACGTTTGCAATTTTAATGCTGTTAAATGAAAGGGACCGAATTCTTACAAAATTCGTAACATGGGGACAAAATAGCTTCATTTTTAAAACCGGGTACAAAACAGAAATTCAACCCCTAACTTGGGGACGAAATAAGCATTTAAGCCATGTATCAACTAGAAAATATAATAAAAGGTTCTTTCTAACACTTGGAATACGATTCATCTCATGTTTACTTTAGTTGAATTTTGATGTGGTGTTTCAAATAAATTCTTTTGGCAATACTTATGTGCTTACAATTTTGGTATGAATAAAGTTGGATAGGTTCCATTCAATCGCTGGTTGCGTGGCAATATTACAAAACCCAGGGAACGCTCTCCGAGAACCCCTGGTCCTAAACCGAGCGGTGAGGAATGTTCTCTATGAACTCTCACTCTCGTCCTAAACCGAGCGGTGAGGAATATTCTCTATGAACTCTCACTGTCGTCCTAAACCGAGCGGTGAGGAATGTTCTCCATGAACTCACTTCTCGTCCTAAACCAAGCGGTAGGGAATGTTCTCCATGAACTCTTACTCTCGTCCTAAACCGAGTGGTGGAAAATGTTCTCTATGAACTCTCACTCTCGTCCTAAACCGAGCGGTGAGGAATATTCTCTATGAACTCTCACTGTCGTCCTAAACCGAGTGGTGAGGAATGTTCTCCATGAACTCACTTCCCGTCCTAAACCTAGCGGTGGGGAATGTTCTCCATGAACTCTTACTCTCGTCCTAAACCGAGTGGTGGGGAATGTTCTCCATGAACTCTCACTCTCGTCCTAAACTGAGCGGTGAGGAATGTTCTCCATGAACTCACTCTGTCCTAAACCGAGCGGTGGGGAATGTTCTCCATGAACTCTCACTCTTGTCCCAAACTGAGCGACATATTTAAACCCCTTCGCACCTGCAAACAGTTGCTCGGGGCTTTGAGGGCTTAATGTAATATACCCTGGTGATCGATCGACTAAGGAGAATCTGGAGCCAAAACAGGAACCGACCGGATGTCAGACAAACACTAATAAGAAAAGGTAAATATGTATTAATGGTCAATTAATACGTTTAATGACCATATTAAATGTGAATATACGCTATTTATGAGTGATTGACATGTCATATTACACGAGAATATGTTGTATTAATGGTCTTGATAACTACAAAGCCTATAAGCTTGAGGTTAATGACCAGGTAAAGACATCTTTTTCTATAACCACACTTAGACCTTCTTGATACATATTTGACTTGAGCGTTAGAGTGTTTTCTGCAGGTAAACCCCATTCAGGATTGAATGATCGGAGGATTGCGGCGAGGTGTTGAGTGATCAAAGGAGTAAAGACATGAAGACATTTGACCTCGGACCCCTTTCAACCGAAAGAGTGGTGATCTTGTATTTGTACTTTTTCCTGAACAACATTCCAACACTCCTGCTTGACCACTTTTGTTATACAATTATTGTTGTTTTTCCTACTTTTTTTTTTACTCCGAGGAAAGCTTATTAAATAGGTGACTCACTATTTTTAGCTGTTGAGGTCCCTCTTTTCTTTTACTTGATTCATGGTTTATGACCAAGATTTTTCTTGATTTCAGTTACATGGCCAAAATTTAAATGCTGGTTATGAAATTAAAAAGTGTGTAATAACAATCAACGATTGCATAAGTTGCAGCTGAAGCATTTATGTGTCTTGATTTCGTAAGAGGCTCATGGCCATGTAGGAAATAGATGAGCATACCATTATATGCAACATCCATTATAAGCAGTTTGAACAAATCATGTAAAGTGTAAGAGGTCAAATAATTTCAATTATTAACATTAATAAGAACCAGCAAGTGATGAAGAAAAGAGGAAGCCGTTTGACCGGGAAATAAGCTATAAGTTTTTTATTCTTCCATTGTTCTTATGTCAAAAAATAGTTTCATAGATTATATCATTGCATCAAATACCAACAAATGCACTACAGTTACATGAATACGAAATATCTTTGATGATACACTTCTTTGTCTTTTGCTGTTACTTTAGGCCAATGCCATCAAGCAAAATATAGCTTCAGGAATTGCTCAGATACCCTTAAAAATATCTCGCTCTCTCTCCAGGCCAACGCGCAGCCCTTGCCAACCTCTCCATGCTGGAAACTGTGTTCCTCGGGGACAACAACTTGACCTCCTTTCCCGACGGTTGCTTCCAGGGTCTCACTAGCTTACAGAGCCACAGCATGGCAGACAACTTCAATCTCGCTCCATGGGCGATTCCGGCTGACTTGGCTCAGTCATCCAACCTGCCAAACTCGACCTCCGAAACACAAACCTCATTGGTACATTGTCTAATGTGTTTGACTCCCTTGTGAGTTTGCAGGAGCTTTGTCTCTCTTACAACAGGGGTTTGCCAAAGACCTTCACGGGATCTGGGATCCACAGAATATGTGGCTCGATAATCAGAAACTCGAGTTCGAGTTATCTGATATTGTGATATATTGGTCCAATATTCCTAAACATGATACTATGTCTGATGAAAGGTCTCACCTGGTTTCCTGGTTCCGTAGGGTGCTGATTAACAAGGAGAACATCCTCATGGCTCTTTTCATCGTTTCCATTTGGTGCATTCAGCAATATGGACGCGTCACAATCCTAGTTCAGTCCAAATTCAAGCATCAGGGTGCCTCCACCTCCACGCCAACCTTGCTGCTCGAAGGAACCCAATACCTGTAAGCTGAACCGAATACAGCGCGTTGAGTCGCAGAACATGTAACCCAATACGCAACTTGGAACCGGATACAACTGTTTGAAGTTTGGTTTTGTATAATGGGAACTGAATACCACTCCTAGGTAACTGAATATTTATACTTCGTCAATTTTTCGCAGGCCTGGAACTGGATACCCTGTTAGCGAACCGAATACAACGTCTTTTGAAAATACTTCGTAGGAATGGAACTGAATACCACTCTACTAGAACCGAATACGCCTCCCTCAAATTTCATTCCAAGCACTGTTCATCGTCTTCTTTCGCTCTCAAACGCGCATTTATCTTCAACCCTTTTCTTCTTCATGCCATCAACCTGCAGAAGCTCCTTCTTCGTCCCCATCTACAACCCTGCAAGTCAAAAACAAACAAGACACTATCTTACTAACCTCACGAGTTTCACTTCGTCGTCAATGCAAAAGAGCCAAGAGCTTTCTACACTCCCTTCACCCACAACTTTCAACTCTTGGAATCGGTTCTGTGTAAAAGCGTGTAAAAGCGAATCGATTATGTATATTAAAGTGATATGCATAGATGGAATGTAATAATACGTTGAGGACACATGTGAATTTTTACTGCAAATCCTTCCTGATCTCTCCCCCCTCGCGGGTGATCGAAAATCTATCTATCCCACAAATCTGTCGTCGTGGATCCTTGCTTTTCCTGTCAAGCGAACACGAAATTCTCTGCATTTTTTCGCTCTAAAAATCGCATGAACAGTTAAATCTGTTCATGTGAACACAACGTTAAATTTAAGTCACAAATAAACTTACATTTAAAAAAAATTATTTCATTTTACTGAATTATAATTTTTTTTTACATTTTTAAAATTAATTTTAATAATGAATTTAATTTTTTTTCCTCTTAATAAATATTTTTACAATTAAATATAACATTAACATTATCATTTTATATTACTTTAATAATTAATGGTATTTCGATAATTTTCAATTTCTATCAATTAAATTTTTTTTTATTTATTACATCGATCAAATCTTATACTAATTCTTACAAACTTTACTTTCAATTTCAAATTCACTATTGATTACCTTCAAATCCTCTCACATAAACAATGATTAATTCAATTTATAATCTTTCAAATCTATTCATTCACTTTTCTTTTTTAAATCATTCCTGTAAAATAAACGCACCTTAATGATTGATAAGGTTTGCACTAAATGTTTTGTCGAGAATGCACTTTGGTCGTCACAGTGAAGTATAAGACATGATAGAATTGTGACTTCTAAGGATATATTTTGTAAATTCTAAAAGCCGTATAAAATTATAGAGTGTGGTGCTAGCTTGAAATTTGATTATGACTTTCTTAAAAAAAATATGTATTTAGTTTTGACACATTATAATGCATTATTTTAATAACATAGAATAACACATTTTTATATTTATTTAACAAATATTACAAGAATAAAATAATTGAGTAAATTTTTGTATTTTTTAAGAAAAAAGAGAATAAAAAATAAAAAAATAGTATCAAATTAAGGTAAAAAATTTAAGTGTTTGAAAAAATATATTTTTTTAATATTTTTTCTATTTATTTCACTTGTGCGTCAGTGAAAAAATTAAATTTTATTGATTTGATATATTTCTATTGCCTCCTTGGAGACATGTATGAAGCCATTATTACGTAATGCAGTGAAGATTCCTGATTTTTTTTTTCAGAACTAGAAACTAAAACAAGAAACAAAGATGTTAACTAAACGTCAAATTTAAACCGTGATTGTTTTATAATTATGCAAGAACATAGGAAGAAACCAAATCTCACTCACTGATTTGGATTTGAGATGTGTGCATGAAAGTTAATGAATCTGAGAACGATACCCATCATGCCATGAACATGATTTAATACAATAAGACAAAAAAGTAACGTAATTTTGTTCAATTTTTAACTAATTTTTTACATTTTTTTTTAGAAAATTGAAGTTGATAATCCAATTCATACAAATTGAGCAGTTATATAATTTTTTTTAATCATCATTGAAAAAAATAACAAAAAAATCTGTCTTCAAATTTTAGTGGTCAGAAATCTTCATGGTACCTACCACCCCTATCTACATTAATATCTGTTTATTCGAAGGAGTTTGGAAGAAATGATATGGAGAGCTACATTAATATCTGTTTACTTGAAGGAGTTTGGAAGAAATGATATGGAGAGAGTAATTGAATAGATTTGAGGATAAATTTTTTGTTATTTATTTGAGTGGATTTGGAGGTAAGTGAAAATAGATTTGGAAGTAAAATTTATGACAATTAATATAGGATTTGATTCATATGACAGATTTAAAAAATTCGTTTAATTGGTAGAAAGTAAAAATTAACAAAATATTCCTAATTATTAAAGTAATGTAAAATGATAATTATTAATGTTATATTTAATTGTAAAAATGTTTATAAAGAGTAAACAATTAAAAATAATTAATAAAATTAATTTTTAAAATGTAAAAAAATTATAATTTAGTAAAATGAATTTATTTTTAAATGTCACCAAATTAATTTTTAAAATGTAAAAAAATTATAATTTAGTAAAATATTTAACATATGATTTTTTTTATTTAAGTCTTAATTTGTTGATAGAAAAACAATGCATACTTATGGAAGTGGGATATGGATCTTTATATGAATAAAAATATTTTAATAATAATTAACATCCTTAAATAAAATTATACTAAGCTAGTAATTTTTTTTTTCTTCTTTCTAACATGAATAAAAACACAAATAGCCACACCTGCTTTGGCTTCAATGTTAAAAATTTGTCATGATTTTTTTTATTGGATTATGCACAAATAATCCTTCACTCTCCATTGCCCCATCACTGCCTTGGCGACCGAAGAGAAAGAGAAGGGATACGAAGGGGTAGCGGGAGGAGGAGGCAAGTTTTGCAAACACCCATTTCGTGGTATGACCCAAACGACTTTATACGATCGTCACCCAACCTCACTCAGAAACCCTAACAGGAACAACAACAACAACAATGGTTGGTTCTCCAAACTTCTTGATCTCGTTCAGAGGTTAATCACTCACGATGCTCACTCTCTCTTCTCCTCCCTTTTCCCCAAGTGCCTTCCTCCTCTGCAAGCTTCAGATATAGGGGCACTTCAGACAAATTGCATTTCATCCCTCCAAATCTCACCACATCTACGGGTGAGTGAACAATACGGGGATCTCGTGTTTCCCTTCAAATCCGTCTACGCATTTCTCTTCAATTGAACACGTAAGAATTTCAAATCATTACTCTCCAACCTCTGTAAACAGTACTTTCGCTCCAAGTGAACACGGTGTAAAACTCAAATTTTAGTGGCTGGAAATCTTCATGGTACCTATTAACATTAAAAAATTTGATAAAATAAGAAAGTTTCAAAGCTTTCAATTTGATTTTTATTTTGGCTTTTTATGCTTGAGTTACACCCCTTTGATACACCTGAGTAAAAATGGATATTTTTTTAGATCATGGAGCTTTTCATTTTAATAAGTCTTTGAGGTTTTCTTTTTTGTTTAATGTCACTTTAAATCCCTGTTTTTGCCCAGAATCTCAAATAGGTCTCCTTTTTTGGCCTCTCAATTAGGTACTTATTTTTGTAAAATTGAAACAATTAGAGGTCTTCCGTCAAATTGAACAAACAACGTTTAAAATGGCGTTACGTGGCATGCTGATGGTATTGTTTAATCTGACATGTCATTTAAAATATGTATGAAATGTATTTTGTATTAAAAAATTGAAATGCAAAGAGGGAAAATCAAATTTAATTAAGGGAAAAGTGGGCAAAACAAATAAAATTAAGTGCAACCCTTTCTCTAAAATTTAGGTTTCCTCTTTCCTCGACTCTCTCTCTCTCCTTCTCCCTGCCTCCCACCCTCAACCTCCGCCGTGCTCCGCCCAACCGCCACCGCTGATCTTAACTTTCACAACGTCAAGAAACTCTTCTCCCATGTTCGTAGCCTCGCAGTCCTCCACGTTGCCACCGTCCTCCACGCCACCGCCATCAAGCCCTTTGTCGACTTTGGTACCTGGTTCCTGCAATCCAACTTCTTGCAAGTGCCTGGCCTCCGAGAACTCATCATCGCCACTGTACGCTTCACCTTCTTCGATCACTTCACGCCCCCACCGTTGCTTCCAAGATCTGTGCCCTTAACCACGCCGGCCTCCGTGGCATGCTCGTTTACGGCGTTGAGGATGCCCTCGACAATGATGCCTGTGACTGCAATTTCAGAGGGTTTGTCCACACCATTGACATGAACCGATCTCTTCCCCCTTCTTCGGTAACCCCTTCTTTGGTTTTCTCACCCTTCCTTTCAAACCAAAACTAAGAAACTAGATATCCAAGTACAAACCTGGAAATTCAACCCCATATTTTCTTCATTCCACAAGCATACTCCACTGAACCAAACCATTCATTCCGAATCCGAATCCTTCGCCTCCTCGCTGCAGAAACAGACCACACAAGTAGGATTTCAGAGTTAGCAATTGAAGGAACAAAGTCCGCAATCGACAGTTCAGCAACGAGAATTGGAGGAAGCAGAGGAAAACTTGTCAGACATGCATCCTTTATGATTTCATTTTGGTAGGGTATTTTTAGCGTGAATTGCATCATTATCTTCTTCATTTAAGCCCACTTCAACTTTTACAACACCTTTTATATGTTTATGTACACCACCCATAACATTGACAGGAACATCAACAAGTCTGCCTTTATCCCTACCTTCGTCATCCACTACCATGTCTTTATTATCAACTAAATCCTCACCCTCACTTCCATTAATAGATTCAGACTCATAATCAAACTAACTTTGCACCTCAAACTTACACACACTTATCGGACACGCATCCTTGCAATTTCTCGGTGAGATTCTGTAAGTGGGATATAAAGGAGAAACCGTGTCAGAAAAGTCCGGCTACAATGTCTTAGAGGTGAGTTCGAATGTATGAAGATGGAGGACAAAGAGATGGTGGCCGAGTATACAACTTGAGTAGTAAAGGTGGCAAATCAACTCGACAGGAATGAGGAGCAAATGCCAACTAGCCGGGTTGTGGAGAAAATCTTGAGATCACTAACAATTAATTTCGAGAGCATCGTTATGCCATAAAAGAGTCAAAGGACTTGTCAGTTCTCTCGGTAGAAGAACTCTATGGGTCATTGAAAGCCCACGAACGAAGGAGGAGAAAGATGCTAGAACCCTTAGATCAAGCACTACAGGCGCAAGTTGAATTGAATGTAATTCAAAATAGTCAGGGTCGAGGTTTTAGAGGTAAATGTTGTAACGGTAGAGGCCGAGGAGGTCGTGGAGGCCGAGGAGGTCGTAGAGGCCAAGGAGGTCATGGTCGGGGTGTTGTTGAAGTCGACACAAATCAGACTAGACAGTAGAACTGACACGGTCGTATTCAAGGAAGGGGTCACAGAGGACAGTCTGAAGATGTGGAATGCTTCAAATGTGGAAAACATGGCCACTACATAAATGAATGCAAATCAAGAAGTTTTTATAATTATGGTAAGGTCGGCCACATAACAAAGTTTTGCCATGCTGAAAAGAAGAAAAAGAAGAACCTCCTTACGAAAGAAGATGAAGAAGAGATGGGGATACTCTTATTGTCAAAAAGTGAAATCAATGTGCTACCAGAAAGAAGATCCGAGCTCAAGCCGCTTTGTACCGAGTAGGTGAAGGCCGAGGTGCTAAGTGTTGAGTTGTCACAAAGCTCGACAGTGTTGATGAAAAGCTCGGAAATGAAAGAGGAGAGTTCAGAGTTGAAGGTGGATGATTCAAATGTAGAGCCAAGCTTGAAATCAAATGTTGAAAAGATTCATACCAATTCAGTTTGGTATCTAGACACTGGGGCAAGCAATCATGTGTGGAGATGAAGTTTTCTTTGATGAACCAACTAAGGTGGAATCCAATTTCATATCTTTCAGAGATGATTCCAAGGTGGCTATGAAAAAGGTGTGGAATAATCAGACACATACAAAAGGACAGACAAGTTGGAGAAATTAAAGACATTTACTATGTTCCGAGCTAAAAAGCAACATTTTAAGCATGGGTCAACTGATAGAGAAAGGCAACTCGGTTCTAATAAAAGATCAAGTACTATACTTGAAAGACAAGCATGGTCGTCTTACAACGCGAGTAGAAATGAAGAGAAAATGCGAGTTGAAGATCTTACAAAAGAGGTGTTTGAAGCTAAACATAAAATGAAGCCATAAAGTGGCACTTCCAGTTTGGACACCTCAACTTTGGAAGCTTGGTGATGGAATCCATTTTGGGAACTAAATGAAGATCCATGAAGGGAGCATCAACTTAAGCTAAGGTTAGGAGATTGGAAGAAGAAGAAGGACTTTCAAGCTTATTCTTGCTTTCCTTTAAACCTTAGAAGACATTGGACCTCTTATAGAGAGCCATGGTCAAAGAAGAGGGAAGAAGAAGATGGAGCTTGAAGGATTCTACTCTTATGGATGGTCACATTTTAGTCTTCTTCTTTATCTTAAAACACTTTTTGTAAATATGTAAAATTTTGGTGTAACTTTGTTTTAGAAGCTTAGTAGTTTTTAGAGTAAAGTAGTGCACCATAAACCTTGATGTAGGTGAATATGCGCCTAAAATGGGTCATAGGAAGCCTTTGGAACATGTCAACATCAAGGGAGGCTCCTAAACATTGAACTTGGACATTAGTTAGGGGAGAAGGCTCCCATTCCTCCCCCTTACCATAGGAAACTTCTAGTTCCTTTCTAGTGCATTAGATGCTAGCCTACTCCTTCACCTATAAAAGGAGACACAACTTTGTATAATTTTTTAGAACTATTTTGAATGCTAGAGTTTTTTTGCCAAATTTGCAAGTCTCCTTCTCTTTAGTTCTCACTCTAAGAAATGTCTTTCTCTAGACTTCTTCTTACCATCTCCTTCAAGGTTGGTCTCACCTCCTAAAAGGACTTCTACCTACATCATCCAAAACCATCAACCACATCTCTTCATCTTGAAAAGCTTCTGCAACATTCATCATCTCACATGGAGTCCATCCTTTGAAGAGCTTCATCAACACACTTTGGAGAGCATCTCTTGTTGAAGAACCATCCTCAAAGCAACCTCACTTGACTGACCAATCAAAGAAGGAGTTAGTACTCAAAGTACTGGGTGTAGAGTTTGAGAAGAAATTTTGTGAAGAATGTGTATTCGAGAAACACTCTAGAACTAAGTTTCCAAACTTGACTATGCATAGATCAAAAGAGCAACTCAATCTTATTCACACCGACCTTTGTGGACCAATTAATTTCTCCTAACTTATTCAACGGTATGAGATATTTCATCTTTTTTATAGATGATTTCTCTAAAAAAACCTAGGTATATTTCTTAGCGGAAAAATAAGAAGCACAAGACACATTTAAAATGTTCAAGCCTATGAAAGAAAAGGAAACAAATAAACATATTAAAAGAGTACGATTAGACAAGAGAAGTAAATTCACATCAACAAAGTTCAAAGAATACTGTGAAGAAAAAACTCACAAAAATCATTACCTGATGACATAAGCTTTGCTGCTTTGTTAAGCAGTATATTTTACGCTTGCTTTTCAATCAAAATCACTACAAATCCGAATAATATCGATCGAAATAAACACAGCGTATCTCGCAAGTTGGTCTTAGTCTGAACAGTATAATACGCGGACTCAATGATGGATAAATGGGAGGTTTGCACTAAATGTTTTGTTGAGAGTGGACTTTGGTCTTCGGTGGGACGTTTATTCATTGGGAGGTTTGAACTAAATGTTTTGTCGAGAGTGGACTTTGGTCATCTGAGAGATATATGCTATGCATCCATTTTGGGACCATGGCATGCCTTGCGTAACTAAAGCTATGATGTATTTTCTCATAGAAAGTGAAGTATAAGATATGGTAGAATTTCAAAGGATTATGGTAACTTCTAAGGATATATTTTGTAAATTCCAAAAGTCGAATAAAATTAGAGTCTTATGCTAGCTTGAAATTTGATTATTAACTCTTTTTTTTAAAAAAAAAAATATGTATTTAGTTTTGAACTAAATTATAAAAAATTCTGATCATTGTAGATTGTTTCATTGATTAGGTTCTTCTCCGTTTTTCCCCCGTCCTACAATATGTTCAAAGGAAAAGTAGGAGAAACATGACATTTTCAAAATCTGATTTAAAGAGAAAGTTAAATTAAATATTTTTCTATAATATGATTTGTGTTGAAAATTAAAATATAAATTTAAATCTCATATTAAATAAATACGTAAAAATTTTAATAATTTAAAAAAATAAAAATTCATAAAATTATTATTTTAAAGTTTTGGATTAGAACAAGTTAATTCTTATGTTTTATTATAGTTGAATCTTCCGATCCATTTATGACGAAATTTCCTCGTGAATCTCCAAAAGTCATATCCATTAATTTGATACATTAGAATGCATTATTTTTTTTAATATTTTTCTTATTTATTTCACTTGTGGGTCAGTGAAATTTTATTAATTTGATATGTTTCTATTCCCTGTCTCTGTCCTAGGAGACATGTACGAAGCTATTATTACGTGAATGCAGTGAAGATTCCTAATTTTCCAGAAAGAAACCAAACCAAAACAAAGATGTTAACTTAACGTCAAATTTAAACTTTACATTGATTATGCAAGAACATAGGAAGAAACCAAATCTCACTCACTGATTTCGATTTGAGTTGTGTGCATGAAAGTTAATGAATCTGAGAACGATACCCATCATGCCATGAACATAATTAATTTACAATGACACAAAAAAGTAACGTAATTTTGTTCAATTTTTTATATTTTTTTTTAGAAAATTGAAGTTGATAATTCAATTCATAAAAGTTGACCATTGTCATATAATTTTTTCTGATCATCATTAAAAAAAATGTCTTCAAATTTTAGTGGTAGCAAATCTTCATGGTACCTACCACTCCTACCAACATTAAAATTCAATTTTTAGTGGTTGGAAATCTTCATGGTACCTATTAAAATTAAATAATTTGATAAAATAAGAAAGTTTCAAAGCTTTCAATTTTATTTTTATTTTAGCGTTTTATGCTTCATTTACACCCCTTTGATACACCTGAGAAAAAAAGTATATATTTTTTAGATCGTGGAGCTTTTCATTTTAATAGGTCTTTGTGAGTTATTTTTTTTTTCATTTGTAATGCTATTTTTATGTGTACAAAGAAAGAAATACAATTGTAATAAGAAAATCTCCTTTTTAAATCCCGTCGAATCATTATCTCATTATCCTATAAACTATTATTTGTTTTTTTTTTCTCTCCATTGCCTCTCCAAGTGGATAAAATATAATTTTAGTTTTACTTTTAAATTTTGTATGGGGTAGAAATATTTTTAATTAAACACGTAATGCAGATTTTGTTTATTTTACAATATAAAATAATTATAACTTACACATGTTAACTAAACCCTTAAACACTAACGTAGAAAATATTATAAACAGTGTTTGAAATGAAAATTATAAATAAAAATAAAAAAATATTATAAGTCTTTGTGGTCCTAAAGGAAGAAAAACTGATGAGATCAATTAATGGGGAACAATGAGGAAAGTGAGTGACGGGTTTCTCAGTAATGGAGTGTGGAAAAAATTAGTTCTGAGATGTTGATGGCAGTAATTGGATTTAAGGAGATGATAGAGAAAGAAATAGTACCATCTTGATTTGTTTTGTGTATAAAAGGGTATTGAAGAACGTAAGAAAAATGAGAGAAGATAGCAAGAAAAATTGAAGAGTTAGATTTGTTTGAAGTTAAAATGGTGAGCAAAAGTGTGGCTAACTCAATCCTTGCGTTGAGGATAGTTGCTCTTGCAACTTCAGCTGCATCAATGGCCTTACTCGTTACCAACACCTACAAATTTCAAAACGGTGCAGAGGTCAAATACCAAGATTTCAGTTCTTACAGGTAAAAAAATACCTTCCTTATTAGAAGTAGAATAAAAATGTTGAAAAAACAAAAAATATTGTTAGGATAAGCTTATGATTCTGTTCTGATATCATATTAAAAGTAAAGTCTAACTCAATTCTACAAAATCAGTTTGTAAGGTGAAGTTTACATTTGATTTATATATTATAAATTGATCTTATCTCAATGTAGAACTTCCAACGCACATTTTTTTGGTTTAAATATGTTTTTAGTCCCTATACTTTTTGGCGATTTTGGTTTTAGTCTATTTTTAAACTAAGGTACAATTTAGTCTTTCAACTTTAGAAAACTCTGGTTTTAGTCATTTTTACCAAAATTTTTTTAACTTTATTTGCTGTTTCAAGTACGTTTCATTATAGTATTTGGATTGTTTACACTGTTTGACACATTTTTGCTTCAATGTTAATTGAAAACGCGTTTAAAACAACAAATAAAGTTAAAAAAATTTGGTAAAAAGAACTAAAACCAGAGTTTTCTAAAGTTGAAGGACTAAATTGTACCTTAGTTTGAAAATGGACTAAAACCAAAATCGCCAAAAATATAAGAACTAAAAACATATTTAACCCAATTTTTTTTAATGTATCCTATTAGTGTTTTTGCGTAATCTTTGAGAACTTAAGAGGAAGTAGTAAATTTGGTCTTAAAACCTTAAATATTTACAGTTAAGAAATAAGTTTGGTAAACTTGTTGCATCTCATTGTTGCCGTTGGTATGTAAAATCTGCAGCCTTGTGGTAGCTATTGCAGTACTTGCGTGTGCATATTCTATACTGCAGCTTCCATTTGCCATATACTATGCAGTACGACACAAGAGGCTCATAAACAATGGATTCTTGCCAAAATTTGACTTATATGCAGACCAGGTATGGCTTTTTTATTACTATTATCGCATAAAACATACTTAATAATACAAATCAAGTTATTAGGAATTTTGAGTTTTAAATTGTTGAAGATTTCATAATAAGACAAAATTATAAACGAGTGTAAATCTTAATACACTCTCTTAAGGTTAAGTATATTTTTAATTTTTAAATTTGAAAATAAAATTATAATTCATCTTTATATCAATTTTCGATATAATTTGTTCTTTAAGTTTTAAAAATGAATATATATATTTCTTTTTAATATAACTGTGTAAATATTTTTTAATATGTTAAATGATAGTTTAGGTTAAAGTTTGAGCTATTATAATTATTTAATACGTTTTAATTTAAATATTAATTTAAAATATTTTTTAACATAAAAGAGAGTTAATGTTATTGAATTAAAATATCTATATTAATTTATTTATTAAGTTTGGAAATTAAAATATATTTATTAAAGTTTGAAACATGAATTATAATTTTATGTGTAAGTTTAAAGATTAAAAATATATTAAAATTTATCTAGTTTTTAAGTTAAGAAAAATTGATTATTTGTTAAATATGAAGTTATTTATTTATGAGAATAAAAGTGTAGTTAATTAATATGGAAAAATGGAAAGTATTTGATACTTTTTAGCCTATAATTCTTGGACATTAATATATATATATATATATATATATATATATGTGGATGTTAATTTGGAAGGTAATTAGTCTGTGTCTTGGCGTAGCCATTGGTGCTGGTTTTGCATTATCTGTGGAATTAAAGAAGTTCATTGAGGATCATGTCGATGCTTCGGATGATTTTAAGGGCACATACAACGATATTTTCATTCGAGGATTCATTTCTTCTGCTTTTCTTCTTGTGACCTTCTTGTCTATGGCTATCCTTTCATTCATTTCCTCCAACATTCCACCCAGAAAGCAACCCAACCCCTCCCTACCTATATTTTCTGCTGTCTAAATTTATATAAATGTAGAATATTGGTAAATGAATGAGACATATGAATAGATATTTTTGTTAATTCCTCACAACAGGAACCACACACTGTATATTTCGTACTCAATCTCTTGATTAACTAAAGTCTGTTTTTTCAAACTGAAATTAAATATTAGTTCTATCAAACAACTTATAATTTTAAAGTATTTTTAACTGCAAAATATATACATTTTAGGACGCACTGACATCAATTATTTGTTAAATCATCATTCTAAAAGAAACCGTAGGAGTGACATTAGTAATTTTTTTAACAAATATAATTGAATAGAATAATATGGCTATTGAAAAGTATACATAATAAAATTACAAAAAAAAGAAACAATGATAACTCAACCTACGTATTTCTCTACAATGAGATTCATCCAAGAAGCTTAATAGAGATTCATTTAAAGAATTACAACTTCAACCAGGACTAGAAGAATGAAAGAAAAAGAACTTCAAAAATTTATACTTTTATGGAAGATTCAAGCTTGTTCTTTCTTTCTATTGAATCTTGTAAATATGTATATAAGTATATAAGTATTTAGACATTGTATTTTGACTAAGTTCTCATGTTATTTAGGTTTGTTTTTGGCCATTTCTTTGATTTGCTTCTTAAATAATCGATTATTTATTTGATAATCAATTATTCCAAAGAGTTTTCAGACAAAGATGAAATTTTTACTGAAATAATCGATTATCAAATGAAATAATCATTTATCTTAGTCAATTTTTGTTAGTTTTGAGCCTTTTGAACTTAGTTGTTGAGTGGGATGCGATCTAACATGTTTTTGGCTTGCTTGGCCTTAAAAAATCTTCTAAAACTTGGTAAACGAGGAGAGTTTCGTACATTGCATCTACTCTTGTGATAACTTGGAATGAATAACAAAGAGAACTTATGCTCATTTGTAGTCTTCCTTTGTCTAGCTCACCAGAATAGATGTCTTCAAGATGTCTCCTAACTTTTTCTTGAGCATTGGTCTAACTTCCTTTAAGAAATACTCCAAACCCACTCTCCAAACACAACATCCTTCATCTTTACATGCTTATGCATCTAGTATGTCATTTCCATTCTTCTTCCACTTAAATAAAGAGGGTTTCCATATCTTGACATCAAGACTTATTCCTTTTATGTGGGTTTTGATCCATCATTTGGATCATACTCCATTATTGGTGTATTGTGAAAATTAACAAAGATTGACTTGGTCCATCTCCATCATTTGAGTTTGCACCAAATCAATTTACCATCATAAACATTTTGTCAAACAACATCATAAGGACACACTAATTCCTACACATGCATAAATTGATTTTCCATCATAAGCATTTTCTCAAACAACATAATAAGGACACTCTAATTCTTACACATGCATAAATATATCGAGTCTATTATTAAGATGTCCATAATACTCTAAAAAAAATACTCTCAATTTTAGACTTTTTTTAAACTCCTGGAAAAAAATAGGTTTAATACCTATCTTGGTTTCTATATTCGTCACTTTTGTTCAAAGTCGTCATCGAGTTTTTTCGATGTTCAAAGTGGTTTCCTTTTTTGTAAAATTTGTTCAATTTGATCTTTTTCGCTGACGGTGTCTAAATCGTTAATAATGTAGAGTCCACATAAGAAAAACATAATGAGCCGTCACGTAGTAAAACTTACAATGGCTGTCTCACATCATCATCTCACCATGTCATTACCACCAGCAAAGTTACTTCCCCCTCACCATGTCATCACCACCAGCAAAGTTACTTCCCCCGCCATTTGAACGCACCGCAAAAAACCCATCTTCTCCATTTTCAATCTTTTCTTTTGAAAACGAAGATCATCCCACTCATTCATCTCTTTTGTCTCTCTCTCTCTCTTTTTTTTTTTCATCACCAATCTTTCAGAAACAAAGGTCACACCTCTCCCTGCAAACACAAAGCACTTCAAAGCCTCCACGTCACTCACTGTTCGAACGTGAGGCCTCCATAAACAAGGTACTATAACATTTCATTCTTGAAGTATTGGGTAAGCGAAAAACTATTTTTTTTCTAATTTTTGTTTGTTAATCCACTTTTGTTCTTTATTGAACGAGAACCATATTTGCACTACGAAGGCAAACCATTGTTGCACTTGCAAATGCGAAGCACCCACTACTTTTGAACATCCTTCAAAGTTGAAGCATGCGAAGCCTAATCCCTCATTTTCTTTTTTTTTTTTCAATTATGGTTTTATACTTCGGTTCTAAAAGAACCGAAGCTTAATATGAAAATTTAAGTTTTGATTCATTACTAAGAAAAAAATCACTCTCGTTTATCTTGTTTGGATATGTTTTAATTATTGAATCGAAATACAATATCTTAAATAACTAGTGTTAAAACTCTTTCCTACACTTATGAATAAAAAAATAGATACAGATACAAACATGGATATAACTATATAGAGATTATATAGTGAAAATGGAAATGGGACAAAAATTTCATATCTATTAAATTTAGATATAAGGTGAATAATTTGGTTTTATAGGATATATATGAATTAATGAAACTGTCTCCCATCTACCTCCTTATCATTCATATTTATAACTTGTATAACATGGAAAGACCATGCTATGTTTTATTTAAATTTAAATTTTAGAAAAAAATATATTTTATTTATAAATATATAATATTAAAATTAATATAAATATTAAATTTTAACTTATTAAAAAAACATGTTAAAAAATGTAGAATAGGGTTATGTTTACCATTTAATAAATATATATAATATATTTATCAAATTTAAATACAATTTTTACTTAATTAAGTGTAACTTTTTTTTTTACCTCCAGAGAGATATTAAAAAGATATTAATTATTAAAAGTTGTATTGTTCTTTAAGGTGTATGGCAAAATAAGAGTTGTAATAATATAATGGTTTAATACCTTTTTTGTTTCTTAGAACGGGGGTTGTCTTCAGAATGATCCTACCTTTTTTAAAAAATAACAAATGATTCCAACTTTTGGAAAAATGGATCAACTTAATCCTTTTTGCTAACAACGTCAAAAATTAAATGGTGCAGCTACAACCCTGGACAAAACATACTGAGTTGTCTCATACGTGGCACGATGGGATAATATAATGTGTCAATTTTAAATTTAAAAAAAAAAATTTCTTGACACGGCAGCTTCATCTTCCACCTCCACCAATCGTGAATTTAGGGTGTTTTCCCTCACGACACTAGAGGCTTGCGTTGTCGTCTCCTTCTTCCTCCCCCTCTCCCTCTCCTCCCCCACAAAACCCACCAATTTTCCAAGCACGCCTCTCCCTTCCACTCCGATTTCGCTGGCTCCCACCGTCGCCACTCTCCCTCGTGACGCTTTAAGCCTTTTTTTTAATTTGATTTTTAAAACTCTATCAAATTTATTGGATCATCTCAGAGGCCCTTTTCAATTTTGGGGGAATATGATTTTTGTTTTTCTTTTTAATTTTTCTTGTGTCGCTAGTGATTTTAGGTTGGTACAATATCCGTGATGAGAGTAGAATATCATTTTTTTGAAACAATAATGCTCTTCTAGCTTTCCCCTCTTCTTGTATGTTCTTGTGTTTTGGAATTTTTGTGCTCATCATTATTAATATTTTATTGTTTAGATCATTTATGAAGTTTATTTCTGTCTTGAAGCGGTTCATTGTAGCATCACTATTAATATTCTATTGTTTTGATTCTAAACTTAATTTTGGTCTTTATAGTTTGTTCATTTTATTTGGGGTTATTGATTTGGAAATTTTTTTAACCTGAGCAGGATTACTGGTTGAGTAACAGTGAATAACGATTTTTTTGGGTCATGCTTTTGACTGTCATATTATTGATCGTTGCAATTGATGGTCTGCCTTTCTTTTTATTATTGCTCCAGGTATAGTGTTGTGTCAACGAGTGAATGGTTGTATTTGTTGATGCATTTGGTGGTTGTGTTGGTGTAAGAAACTAAGAACTGCTGCTACTTCACGAAAACTAGCAAAAAACGTTTTTGACTCTCGGAAACTAGCAAATGGGCATTCACCGATTGTCTTCTTCGTCCAATTGGGTGTTCGAATGTGCTCTGATGAGACTAAAAACCATGGTCGTTGCAACGTTTCCCACAGTTGGTCCAAGACGGGGAGAGAGAAACTGAAACCCTAGAAATCGAATCAGCGACGCATCTTCTTGGGCGAGGTTTCGGTTCAATTAAAGCTTGCTCTCCATTTTCCAGTGAAGACTGAATTTCTGGGATTTGAGGTTCCCAGAGTCTCTTCGTTTTTTTAGTGCTTCCTTCTCTGAATTTTTTTTTCTGTGCACAGAGAGACTAGGGCGTGTGAGAGTGAAAAATAAGAGGGTTTTGCTCTGATATTTGTATCCCTCTTCATCGAAGTCGAAGTGGAAGTGGAGATGGGAGTCGGCAGAATCGGAGTGGGAGGGAGAGGCGTGCTTGGAAAGCTGGTGGAGGTGGAAGATGAAGCTTATGTGTCAAACTTTTTTTTAAATTTAAAATTGACACGTAATATTACCCCACCGAGCCATGTACGAGACAACTCAGTATGTTTTGTCCAGGGTGTTAGCTGCACCGTTTAATATTTGACGCCGTTAGCAAAAAGGATTAACTTGACCTGTTTTTTCAAAAGTTGGGATCATTTATTCCTTTTTAAAAAAAAGTAAGATCATTTTAAACATAACCCCCTACTTTAGGGACCAAAAGAGGTATTGAACCTAATATAATTTAATGACTTTACCTTACTAAAGTATTATATATTTGATAAAAACATAAAAAAAAACATAATTATATAATATTTTTAAAATATCATGAAATCCTTTATCAATTTGGAGGATTTATACAATACTTTAAGTCTTATAAAATTTTAGAAAAATGTTAGCTGTTATAAAATAAAATTATATTAATAATAATTCTTTTCATAATTTGATTTTTAATAATAAAATAATTGAATATGATTTTACAAGGATCAAAATCATAAATTTTTTGAATAATAACAGTTCTTATAAAACAAAACTTGATTAAAAAATGTTATTTTATAACTTTGATTTTTAATAATAAAATAATTGAATATCATCTTACCAAACTCAAAATCATACACTTGTGACTCAAAAGCATAAACTCCTGAGTTACTAAAATAAAAAAAAAAGATTATTTTTATATTAAAAATATATATTTTTTATTAACAATCAAATAAAACACTAATAAAAAAATGAGTTTAAGACTCATTCAATTAAATATTGCAAAAATGTCTTCAGAATTAAATTACAGTGGAACATACAAAAATAAAATTAAGATATTTGTTTCCAGAAAAATAATGTAACATTGATATAAACATTAATTTATAATTAATAAATCATCAATTCTTCTAATTTAACTCATTATATATACTATATATTGATATAAATATTATGTAAAAACATTAAAGTATAGTTAATAAATAATCAATTCTTCTAATTTAACTCATTATATCTATATAAATGTTATGTAAAACCTTTAATGTATAATTAATAAATCATCAATTCTTCTAATTTAACTCATTATATCTATATAAATGTTATGTAAAACCCTTAATGTATAATTAATAAATCATCAATTCTTCTAATTTAACTCATTATATAGACTATTGATATAAATGTTATTTATTACATACATAATTAATTAAATTAAACACTATTTTATAAATAAAAAATAGTATTTAAAATAGATTTTATTATTAATAAAAATTTATAATTAGTTTGTGAATCAAAATATAAACTGGTCTATAATATTATTAGTCTCTATTAATAATTAGAAACTAATTTAAAATATAATAATAATTAAAATTTTAATAATTAATAGTAGAGATTAATTTAGATTCTGATTAATAAACTAATTATAGATTTTTATTAACAAAGATTATTTTAGATATTTTTTAGTTTAAGAAAATAGTGTCTAAGTTTATTAATACAATGAGTAATTACTTTATCTTTAAATTAATTATTAATTAATGATTTTCTTTTTAGTGAATCCTTAACTTGTTCAACTAATGTTGGATGGATCAGGGCTTATATATATCAATTCAGTAACCTTTTTCTGAGTTATCTTCTGAGAAAACATCAGGTTTAATTCAGTTTTAATCAGGGAACATTGTTTTAAGGATGTTTAGTACTAGCCAAGGATAATATAAACATTTTCTTCATATGATTTGATCACTTTAATAAACCTGTTTTAATTTTCTGAAACTGTTTTATTTGATTCCATTTCACAGAAGCAATGGAGGCAAAGACAATCCCAGAAGTGGTGCTGAACTCAGGGCATAAGATGCCCAATTTGGGTTTTGGCACAGGAACAGTGCCATTACCACCACCACATGTGCTCATTCCTGCATTCATTGAAGCCATTAAAGTTGGCTACAGACACTTTGACACTGCAGCATATTATGGTTCTGAGGAACCTCTGGGTGAAGCCATAGCACAAGCACTGGATCAAGGTCTCATCAAAAGCCGTAGTGAACTATTTGTCACCTCCAAACTCTGGTGTACTGAAGCTCATCCTGGTCTTGTTCTTCCATCAATCAAGAGTTCATTACAGTAATTTTGTTACCCTTTTATTTGATTGTTAAATTTTAGTTTTTGAAATTCTCTATATTTGTTCATTGTATGTATGTGTTGGCTGATAGGCTCAATTGTCACTATTTCTCTATCAAAATTAGCATTTCATTTTGATCATCATTTTAACATCACTCTAATTTATGATGAGAGAAAATATACGATTACTGTTTCTCAGAAGAATGTACATTAAACGAGGAAAACTCACTTTCTGAGTCAGCTTTGGAGATTCACAATATATTCTAAAAGTTGTTTAGATACATTTTAATTTGGATTGAAAACTCATTTAAATGATTATTTGATATTGAATGTGATTTGTGCAAGATTCATCCTGAGTGTAATGATTTGAATGTTGCATTTTGATAGGAGAATGGGCCTAGAGTATGTGGATCTTTACCTAATCCATTTTCCAGTGAGGCTGAGGCAAGGAGTTAAAGGATTAAATTACGGCAAAGAAGACATTCTTCCTTTGGACATGAAAGGAACATGGGAAGACATGGAACAATGCTATAAATTGGGTTTGGCCAAATCCATTGGTGTAAGCAATTTCGGGGTTAAAAAGCTTTCACAACTTCTTCAGAATGCAATTATTACTCCTGCTGTTAATCAGGTACTCTCATACTGATCACCTGCACAAATGAAACCTTCACAATTCATTTTGTTCTTGGTCCTTTCGTTTGAAATCCATCCTTCTCCAAAATCAGTGTATAATGTTTTGAATTATTGCCATGATTATGTTTAAAGAAACTAGTTTGTGTATCCAGGTGGAGATGAACGCAGCATGGAAACAGGAAACTGTGAGAAAATTCTGCAAAGAGAGAGGAATTCATGTGACTGCATGGTCTCCTCTGGGAGCCAATGGAGCTGTGTGGGGTTCCCTTGCTGTTATGGACAGTCCTATTCTGAAGGACATTGCATGCAAATCAGGCAAGAGTGTGGCACAGGTGAGTTAATCATAAAACATGATAAACAATATAGATGGATTATGTGATGTGAAACTTAGTGTTAAGTGTGTGCAATTGCAGCTTGCACTGAGGTGGATAATAGAGGAAGGTGCAACTCCAATAGTGAAGAGCTTCAACAGTGAGAGAATGAAGCAAAATCTTCAGATTTTCGATTGGGAGCTGAGTGAGAGTGATTCAGAGAAGATTAAACAAATACCACAGCATAGGGGTTTCAAGGGTGAACGTTTTGTCTCTGAGTTTGGCCCTTTCAAAACTTTCGAAGATCTTTGGGAATGACTGCACATCAATCTCATCAATTCTTTTTCTGCTTTCTCGTTTTCAAGTGAAAAAAACACAGTGTTTCGCTTCTTCTAAGACCTTTCCTTTCAAATAAACAAGCTTTTAAATTACAATTTCATTCTCATTAGCATAATTTTTATATTATCAAACAGTTGAGAACTAAATATGCATGAATTCAGTATTCAGTAATATTCCAATAAGCGACACATTTCTCAACCGTTACCATCATTTTCATCCTTCTCTCTACGTGCTTTGTCCAAACGGTTGTAACATAATGGTTTTTTAAGGTACGTGTAATAACATAATGGCATTCTTTCCTGCCAAATATATCTTTTATAGACTAATTCCTCTTATACTTATACTTAATAATAATATGTTGTTCCATCATTATGATTATTAGAAGAAAATATTAATAACAATATAATTATTGTTGGTTTTATTAATGGTAATACATAACAAAAATCAAATATTCGGAAGGAAAATGCTTTTTTACATCCACTTGCACCAATCATTAGGACAATAAAAGAAAACGAGACCGGTTATTTTTGTCTGTATAAAGTGGTTCATGAACTAAGATTTATACAATCGAGATAGTAGAGGGTCTTTTGCCTCAGTTCATAACACACGAGGTAATAGACGGTATTTTATATAATTTTTTTTTCAATTTTTGTTTACTGCAACGTCTATTGTCTCGGTTCAAAGGAACTCAAGTAGTAAGTGGGAGTTTTTTGCCTCGATTGGTGGTCGAACCAAGATGATAAAGGGTTTTTTCTTCAATTTCTTGTTTTAGTACGTGGGAGTCTTTTGCCTCGATTGTGACCAGAACCGATGTCATAGAGCACATACTGCTTCAGTTATGATCACAACCGATGCGTATATTGCAATTTCTTTTAAAAGAAGGGTTTGTTTTTGTAACAAACCTTACTATAGAAACAAACCTGCATATATAGAAATTATCCACAACACACAAATACAATCCAGAAGCTAATTTTCAATGAAAATTAGAATGAATCATAAATCAATTCAATGTACATAGAATTCTACCCATAAATCAACTTAGTATTGATATTCTAATGTACAACTTACTATATCCTAATGTCTACATACTATTATAAAGTTGAATTACATATTTTGCAAGTGTTTTCCTTATGTATTTAAGGGACTTCTCGGGAATTGAAAGAGTAGAATTGGATATCTGCATAAAACCCAATGATTTCAATTAGTGTATATGAATTCTTAACTATAAAGAAAAAAAAATTCAATAAAACCAAATATTACCGTTTCCCATCCACTTGTAATATGAGCACGAATAATGGTCATCATTCAATACATTACGTGGTAACCACACTCATATGAGCTGTTTTGTTTATTACACTACAATATACCATCATAATTATAAAATGTTAAGGAACATCATTGAAATAAAACTATTATAAGAAAATATGGACTAAAATACCAAACCTTAAGGAGCAACCATGCTAGCTTTTTAGTCTTAGCAATTGATCTCTCGGACAACATCATATGTGCTGCAAGGGAACTATGAAAAAAAATGACTTTAGCATACATTTATATAACAAAGAAAGTCCAAACATTGAGGTTCTTACCAATCTACTACTTGTCTCAGATGTTTGGGGGAGACTTCTGCAATGAGAAAAACCATACAGGAATGCTCTCCAGTATGAAAACCACAAGTAGCTACCAATGGTAGTGCTGTCAAAACGGGTAACCCGGCCCACCATGGGTTGACCACTTAGTGAGTCAACCCAACCCGACTCATTTATTAGCAAACCAAAAAATTTTGAACCCGGCCCGACCCACCACAGGTTGGTGGATTAAACGGGTTGACTCACTGGCTCACTTAATTACATGTATTTTTTAAATCCAAAAAATATTACAATTTTTTTGTAAGTCAAACTTAAATAATTTCACTCTAAAATGATGTTAAACTCCAAAAAAAATTTAAAATAAAAAAATTAACATAAAACCGAAATGTAATCCAAAAGAAAACCCAAATTTATAATATTGATAATGTTTGTGTCATTTATCCTTTTATAATATTAGAATCTTGAATGGATAAATTTATAATATGTTGCTCTCTTGAAACATCATTTTCTTTATTCTCATTTATAATACAATAAAATAATGTTAACTAATAATATTAAAACACAAAAATAATTAGATTAAACTAGGTGGGTAAGTGAGCTAACCCGACTCACCACGGGTTCAACCCGGGTGAGCCAGGTTCTGAGTGAGTTGGGTTGAAAATTGGTCCGTATAAAAAAAATCATTTTTTCCTTCCAAGGACTTGGAACCTTATCTAGGTGGAACACACGTATAGGATTAGCGTGTCCGAGATGTAATTTTGATACTACTTCTAAGAAGCTTGTCAAAGGTGAGAATTTTTTTTTTATAAATCGTCATCGATGGTTAGATGGAAGACATAGATTTAGATTGGCTCATAGGAGGTTTGATGGAACTATTGAAAATAGAAGCCAACCAATGGCAATCTCAGGACATGATATCTTACAACAACTTGGTAATGTTCACGTTGAATTTGGGAAAGAACCTATAGTTGAAGAAAGGTCAAAAGGACAACGCAGAGTTGATCATCCTAAGGTAGAGACTCTACAATGGAGAAAGAAAAATATATTTTTTGAACTTCCTTATTGGGTAGATAACTTATTGCACCACAATTTGGATGTTATGCACATTGAAAAAAATGTTTGTAACAATATATTATTTACATTGTTCAATGATAGTACAAATAATAAATGCAAAGACCAGATCTGTGGCCTGACGAGAATGGTAGACATCTTCCTACTATATATACATTGTTAAATGTAAATAAGGACATGTTTCTAAAAACTTTGAAGAATATAATTGTACCTGATGGTTACTCAAGTAACATCGATAGATGCGTTGATGTCAAACAGCGTAAGATTGGAGGACTAAAAAGCCACGACTCATATGTGATGGTGGATCAACTTCTCCCTTTAGCAATAAGAAAGACACTCCCTAAATAAGTTTCCTCTATTTTGATTTATCTATGCTCTTTTTTTAAACAATTATGTAATAAAGTTTTGAAGATAAATGAACTTGTCAAATTATAAGATAGAGTTGTCCTCACATTGTGTCATAATGAGATGTTATTCCCTCCTTTTTTTTCATAGTGAGAGGTACTTGGGAAAATTAAAGTCTTATGTGTGTAATAAGGCACAAGCTGAAGGCTCAAAAGCTGAAGGGTACATGGCTGAAGAGTGCTTAACTTTTTGTTCTAGATACTTAGATGGAATTAAGACTGTGTTCAATAAATTGCGTCTTGATGAACCGAGCATTGGCTCTTGTACTGTAAGCACTTTATTCCCACTAATCGAAAAAGTAGTTGAATTTTTCACTTATTTCACTCTATCTGCAAAGGAAAAGTTACAGGCGCATCATCATATATATCCTAACAAACAGTGCCATAGTTGACCCATTTTTTCAGTAATTATTTTCACTTGTCTTGTATTAATTAGTCTTTTATTACAAAGTAACTATGTATAATTTGGACACTTTGTGTAGGGAATTTAGAGGCACTATATGGAGACTATTGAGAAATTAGAGTCGACAATCATATTTGATAGAGAAGAGAGTTCATAGGGAATTTGCAGGTTGGTTTTCACGTCGTGTACATATATTAAGTCCATTGATGATTGGTTTCATTCTTTGTTATAATTGATAATTGACTTGGATATGTTATTTTTTTTCTTTTTAGATAAGGAATGACTCAACTAGCCTCCACTCAACTGAATTGAAATTCTTAGCCATGAGTCCAGTTGATTGTGCAAAGCGATATAGTGCCTACAATGTTAACGAATTCAAGTTTAGGATCTTGGAGCGTGACTTATGGCTTAAAACACAAAATAGTGGAGTGTTTGGTACATTTAGGACAAGGAGTTATGCAAGTAGTAGTGATAATAAAATGCAATTTGGAGGTGTGCCTTATTATGGTCGATTAATGGACATAATTGAAATAAATTACCATCTCGTTTCTTAGTTGTGTTGTTCAAATGTATGTGGACTAATACAACTACTGCTAGGGGGATTGTGACTGGTGAGTTGGGATTTACAAGTGTATGTTTTGGACGCATGAATCATACCGGTGATAATGATGATGATGAACCACACATTCAAGCATTAGAAGCACAAATGGTATATTATGTAGATGATGAGTTTGATAAAAATTGGTGCATCCTTGTACATATAAAGCCTAGAGACTTGTACAACATAGGTGAAAATGATGTTGACAACTTTCATGAATGTGAACCGTTTCAATAACAAAACTTAGAAACATTATTTCCAGATGATGAAAGAAATATACCATTAACAAGGTTTTAAATTTAATTGTTAGTTATTATATATGTTGTTATTCTGTTTATTTTCTTATTTATTATATCTTATATAGGTGGTTTAAGTTTTATTTATGCAATTGTTTGTAGAACACCTGAAGATGAAGAGAATGATAGTTAAGAAGAAGGAGGCACAACATCATACACTGCAAAATGCTGCTTATACATGGGGTCATATAGTTAATCATCCACCAGCACCTCAAAGTGCAGCTCCTCAAGTCCAATCCTCTTTCTCTCTATTTGTCCTTCAAAGAAGTAATTCACCAATACTTCAAAGTGCAGCTCCTTAAGTCCAATCCTCTCCCTCTTTATCTGCCCCTCAAAGAAGTACGTTCCCTTTTTTGAATGTCTAATACTTGTTTTATTCATGTTATCATTTTATGACATTCATTTATTTATAAGAACATACAGACTAAAGCTACCTTCGACAAACCAAAGCCCATGCACTCCTAAACCTATTCAGTCCCCAAATGCTTTTTGTTTTTCAGTCAGCATGCACTCCTGCACCTATTCAGTCCCCAAATGCATTTGTTTTTCAATCAGCAGTTCAAGTTGACTCCTTTGGTCAGCCCCCAAACGAAGTTGTTGTTCAGTCACCAGTTCAAGTTAATGTAAGTGTTCTATTTCCTTCAATAATTGACTCCATTCAAAATTTGATGGTTGTGTGGTTATGTCTTAAAATTGATTATGGCCTAGTTAGGAAACTGTATTTAGAATTAAGATAATAGGTTGCTGCATTGAGAGGCATTTAATAGTTGTAAATTCCTCACTTTTAGTAGCATGTGGACTAGTTGTAAATTTTGATTCAAGTTACATCTCAGAATTATCAATTGTTCATCATGGTAGTTAAATTTTGTTCACCCATATTTCAGTTACTTGCTAATACATCTGTCAAAGTGATTGCTATGATAGTTTGTGCTTGTTATGGACTATTTTTAATGGGAGTACTTATGTTCACTGGACTATATGGACTATATGTTGCTCTAGTTGGTACTACAATTGACTCATTGTATATGAATAAGGGTTAATCTAGTATTTCAAGATCTAGGTTGAATGAATTGATGCTAGTTTGAGTGAGTACTATTGCCTACATTCATTATATATTCACCCTGTTATACATTTTATATTTGCTGCTAATTTTAAACTAAATGGATTGTATGATTATTGCACTCAAATCTGTCTGAGGTGTTGTTATGTGATGCTTTTGGATTATTGTGATATTTGTATTGGTGGTGAAAGTATGTTATTGCATGACTACTTTTGAATTATTTCATGTTGATGATGGATGTCTTGAATCGCATGAGTATAAGACCAATTCCCAGATGAACTTGTTGTATAGGTCCAATTTGTATATCTTATTAAAACAAATTTATATCTTGGTATATATAGAGAAAATTTATATCTAACATTTAACCTTGTATAGCCATCAAATGAAGATGCTCTTCATTCACTACCTCAAGTTGGAGGAAATTCTCATGTACAAGATGAACATGAATAAGATGAAAATAAGGATATTTTGTTGGAAATTGAACAAGAAAGGTCACCAACACACAAGGGAGCATAGTTGGTTGATGTCATTGGTAAGACAAGTTCAACATATTAATGCTTGCATTATGTTATACTTATATGAATATTTAATGTTGAAGTTGTTTGACACAAGAGTATTTGACACAAATTTTATTTCTTTATAGATGATCAAAGTAACATGACTACCAAACACTTAAAAACAAATAATGTTTGGAATTTGCCTCAAAATGAAAGGATTATTGTACATTGGAATGATAAATATCAACTAATTGGAGATTGTGATACATTATTTGAATCGGTTCTTGGAGAATATTGCAAGAAATTTGAAAGCATTCCTTATTTATTATTCTACTTGAAAGACACATCAAATCAAAGCAGCAAACAAAACAAAATTGCCACTTGGGGTCATGTTATAGTTGTTCTAAGAGACATGTAACACAATGAGGAAACAAAGAAAGTCTAGTCTAGACAAAACTCACCAGAAACCTTGTTATTCTGTTTCTGTTCTATGGTAAGTGGTTTTGATTGGAACAGAAACTCGTTCGTTCTTCCAAGCTTATCACTTTAATCAATACATCATTAACCTAATTAACAACGGTGACCCATCACAAATTTTGCCCATACTTAGAAGAACATGAACCTCTTATAATTTGAGTTTAAACCTAATTAAATCCTACAGACCTAATAAAATTGTGGGCTCTCTAACAGATGATTTCGTGCCTGAAGTGTGAAGTTCGTAGGACTCAATATACTTAATAATGGTCCAACGATAAGATAAATTTAAACAGCTGTTAAATTTAAAATAGATTCTTATACAATGTTATAATTTATATTTAAACATAACTTGGTTACAAAATCATAAAATAAAAATAGTGACAATTTAATTATATCAACGATCAAAGTAGAATCTCCAACAGAATCGGATATGAAATTAACTAATGATAATTTTAAACATGTCCCAAGATAACGAACCCAAAGAACCCTTTCTGGAATGCACCATTGTGAGTTGGAATACACTTCAATCAAGTGTAAATACGTGAAAAGCAAAGGCCCCCTTTGCTTCAATCTCCTCAGTGAGAAAACTAATACATAACTAATTAAAAAAACTACACCATGGAAATTCTAAGATTTGTAAGCAGCATAGCATTAATGCTCTATTTCTTTTACGGTGAAGGTTGACCAAAATAAAATTAAAAATAAAAAATAAAATAAAACTTGTGTGATAAACTAAGCACAGATCAAAAAAGAGGGAATTTTCCTTGAAATTCTAATAATTAAACAACATCCTGTATTCCCTGGATTGACACTATCCTTGTACAATGCCCATCTTCCTATTTTTGTATTGTGTTATGTTTGCCATTGTTCATTCAGTGGTCCGTTTTGGAATTGGCTTCAAAGTCCATTATATCATTCTCTGCCTCCTCTGTAGTCCAAGAATGTACAAGTATTACATTTATACTAATTATTAAATGTTCTATATTGGAAAAAATTGAAGAATATGAATTCACAACATCAGTGACTCAATCAAAAGAAATATACAGTTCATATTCATAACCTCATGCTTTAGGAATCCAAAAGCATTGTAGATGCATTTGGAGTCTAGATTTGGATCCTTGACCATCTAAAGTCTTTGGAATCAATACTCGTTCTTATAGTGGATCATTAACATCTTCTCCTTCTAATGTTGAATTACAAACTCAGGTTAATAAATATTTTATCAATATTTAATTGGCTTTTTACTTATATGATTAATTTGTTAGGTGTTATTTTTCTTACTTTTTAAATAATTTTTTTTGTTACAGGTATCTATCTTCATTGACATCACAAGTCAACAAAATGAAGACAATAATGACTCTTTTGTTACAAAATCATCAGAGTCCATTGCCTTCACAGTTTGTCATGTTTCAACCATCACCAGTAATAATTGTTAAATTCATTTGTATGATTTTTTTATTAAATATATTATTGACTAACTATTATGTTATATTGTAGGCATATGATCAAGCGAGCATGTTAAACAATGAAAGTAACGATGAACAAAATTAGACATTGTTTCTTTTTTAGTAATATAATGAACATCTCAATCATATTTTTAGTATTTTAATTTAGTATTGAACATCTTTCTTTTAAATATATGAACAAATAGTTGTATGAATATATTAATATGTTGAACAATGTAGCTTATTTTATATTAAGTTTTAGTTCATATTACTTCATTATCTATTTGGTTAATAAAACTAATTTTATCATAATCTCACTTTACTATAATCAAAAACAAAAAAATTGTACACATTTTCGGCGGTTTTAGAAACCTTCCTTAATATCGGCGGTTTTAGCAAACCTCGGTTAGTTTTTGAGGTTTCTTCTAACTCCGGTTAGTTTCAGTGGTTTTAGTAAAGTCCCTGCTAATATTGGTGGTTTTCTCAAAACCCTTGAAAATTGTGGCAGTTTCTCAAAAAAATCGTTTGTAGTTACTTAACGACGCAACTTTTCCCAACGGTTTTCCTAACTACAAATAACGTATTTTTTCAAAAATTAAAACCACCGAAAAAGAAAAAAATAACTACAGAAAATATTGTAGATTTTTGTAATATATATATATATATATATATATATATATATACTATTCGTAGTTTTAGTTTTGTAATATTTTTTTCTTTCACTTTTTTAGTAATTTAGAGAATCAATTTACATCTCTAATATATAAAAGTATTTGTTGTGTCTTATATTTAAATATTTCAAACTTTTTTAATACTTTTATTTATTGTTTATTTTTTTCATACGAGAATGTTTAATTCTCAGTTTAAGTGCTCAACAACATAAATCCTTCGTTTACTAAGTAATATAAAAAAAATCTTTTTTATTCTTTTATTCTTAATTTTGTTCCATTTGAAGAACTCTTTTTGTTTTGCTAAAACAATTTTTAATTGTGTCACAATAGTTCTATTACTTATATATCCGAAATGGATTTTTAGATCATATTTTTAATTTTATTATGCTTTTAATTATAAATTTATTTTTTATGTAATTTCATTTAATAGTGTATCAAATTGTTTTTAAGACACACATTTAATTATTTCTACTTTTTAAATACTTCTAAGACCTTTTTTTGATTTGGTTCTTGATAGAACTTAAGCTTAAAAGTCAAACATCAATCCTATGGCTTTGATTACCCCAAAATCAAGTATAAAAGTGCCACAAACTAATTTCCAAAATGCAAATTTTATTTTTATAGATTTTTTATGAATAAGGGAAATAGGTTTTGGTTCTATTAACAATCGAAATCTAAGCCTGAATAGGTTTTGGTTTCACATAATCAAAGCTGAAAAGGTGTCACAAATTTCCAAAATGTCATTTTATTTTTATTTTTATTATGAAGTAGGGGAATATACTTTGGTTCTACTAATGACTTAAGCTTATTCCGTAATATGCTTTAGTTATTAATAGAAGTGAAGCTTATCATCTTGTTAAGGTTAAAGTTTCAACAAAATTACTTCCCCCACCATTTGAACGCACTTCACGAAACTCATATTCTATTCCATTTTTAATCTTTTCTTTTGAAAATGAAGTTCATCTCACTCGTTCATCTCCTTTGTCTCCCTATTTTCATTACGTTTATCATCAATTGTTCGAAAACAAAGGTCAAGCCTCTCCCTGCAAACACAAAGCATTTTGAAGCTTTTATGTTGCTCATTGTTTGAACGTGAACACTAGTGAAAAAACGTTGTTTAACGTCGGTTATTTTGAACTTTTAACATCTACTAAACAACCGACGTCATTGCCGGTGACGTCAATGGGACGTCAGACATGAATATAACCGACGTTTATAATGACGTCAGTCAGTGCCATGTCCGACGTCACTAATCGTCGAAACTGGACGTCTAAAGACATTATATAGACGTCTATTACCTTGAAACCAACGTTTAGGTTACCATATTATTTACGGTAATGCCACCGATCATCATATGACGTCGGTGGAGCTCTAACAAACGTCTATGAACTGACGTTAAACAGCATTTTTCCACTAGTGAAAGCTTCCATACCACAACATTTCATTCTTGAACTATTGGGTATGCGAAGCCAAACCATTGTTGTACTTGCGAATGCAAAACATCCAGAACTTTTGAACATCTTTCAAAGTTGAAGCATATGAAGCCTAATCTATTTTTTTTCACTACAGTTTTATACTTGAGTTTTGGAAGAACCGAAACCCAATATGGAAGTTTAGCCTTTGATTCATAGCTAAAGCTAAAAAGTCACAATTATTTTATTTTCAAAATATATAATATTAAAATTAATATAAGTGTTAAAAAAATGTTAAAAATGTAGAACAGTATTATGTTTAACATTTAATAAATATATAATATATTTATCTAATAAATACAATGTTTACTTAATTAAATATACCTGTTTTTTCTTTACCTCCATAGAGATATTAAAAAGATAATAATTATTAAAAATTTATTGTTCTTTTAGCTGTATAGAAAAATAAGACTTGTAATAATATAATTTAGTGACATTACCTTAAACTAATTAAAGTATTATATATATTTGCTAAAAATCCTTTATCAACTAGAAGGATTTATACAAAGGTTTTATAAAGTTTTAGAAAAATATTAGTTTTTATATAATGAAATTCGATTAATAAAAATTCTTTTCGTAATTTGAATTTTAATAATAAAATAATTAAATATCATCTTATTAGAGTTAAAATCATAAATTTTTTGAAAAATTATAATTCTTATAAAATAAAACTTGATTAATAATTTTTTTAAAACTTAATTTTAGTAATAAAATGATTGAGTATTACGAGACTCAAATCATAAAATTCTGAGTTATTAAAATAAAAAAATTATATTTTTATCTTAAAAATATATTTTTCTTTTATTAACAATCAAATAAAACACTAATGAAAAAATGAGTTTAAGACGTCTTAAGAGTTAAATTACAGTGGAACATACAAAAATAAAATTAAGATATTTGTTTCCAGAAAAATAATGTAACATTGATATAAACATTAATGTATAATTAATAAATCATCAATTCTTCTAATTTGAATCATTATATATACTATTGATATAAATATTATGTAAAAACATTAAACTATAATTAATAAATAATCAATCCTTCTAATTTAACTCATTATATATACTATCGATATAAATGTTATGTAAAACCTTTAATGTATAATTAATAAATCATCAATTCTTCTAATTTAACTCATTATATAGACTATTGATATAAACGTTATTTATTACATACATAAAATATACTCTCTCATTTTACTTTTACATGTATTTCAAGTTTATTTTGAAGAAATTCAAAAATATAATAAATTTTATTTAATCAAATAAAATAATTATACACAATTTCATTTACTTAACTTTCTTTTTATTTAACATAATAAATACATGCATAAATTTTTTTGAAAATATTATAAAGATTATAAATATATTAGAAAAAAAAATTATTTTCATAACTGAGACAGCTAAAAAAAATTGAAGTATTAATAAATACATATCGTAACGCTTCGTGTAAAGTAATTGTTTCATTGACTTTATTAGCAATTCTTTAAAAGCAATACCCCTGATATTTAACGCATCCATTTATATTAAACCTTTAAAACTTTGTTTAAATGTTTAAAATGTGAGATTAATTAATTAACAATTTTTTGTTCGATATTTACTGGAAGAAAATTATTGAATAACAGTGAATTTAAAATTAGAGACTAAAAATAATTAACTAAATTAAACACTATTTTATAAATTAAAAAAATTTAGTATTTAAAATAGTCTTTATTATTAATAAAAATTTATAATCAGTTTGTGAATAAAATATAAATTGGTCTATAATATTATTAGTCTCTATTATTAATTAGAGACTAATTTAAAATTTAATAATTAAAATTTTAGTAACTAATAGTAGAGATTAATTTAGATTCTGATTAATAAACTAATAATAAATTTTTATTAACAATGAAGATTTTTAGATATTTTTTACTTTAAAAAAATAGTGTGTAAGTTAATTAATACAATGAGTAATTACTTTATCTTTAAATTAATTATTATTTAATGATTTTCTTTTTAGTGAATTCTTAACCTGTAATGTTGGATGGATCAAGGCTTACATATATCAATTCAGTAACCTTTTTCTGAGTTATCTTCTTAGAAAACATCAGGTTTAATTCAGTTTTAATCAGGGAACATTGTTTTAAGGATGTTTAGTACTAGCCAAGGATAATATAAACATTTTCTTCATATGATTTGATCACTTTAATAAACCTGTTTTAATTTTCTGAAACTGTTTTATTTGATTCCATTTCACAGGAGCAATGGAGGCAAAGACAATCCCAGAAGTGGTGCTGAACTCAGGGCATAAGATGCCCAATTTGGGTTTTGGCACAGGAACGCTGCCATTACCACCATCGCATGTGCTCATTCCTGCATTCATTGAAGCCATTAAAGTTGGCTACAGACACTTTGACACTGCATCTTGTTATGGTTCTGAGGAACCTCTGGGTGAAGCAATAGCACAAGCACTGGATCAAGGTCTCATCAAAAGCCGTAGTGAACTATTTGTCACCTCCAAACTCTACTGCAATGAAGCTCATCCTGGTCTTGTTCTTCCAGCACTCAAGAGTTCATTACAGTAATTTTGTTACCCTTTTATTTGATTGTTAAATTTTAGTTTTTGAAATTCTCTATATTTTGCTCATGTATGTATGTGTTGGCTGATAGGCACAATTGTCACTATTTCTCTATCAAAATTAGCATTTCATTTTGATCATCATTTTTTAACATCACTCTAATTTATGATGAGAGAAAATATACGATTACTGTTTCTCAGAAGAATGTACATTAAACGAGGAAAACTCACTTTCTGAGTCAGCTTTGGAGATTCACAATATATTCTAAAAGTTGTTTAGATACATTTTAATTTGGATTGAAAACTCATTTAAATGTTTATTTGATATTGAATGTGATTTGTGCAAGATTCATCCTGAGTGTAATGATTTGAATGTTGCATTTTGATAGGAGAATGGGCCTAGAGTATGTGGATCTTTACCTAATCCATTTTCCAGTGAGGCTGAGGCAAGGAGTTAAAGGATTAAATTACGGCAAAGAAGACATTCTTCCTTTGGACATGAAAGGAACATGGGAAGACATGGAACAATGCTATAAATTGGGTTTGGCCAAATCCATTGGTGTAAGCAATTTCGGGGTTAAAAAGCTTTCACAACTTCTTCAGAATGCAATTATTACTCCTGCTGTTAATCAGGTACTCTCATACTGATCACCTGCACAAATGAAACCTTCACAATTCATTTTGTTCTTGGTCCTTTCTTTTGAAATCCATTCTTCTCCAAAATCAGTGTATAATGTTTTGAATTATTGCCATGTTTATGTTTAAAGAAACTAGTTTGTGTATCCAGGTGGAGATGAACGCAGCATGGAAACAGGAAAATGTGAGAAAATTCTGCAAAGAGAGAGGAATTCATGTGGGTGCATGGTCTCCTCTGGCAGCGAATGGAGCTGTGTGGGGTTCCCTTGCTGTTATGGACAGTCCTATTCTGAAGGACATTGCATACAAATCAGGCAAGAGTGTGGCACAGGTGAGTTAATCATAAAACATGATAAACAATATAGATGGATTATGTGATGTGAAATTTAGAGGCAAGTGTGTGCAATTGCAGGTTGCACTGAGGTGGATAATAGAGGAAGGTGCAACTCCAATAGTGAGGAGCTTCAACAGTGAGGAAATGAAGCAAAATCTTTTGATTTTCGATTGGGAGCTGAGTGAGAGTGATTCAGAGAAGATTAAACAAATACCACAGCAAAGGGGCTTCAACGGTGAATGTTTTGTCTCTGAGTTTGGCCCTTACAAAACTGTCGAAGAACTTTGGGAATGACTGCACATCAATCTCATCAATGCTGTTTCTGCTTTCTCATCCACTGTTTCATGTTGAAAACACTGTTTTGCTTCTTCTTTTCCTTTCAAATAAACAAGGTTTTAAATAACAGTGTGTAATGCATATACATTTTTAAGGCAATGTTCTTGTATAATTAAGCAATTGAAAATTTGATAGATATAGTTTTTGATATAATTATTATAAAAATGGTATCTGAATGGATTAGGGTGGTAGCCCAATCTAAGAAATCTTCCAAAGATGTTCCTTTTGCATCAGTCAAGGAATATCTATCTCATCCTCGTGGAAAGTTGAAACCTTCAACACCTTGTTTCAGCCTCACCAGCCAATGAACCAAATAGATGTATACTGTATACTGCATACTTCATTCATAGACAATAATACATATATACTAATGTGTCTTTGTTTTAGGGTTTAGGAAACCTAGCTTCCTAAACAGTGTCATGCAACAAGAGAAACAAACTGTAGAAGAGGAATTCATGCACTGGCATCATTTTCCCTGAGTTTAGAGTATCACCTCTGAGATTCGTTTTGCTTCCATATTTTCTGTTGGGTTTGACTTTATATGAGTTGAGATGTTAGAGAATATAAGAAAAGTGTTCATTCTATGTGGTTCAAAGAAAACTAAAACGAAACTCGTCAACTTTGGATGGACAGGTACACATGAATACAAACGAAAATATTACACAAGACTAAAATTATTATAAATACTTTTTTCTAAATTTACAGCATAATCAATTAATTTACTTTTCAATATCTTTATAAAAATAAATTAAATCAAATTTAATATAAATATTTCTTTAAAACATATTAGATATCAGTTTAAAGTTTTTATCGATTCACATCCCAAAATTTTAACAATTATTTCACTACAAAAATATCAATTTTAATATGACATTGTTTAAAATAATCACTTTTTACAATATACACAGTTAGCAAAGATTATGTTTTGATAATGCATCAAAAACAAATATGATGATTACGTAGAACACGGTGTTTGGTGGACACCATCGATAGAAAATATAAAAGATGATTATGAGAGACATAACAACTTGTTGCCAATTACACTCATGGAATAGATAAGTTGAAGCACCAACCATCTATATTTGACAATGGTGACTAGGCTTATGATGATGAGACGTCAACTACAAGCTCGTGATTAAGCTTATAACAACAATTTGTGAATCTTCAAAATTTGATAATGAGATTTTTCTTCCAGAAACACAACCTATGGTACAACAATCTTAGTTCATTCAAACATTATCCCAACAACGACACTCTCCACTACAACCCACCCTAATCCAACCAGCTCTCAACAAGAATAGGATGAAGAAGAACAAAATGATTCTAATGATTATGATAATTATTACGACTTTTGTTAGTTTATGTACATTTACTTTAAAACTTTGTATGTTTTTATTAATGACACTATAATTATGTTATAAGTGATATGCATTTCATTGTCACTGCATTATCTGTTTGGATTGTCTACATTGTCTTATCAGGTCGGATGACTTTTTTACAGCAGTATGTCACCTATTTAAGAAAGAAGGAGGCGGCAAAATACAGGTAAGATTTTCCAAACAAACAAATAATGCACTAATGAAAAAAGTTGTTTAACGTAATCCACAAACGTTAGTTAGTTAGAGGGTTCCTCTCTTTTGTTTTTGACAATGTACAATAGCCCTATAAATATATTTTATAAAACAGTTGGACTTTATTTAATACATAACCAGTCAAACCCTTTTAAAGAAACATGTATATTCTCAATCATGCTTTGGTCATTAGAGGACAAATGAAACTCAATGATACAACAATATTATCTTGTGCTGGTCCTCCCTCTCGTTTATGCAGACTGACGTACAATATAGCCACAACTCAAGTCTCAAAGTCAAAACCTGATAATTGTAAATTGTGGGGAACTTGGGAGGTCTGCAATCTGCATCGTAAACTTAGAATCAATTTCTCCAACCAATTGGTTACATGTTAAGGTTTAGTTAAACTTTTGTAACACGTATTTAGTAAAGGTTATATACAACTGTCACAAGAAAATACTTATTACAAACTCCTTCATGCATGACATTTTGAAATTTAATATCAGGATAAGCAACGTAAATTAAAACAAGAACAAAATTAAAGTTTGGATTTGGACGATCAAGAAACATCAAAAACAAGAAATGAAGTTTGATCCAAACAACAAACAAAGACTCTAGGTAAAAAATAAGTTAATTTGTGTTGTTTCCATGTGTCCTCATGTGTTTCCATGTGTTTGTGTTTATGTGGACCGGTTCATCCCAAGTTTATAATTCTAGTTTTCTCCGAAAAGACTTGGAATTATCACTTTTATATGTTATATAAAAACATTTCAAAACACATCAAACCCAACAGAAAATATGGAAGCAAAAAAAATCCCAGAAGTGATACTAAACTCAGGGAAAAAGATGCCAGTCATAGGCCTTGGAACCGCATCAATTCCTCTTCCACCACACGAAACTCTCACCTCCATATTTATTAATGCCTTTGAGGTTGGCTACAGACATTTTGATACTGCTTCTTTATATGGAAGTGAAGAGCCTCTAGGCAAAGCTGTGGAAAAGGCTTTGGAGCTAGGCCTTGTAAAGAGCAGAGATGAAGTATTCATCACTTCAAAACTATGGTCATCTGATGCTCACCCTGAGCTTGTTGTTCCAGCTCTCAAGACCTCACTGCAGTAAGTACACAGGATCTTTGACTACTCATTTGGCTCCAACATTTATAAAAAGTTCACTTTTTGATTTTTACATCTGAAAACTATTGTTTTAATTGTTACAATATACTTGTTAAAAGCTTATATGATCATCCTCTTATCAAGTTTTGTTCCTCTTGTTGTATGTTATGTAAATTTCCCTGAAACTGCTTAGGAAGTTGGGGTTGGAGTATGTAGATCTGTATTTGATTCATTGGCCAGTGAGGTTGAAACCTGAAGCCAGAGAGCCAGCTGATATATTAAAGGAAAATGTGATGCCCTCCTTTGACATGAAAGGAATATGGGAAGCTATGGAAGAATGTTGCAGATTAGGCTTAGCAAAGTCTGTTGGTGTCAGCAACTTTGGCATAAAAAAGCTCAACCAGCTCTTAGAAAATGCAACCATCCCTCCTGCTGTCAATCAGGTATGAAGAGTTAGCAACTAGATGCAGATTGACATTTAAACAGTGATGAAACACTTGTTGCTGTTGGTGATTCCTTCCTTCCATTGGTTTTAGGTGGAAATGAATTCCTCATGGCAGCAGGGTAAACTCACAGAATTCTGCAAACAGAAAGGAATTCATGTGAGTGCATGGTCACCACTGGGATCTTACACAAGTTTTTTTGGTACAAATGCAATTATGGACAGCCCAATCCTTAAGGAAATCGCTTGTGCAAGACAGAAGACCATCGCTCAGGTTCTCTTACTATCTCAGAGTTAAACTGTCACCACATTACAGCTATTACTTTTCTGACCATGAAGTTCTAAATTTAGATAAAGAAAATAACCAAGAGGTCATTGTTGTTGATATGGTTATGGTATTATTGTGTTTTCTTTTTGTTATAACAGTCTATGCAGTCACTAACCATTGACTGATTCTGATACCACTGATGGATAAGGGATTAATACTATTTTTAACTCAATCTTAAGATTTTGAGTTATTACGTTGTTGTTTCTAAAAGCATTGAGTTTATGATCTTTCATCTTATATGATATATGATGTATAACATTATTATTTCTATCTGACTTCCAACTTAAACTTATACTTTGATTATTCTCAATAATTCTAGTCTTGCTCCATGAAAAAAAAGTCATTCACAGAAAAAGTTATAAAAAATCTCTTGTATCTCCTCCCATCCAAAAATAGTTTATGGTTGAAAATGAAGGAAATGAATGACATGCATGGTGATGCAGATTGCACTGAGATGGATATACGAAGAAGGGGCAAGTGCGATTGTGAGAAGCTTCAACAAGGATAGAATGAAAGAGAACATTGAGTTATTTGAGTGGGAACTGAAGGAGGAGGAATCACAGAAATTCAGGCACATTCCACAGCATAGGATGTTTTCTGGAATAAACTTTGTATCAGAAAATGGACCTTACAAGAGCTTGGAAGAGCTTTGGGATGGAGACCCTTGAAATGTGTCTCTCTCTACATATTTATACATAAGACTTTATAAATAATTTATTCTGTATTCATATCAACTTCCCAAAGACTAAAGTAAATAGGATCTGTTTGCATCAAAATATTTCAATGAAAATGAAAAGCTAATCTCTTTCTAAAATTTCAGTAAATGTAGGTGGATTAAATGTCCACTAGTACAAATCTTTATTTCTTTAACTGCTTTATCTCTGTCAATTTAACCATTTAACTTGATTTTTTTTAACTACTTTCGTAAACTAAGATCAACCTTCTGCTGCTGTGATATTATTGCTGAAAATTTTTTATTACCATAGATTAAAAAGATTAACTACCTATATAATACCAATTATTTATATAAGAAATATCATTTCACCTTCAACATAAATTAAATTTTGAGACTCAAAGTTTGAAAGTCAAAGTTTGAGTAATTTTTTCTTATATATCACTCAACTCTCACATAATTTATTTTATAAAATAATAATAATGGTTAAAGAAAAGTTAGTTTTAAATGTTGATCAACAATTTTTATTTTTACATTAATATTTATAAATAAATAGTTTTTATTTTTTTATTAAAGTATTTATAAATGAGTTTTTTATTATTATGGTAACAGTTTTTGATAAGTTTCTGTTTCTATTAAAAAAAATATAAAATCAAGCTTTCTCTTCTTCTCTTAAAAAGAAATTTTATTTCTTAAATTATCTTTTTAATTTTTTTTTTCTTATTTTATCCTATTTATATTTTGGGTTTCTATGGTGTGTAAGATTTGTGTAATATATCGCGAATAAGTCGTTAACGATAATGATTTACACATTTTGTTGGTGATGTTGTAAGCTTTTTTACAACAATTTATATTTAGAATGGTAATCTTGGTTGTTCTAACAAAAAATATCTCTTATTAATTCAACCAATAATTAGATCATCAAAAAATTAAATCAGAACATATATATATATTTATTGTTATTTTTATTTAAATGTATATATTGTTTATGATTCATGATAATTTAGAAAATACAATTTTTTATTCTATGAAATCATGAAGATTAAAAAAATTAGTTAAAATCCTTGGATGGTCATATGACATAAAACGGGCCTATGGTCTTGAACTGAATTTGAGAGCCAGAAAAGCTCAAAGGCAACGTTCTTGAGTAAGGAAATGGGACCCGAAAAGTTGTTCTTATGTTCCAAATCTTTTCGTTCCTTAGCTGTTTCGAAATCTTCAGCTCACTGTATTCATAACTCCTTCGTTCCCTAACTGTTTCAAAATCTCCAAGTTTCGATATCTCTACCACATCTTTGATAGTGTTTCAAAATCTCTAATCTCCATTAAACAATGCCACGTTATAAATTAAACCTTAATTTCATATTGTGAGTGACACATCTTCTTGTTCTTCCTGTGAGGGCAATGGGTTAATGGGTATTCCCACTTATAAGAGATTAATACCACTCTTTACCCAAAACCTTAAGGCAATAGGTTAATGGGTCTTCCCACTTATAAATCACTCTACTTTCTCATTTCTATCCAATGTGGGACTTAGACTGACACTTGGATTCCCAACAAAGAGTTTATTTGTTATATATTTTTAAGATTAAAGACTCAATTAAAACAACTTAAGACAACTTAAAACCATATAATCCAATTAAGATTTATGTGTAAATACGAGAATCGTTCGAAGATTTTAATTTTATTTTTAATCAATGTAAAATTGGATCTAAATTAAAAAAAAAAACTATAAATTAATTTTAAATATAAATATTATTTTTTAAAATAAATTATATTATATATATAAATAATTCTTATCATGTTTATATTTTGGTTTTAATAAAGAAAAATATATGGTTTTTTTCTAAAAAAAATAAATAAATAAATAAGTATATATATATAAAAGAATAAATTCACAAATAAAATCTAAGATAAATAATTGATAATAATAAATATTTATTATGTGTGACTGGTAAATATTTTAAAATCCGTTTATAAATTAGTTGGACGAAAATATTATATTATCTATAGTGGTAGGTATTAGTTACTAGTAAGAAATTAAAATAAAAATATAATTTATATTTTATTAAGTTAAATTTAATTAAAATTAAAATTATATTTATATTTAATTTAATTTATATTATATTTTATATTTTTAGTAACTTTATTTAGATTTTATTTTAAAAATTTATAAAATTATATATTTTTAGCTTCTTAATCATTCCATCTTACAAAATAAAATAAAAAAAATATTTTTTAAACTTATGATGAATAATTTATTTGGAATACAATGCTACTTTTATTATTGAAGTTTTTAAAATACGAAAAAATCAACTTAAAAATAAAGGTGAAAGTAATATATTATAAAAGTTAATACACTGAGAAAAAGGCCCACTCTAATTCAGTATAATTAGTTTTAGTTTAAATTATTAGGCAGAGAATTAGAATATTATCCACAGAGTAAATAAGAAAAGCATATTCTTAAAATTGATCTGAATAAGTGCTTTTGAGAAGAGTAGATTTGGATGATATTTTTTTGGTTACACGACCACACAACACAACACATGATTACATAACATTCTACATGAAAACATGAAAGCAAAATGAAGAAGTGCTTCCAGCAGCAGCGGTTACAACCGCTACCTTCATGTCAGATTCTTCCTTTCTCCGGTGGCCTTCAGTTCCAACTTAGCTTTTCCCCATTCAAAGCCGAGAAGCGCGTTTCGGTTCCCGAGGCAAAGCTCAATTACAAGCCTCAGCTTCGGGTTTCGAAGCGAGCGCCGAAGCAAAGTCGAGACCACCCGAAACTCCACTCACCCGATGCTGACCTGGACTTCTCTTCCGAACTGAGCACGGCGCAGTGCAACGCGATTCTGAAGCGGCTGGAAGAGAACGCGGAGGACGACGCCAAAACGTTGTCGTTTTTCGAGAAGATGAGGGAAACCGGGAAGCTGGAACGCAACGCCGGCGCTTACAGTGTAATGCTTCGCGTGTTGAGCAGAAGAGGAGATTGGGAAGGCGCGGAGAAGCTGATTTCTGAAATGAAGGTAAGTTTCGGTTCCGAATTGAGCTTCAATGTCTTCAACACTCTTATATACGCATGCTGCAAACGGAACCTGGTGAAATTGGGGACGAAGTGGTTCCAAATGATGTTGGATTGTGGCGTGGTGCCCAATGTTGCCACCATTGGGATGCTCATGGGTCTTTATCGGAAGGGATGGAACGTGGAGGAGGCGGAATTTGCGTTTTCCCAAATGAGAGGGTTTGGAATTGTTTGTGAGTCTGCGTATTCTTCAATGATAACAATTTACACGCGTTTCAGGTTGTACGAGAAGGCCCTAGGCGTGATCGAGTTGATGAGGAAGGACGAGGTGGTGGCGAATTTGGAGAATTGGTTGGTGATGCTGAATGCTTATAGCCAGCAAGGAAAATTGGAGGATGCTGAGAAAGTGTTGGAGGCAATGAAAGAGGCAGGGTTTTCTGCTAATATTATTGCTTACAATACTATGATCACTGGTTATGGTAAGGCTGGTGAAATGGATTCTGCACAGAGGTTGTTTATGAGGATGCAACAGAGTTTACAGTTGGATCCGGATGAAACTACTTACCGATCCATGATTGAGGGTTGGGGTAGAGCTGATAACTATGACTATGCCACGAGATATTATAAGGAGCTCAAAGAGTTGGGATTCAAGCCCAGTTCCTCCAACTTGTTTACATTGATTAAGCTGGAAGCTAAATATGGAGAGGATGAAGCTGTCGTTGAGATCCTCGATGATATGGTGGAGTGTGGATGCCAGTATTCTTCTATAATTGGTACTCTGCTTCATGTGTATGAGAGTGCAGGAAAGGTTCATAAGGTGCCACATCTGCTCAAAGGTGTATTTTATCAGCATGTGCTGGTCAACCAGAGTTCTTGTTCCACTCTGGTCATGGCTTATGTGAAGCATCGGTTGGTGGATGATGCCTTGAAAGTGTTGAATGACAAAAAGTGGCGAGATCCTAGATATGAGGATAACCTCTATCATCTTTTGATTTGCTCGGGCAAAGAGGCAGGTTTGCTGGAGGATGCTGTGAAGATATACACTCAAATGCCCAAATGTGATGACAAGCCAAACTTGCACATAGCGTGCACCATGATTGACATTTACAGTGTCATGGGCCTCTTCAAGGACGCAGAAGTGTTGTATCTGAAGTTGAAGTCTTCGGGAGTTGTATTGGATATGATTGCTTTCAGCATTGTTGTAAGGATGTATGTCAAAGCTGGATCTTTGAATGATGCTTGCACAGTTTTGGATGCTGTTCAGGAGCGATCAGATATTGTTCCAGACAAGTTTTTGTTATGTGACATGCTGCGTATTTATCAAAGATGTAACATGGTGGATAAATTGTCTGATTTATACTACAAAATCTCAAAAAATCGAGAGGATTTCGACCAGGAACTATATAATTGTGTCATAAACTGCTGTGCTCAGGCTCTGCCTGTTGATGAGCTTTCTAGGCTTTTTGATGAGATGATACAGCGTGAATTTGTGCCTAGCACAATTACCTTTAATGTCATGCTTGATGTCTTGGGGAAAGCCAAGCTTTTCAAGAAGGTTCGAAGGCTGTACTTCATGGCTAAGAAAGAAGGCCTGGTTGATGTGATCACTTACAATACAATCATAGCTGCATATGGTAAAAACAAAGACTTCGACAACATGTCATTGACAGTCCAGAAAATGGAATTTGATGGATTTTCAGTTTCCCTTGAAGCATACAATACAATGCTTGATGCTTATGGGAAAAATGGTCAAATGGAAACATTTAGATCCGTATTGCAAAGGATGAAGGACTCAAATTGTGCCTCTGACCACTACACATACAACACTATGATCAATATCTATGGAGAACAAGGATGGATTGATGAAGTAGCTAACGTGCTTACAGAATTGAAAGAATGTGGACTCAGACCTGATTTGTGCAGCTATAACACATTGATCAAGGCTTATGGGATTGCAGGAATGGTTGAAGAGGCTGTAGGTTTGATCAAGGAAATGAGAAAAAATGGAATCGAACCCGACAAGAAAACCTACACTACTCTTATCACTGCGCTGCGACGAAATGATAAATTTTTAGAAGCAGTTAAATGGTCACTGTGGATGAAGCAGATGAAATTATGAACTTCATAAACGACGGTGTTCCTATGAGTGATTCGGGACCTTCTAACCCTCGTTCTTTGAGGAATAGTTACCTTAAAAGTCATACATGAGAGTACAGCCTCGGCCACATGGCTTCCCTTGTAAGAATTTTCTGTATATCATGTAGCAAAAATAAAACATATAAACATTTTGTGTATCAGTAATCTCACAATAATATGATCAACAATATTTTGAAGCATTTTAGACTTGTAAATTATTAAAAATAGATAAGAATGTATTTAAATTGTCTCTCTTATGTTGTATTCAACAATTCAAGATTGAAGTTCTTGAGCATGATATTCTCCATCATTTGTTTTTTCTAATTGCAATAAAGTATTGAATGAAAAATATTTTTTAACGATTTGAAAGTAAACTTATATTAGAAAAAATATTTTTTTCTAATTGCAATAAAGTATTGAATGAAAAAACTTATATTATATTATTTAATTCTTTGTTTTAATGTATTGCTGACATAAAAAATTAATACTATCACTAATTATATTTAAGATAACTATGACTACGAAAGTTTATGATAGGATGATAGTGGAAAAACTTACTAGCATATAAACTATAAAAACCTGCATACATATTGTGTCAAGACTTTTAATTTTTAAGCTCGTGAATCCAACTCATTGACCCACTCATGCTTTAATTTTAATCAAATATATATATATATATATATATATATATATATATATATATATATATATATATATATATATTTATAATTATGAACAAATCAAATAAACATTCACGCTGCACCTGCTCGTTTTCGGTTAAGACCATAGATTTCCTTTTTAGTTATTAAGTTTCTAGAAAAGTCATCTGATACAAATGAACTTTCTCTTCATCTCAATTTCTACCAAATGAAACAAAGCAAAGGAAATTCATTTTAGTTTAAAAAATGAGAAAATCCAAGTCCATATGTTCAATGTTAAAGTAATCAGTTTCAGGAATTTTCTATGATCTGTTATGTCCTTATAATTCAAAATGCAACAGCAGTACCAAATGAAGCAGTTGCAATAAAATTAGTTGCACCAAATGCTAGCAGTTGCAGAAATCAAGAAGCAAGGCTGATGAAATTGAAATTAGACTTGCATCCATTCAACATATATATATTATACTCCTGATGAAAATACCATTGATAAGAAGAAGGATGATTATTCTGTCACTACTCTTAATTCTACAATTAAAAGATGTAAAATTAACAATCTTGTTTCTTCATTCATAACGACAAAAGGATACAATATATTCATAACAAACAAAGTACAATCAAACAAATTTCCAATAAACACTGATTTAGTATTTTCTAAAATAGATATTAATACTAACAATGCATGGGAATGGGTCTAAAAGTGCACAGCAGCACTATTAATTAGTAACAGCAGAGTTTGCATAGCTACTATCAATGCCATGTTTAGATTGTTAATAATTTTCTCAGCTCCACTTCCCAAAGGTAAATCGCCTGAAACAAACTGAAGTCTTGGTGGTGGTGGTGATGGAAGAACCTTACTTGGAGTATCACTTATAGGTTGACACTTCATTCCCGATAGGCAATTATTTGTTGTACTGAAATTAGGAAATGGAAGTCAGAAAATGTACACTACCATATATGAAAAGGCAGAAAATTTGTTTGAAAAACTGTGTTTGAAAAACCATAGAGAAGTTACATTCTAATGTTTCTTCTCACTATCAAAAAAGCATAAAAAAATCAACTTACACTAGTTCAATGCTTTTATTCTTTAGAGATGTGGGTATGGAACCATTGAACCTGTTGTTAGACAAATTCCTGCACAAAGAATTGGAAAAAATTTAGTTTTCAGTGTATAGAGTTCAAAGCACCGATGCATTTGTTGGAACATAATGTGTACAACAATGAAACTCACAATGTTTTGAGATTAGGCAGAAGTCCAAGGAAATCAGGAATGGGGCCTTCTATGGTATTGTTTTGCAGATTACTGCAATTCATAGAGAATTTTAATTGATCAATAGGAAGCCAAGGTTTGATTGTAACACATGAAACAAATTTTTTTTTTCTGAATTTTGTATGTCTCACATGATTTCAAGTGCATTCATGGAACTGAAATCCGGAAGTGTGCCTCGCAGATTATAACCAGTAAGATACCTATGTTTTTCCATCATATATATAGAAAGAAGAAAGTTAGCAGTTATGTTGTTTAAAATTTCTAAATATTGTTCTGATAAAAATATTTCTAAACATTGTTGAAAGAAGGGATATAACCTACAATGCAATCACTCTAGGTTTAACATCAGTGTTGCATTGTATCCAATCCCAATTATATGGATATGGTAGACAAGGGTCACCACTCCACTCTACAAGCACTTCAAATGCCAACTGCAGTTGTAACAAACCTTCCACTAAATTGACAAAAGAAAACACAGACAAAAAACACCAAGTTAAAATAACTCATGGTAACTTGTAGAACTTCTATATCTATCTATATTTGGCATATCAAGTGACATCTTTTTTATTGTGTGGAGACTAAGAATGAGACAATAAATTTGTATCAAACAACCATGTATATAGATGATAGTGGTCACAATCATTTTAAAAAGTCATGAGCATTTGTTTAATCTTAACCACTTGGTTTTTATCAATAATTCTAATTTCTCATGATAAAGTTATCAAATTATGTGCTCCCTATAGAGATATATACATATTTTGATAACAACAGAACACACTTACCATCTCTGCTATCAGTTCCTGCAGTTAATGTATCACTTAAGGTATAAACTTCAAGAGCATTGAGTAAAGGAGGAAGGGTGGAAGTGTCTGAAGCTTGCAGAGTAAATGAAGTCTTGGCTGAAGCTGTCATGTTGGTGATGAACACTTCTTTCACACTTCCAAAAGGAGGAACTATTGGACTTAAAAAGGGCTTGTTGTCTATGTACATCTGAATGGATCTTTTGCCAACTGCACTTTCATTCACTTCTGAGAAGTAAGCAGTGATGTAAATAGGAAGCTCCTCTGTGGACAGCCTATTGATGAACTGCATGTATTGTGTAGTGCTTGAGGAAATAACAGCATTTTCAAGTGCAGCTTGTGGTGGATGATCTTCTGATGTGCTACTGTCAATGCCTGAAGCCTCATTTTTCACTTCAGAAAGGCCTATACCATATGATGGCGCCCATATTCGATCAAAAGCATCATCTGGGTACCTAGCATATTCAAGTTGATGCAACGATAACAATGTCAAACACCAGATCTAATAGCAGACATCAGCCTTCATAAAGTTATTTAAGGAATGAGACACAAACTAACTTACATAAGATATTGACATCAATTCTAACTCAAAACCTTAACACAATGGATTTATAAGTCTTTCTCTCTTTGCTTCAAAACTTACTATAGTTAGAATAAGGGAATTGTTCTATATACTATATAGAATGAGGAAATTCAAACTTTGAGTTTAAATACCATAACATATACTTCTACTTATCATAGTTCATAAATCTACTATTGAGTAAGGGTGTGTATATCAGTATTGTAATTCCTCATACCTAATAGTTTGATTTCCACCAAAGGCATATCTCCATTGCAAAATCAATGCATTATTTGGATCAACGTGACTGTACATTGTGGGATCCAAGCTACGTACTTCAAGGGATGATATGAAGGGAAACTGGTTAGGCTTTGTTTGAGCAACACATATGCTGGTGAAGTTTCCCTTTGCTACATATATTGCTTCATAATCAACATAATAGTAACTTGAGCTGTTGACAGTGGCCCAGTAGTTGCCATCAAACTGAAGATCAAACACTGGTGGAGAGAATTTTTCGTCATAATTGCCATAGTAAAAGCTTGCTCTAGTAAGAATTTTTTCTCCTTTTCCAACTCTGATGGAATAGCAATTCTTTTTTCTACCTGGGAACACCCTCAGAGTGCTCAATGGGTTAGAACCAAGATAAACCTGATGAGACTCTCCATGCTGAATGTAGTCATCATCTCCAATCCATCTTATGTTGTTTTCATCAGTGGAAGATTGTGAGGATCCACAATCAATGCTTACAAACACTGTGAGACAAGGTTTTGAGAACAACAGCACCCAAAGTGCAACTCCTAAAACAAAACCTTTTGGAGGGATTTTCATGGATGGTTGAGAAGAGATTTATGACAAGGATAAGCTGGAAACTGGTGTGGACTTGTGTGTTTAGCCCAAGCATGTTGTGATTATATATAATGATGCCATCATAACTTCATTAGTGATATGCATGCATGTAGTGACCAGCCAGCAAAGTTTGAGAAGATAATTATTGGATATTCAACTGTTGGTTGTGTTTTTCTTGAGGTTTGTTGTCTTCTTATTTGACTTAGGATTTAGATATCATATATTGAAAGTTTCAAAGTGATAGTCACTAAAAAAACAACGGTGCAAGCAAAGTGATGACCAATATTTGATGGGTTAAGATGATCAATGAAAGAAGAAAAATAAGAAATCCAGTCATATTTGATCGAGTAATGGTTAACTGAGACACTTTTACATTCATTTGACACACAATACAAGGATAAAATGATTATAAAGAAATGAACTATTGTATTTTTTTAGAAAAGAGTAATAGTACCATAACATACTTTTACATTCATTTGACACATAATATAAAGGTAAAATAGTCATAAAAGTGTAAAATTTTGTATTTTTTCTAGAAAAAAGAGTAAAAAGTAAGAGTGGTATCAAATGAATGTAAAAAATTTAAATGTGTCAAAGAGTCATTTTTCTTTCGAAAAAGAAGAGAGTAAAAAGTAAGAAAATATTGTATCAAATGAATGTAAAAATTGTATGGGGTCAAAATATCATTTTTCAATAAAAAAAATGTTTAAAGAAATCTTGTAATGTTTCTTGGTTGAATTATTAGCATCAAAGGTTTTTGGTTTTGAAGAAAAATAATAATACACTGACACATTTTTACATTTATTTGATACACAGGGATAAAATAATCATAAAAAAATAATTTTTATATTTTTTGAAGAAAATAATAAAGGATAATATGAAAAGCATGTCCTAGGTTAAGCCTTCATGAATTTATCATTGATACCACTATAAAAGACCTTTTACCAATAAAGATATCTTATGTATATATAAATATATATCCATCTCTTATTTTATTTGATGTGAGACTTTGTTTATATGTAACATTAAAATAACGGTCGATTTAAATTCTGGTTTTCATTGTCAACATCATGATGAAGAGGAAAAAACAAAAGTACTGTTAGATAATGAGAGAATAAATAACACTTTCGTATCATAGTTCATGTCTTTCACATAGTCTCAAACATATCCAGATGTCAGAATTGCTTTGTTATCAAACCTTAAACATAAATGAATAAACTAAGCACTCACTTTTTATTTTTAGCACCATAGAGCTGACTTCAACCGGAATTTATGGCTTGACATTTGATCAAACAGTTACTTGCAATAATCAAACACTGATAATTATTTTTTGTATGTTATCTAATCTCATCATACAATTGAAAACACAAGAACTGAGATGCCATGAGCCAATTAAAAACATAATAACTATGGCTTGTTTGAACAAAAAGAATTAGTTTCAACAGAAAATGTTTGTCATAAGATGTAGCATGTGATTTCCCTGTTAAAATAACAAAACTTAGACTACAAAAGTCATGGGGAACTAAGTCAGAATACAGAAAAAAAAAATAATAGGGAAAATAACAAATTCAAGATATATGTTACAAACTTACATCGTACTACCATATGTTAGCTATTTTTGCAAGTTAACATCACGAATACAGTAAATTATTAGTTTTCCAACATTCTCATACGATGATTTTATTATGTGTATTTTTACGTCATTAACACAAAGTATTAGCTAAATTAGTTCGTGATTATTCTTTTTACTAGTATAATTTTTTTTTTTCATTCCGTTTATTTGTAAAACATGAATTTGAAACTTTTCTTAAAGAATTAAAAGTATCATTAGTAACAATTTCCCATACATTCCTACTTATAATACTTTTTTTTCGACTTATTTGTGTGCTTCAAGAAAACTAGTTAAATTAGTTGAAAATAATGGATTGATCAATAACCTGTATTGCTATGATAAATTACTCTTATCATATCTAAGTTGAAGTAGTTGAGTTGGTTTTTTATATTTGAGTGTTTTTATTCTTAAATCAGATTAGGAGATAAAAACAATTAGATAGTCAATTTTGATAATTTTTTTCGTAATAACATCTTAATTAATTATGGGGGTTTTAGGAAAAACAACTAATTATAAAAATAGATGATAAATTTTAATAAGAGGGAGAGATTTAACGTTAATAATGTTATTAATGTAATATTGAAAACACAGGGGCCATGTTCCTATGAGAGAAATATTTGTTTTACATATATTTTAGGCAAATTAAAATATTAGTAAAGCCTGTAAACTTGTCAACACGCCATTTTTTTTCTGTAAATGTTTTATTTTTTGTTAGTGTAGAGCCTATTTAAAAATAAAGTTATAATTTGATATTTTCTATTAAATAAGAGGATAGACATTAATAAATATATTTTAGAGAAGAGACATCTTTCTGTCATACATGTTTAATGTTTAAGGCTGAATGAAATTAGAAAATATGTCTTAATACCTTTTTCCTCTCTTGTCGGTTTTTTTTAAAATGCTATTGCTAATTTTTAAAATCTTATAATAGTTTAGCACGTGTTATCTTTAGACGTATTATTAAATGATACTTTAATACATAAAAATAGATGATAATGTGAGTATTAAAAATTAATCAATTTATTTTTATTCATTGTTTCTTTTTTAATCCTTGTCATTGACCATACAACCATTTTGTAATTGCTGTCTTGTGTTAAAAAATAACTAATCTAATTAAGAAATTGTTGCTAATCCTAACAATACGTGGCGAGCATTAAGTCAACATGTACAACAATTGGTTTAATATTTATTAATTATAATAATACATAATTTGTGATATGTAAATAATCAATTCAGTCTGGAGACAGACATATCATACCAAATTAAGCCAAATTTGATAAAACCCTAATTAGTTAAAAGACATTTCAAAAAAATTGGAAAGCTAATCGAAAATGTATGTTAAGTATAAATATTAATTTTTATTAGTATTATTGTGCTAATTTTATGATATATTAAAATTATATATTCATTTATCATTTAAAATATTAAAATCGTATAACATCCAGTAATTTAAAATTTATTTAAAAGTTTCTATATATAAAAAAAAGAATAAAAATTGAGTGAGGCACATCAAGTTTTCTTGTGGATCAATCAAAAATAGAGCACTGATCCAACATTTTATCAGGAAAATGCTATCAACTGATTTTTTATTTTTATTTTTTTACTTTAGGAAATCAATTGAACAAACATAAGCGAGCAACCTGAGGTTTCTGATATTTAGTTTTTCTTTCAATTCCAATGTTTATTTACAAGTGCATTGCAAGTTCAGATATCCCTGTAAATGTACACTTATACTACTAAAATCGTATAAATTCTACAAGCTGTAACCACGCAAGTAAACTTAATCTAAAAAATGTACCAAATTCACATAATACTACAGCAGTGTTGGGAGTGTAGATGTCATGACTCTTGCAGAAGGATCTCATAGATGTCAGTTCTTAGATTCAGTTCCTTATCACGCATTACTTCCTGTAGATCAGATAGCTCTTTTGCAGTAAGGACAGAATTAAGCTTGAGAAAGCCATCCAACCATAGCCTTTTTGACCTGGTATGCATATTAACATTAATAATGATCAAATAATAATAGTAATATAGTAAGAATAGGAACAAATGTGTATACATAGTACAAAAGGTGTCAGACGTGTAAATGTAACTGGAGATCTCAAATTATCATAAGGTAATATTGCCTAACAGAAAATTCCCATTTTGTCGATTTGTTAAATCTATATCACACTTCTGGGAAATGTTAGTTCCAGAAGATTCCTGTTTAATGCACTGATGTGTCTAATGCATTTGAAACGTCTGCCTGCTACCAAAGTGTTATTTTATTTGAAAAAGAAAAAAACTTAAGAGTTCGTGATTTATTCTCTAGACCGAGTTTGGTTTGTTAAACAAACAGGCTATATAAGATAGTCTAACAGGTGCCCAGGAAACTAACAGACAAAAGTGACACAAAATTGTAATCTGTCAGATTTTGAAAGAGGCTTATTATTAGCAGGCCAAGGAGATTGATCTAGGACATGGAGGATATACACTAGAATAAATATAAAAGAAACTAAAATAAATTAACTAAACCAGGACACAATTATGCTTTCATGAAAACTAACATCACTGGCAATGATAGATTGTTAAATTTAATCAGGATTAATTGTTTATTTTATGTTGCGTAAAGCACCAATCTGAAATATCATCACTATTTGGGGCCCACAAATTAAAAACCAACTAAATATGACTATTTGGTGTCGCTAAAATATTTACCAACTTCCTTATGAAGTAACCAACTAAAAAACCAACTCTTTCAACTTTCTGTATCACATTTCAGCAGGCTCTAAAGCCGTGTTGGCAGCTTGAACGGAGCAAAGATTACAACCCTATATATTGCCATGTACTTTGGCGTAACCAAAAAATTCTCATGCAAATCACCAACTTTTGTAAACTATTTCCCAAAAACAGTTTATCGGTAAATGCTTTTTTTCCTTTCACCCTGTTCTGTACTTCTGGGCTATACCACTGAGGTACACGACACTCCAACTCTAAAAACCCAAGTGGATTGTTTCCAGCTTCGACTGTAGCAAACTCAATTTAATAAAGAAATATCATTCAATCATTTAAAACATAGTTCTCACCAGGGGCAGGAATGGATAGCCCGGAAGAAGGCACGACGAGCTGCAGAAGGATCATTTGCAATTTCCATTTCAAACATGATGTAGCAACGCCACAGTACAACTGAGCTACTAAGACCGTCATTACTCAATGCCTTTTCGAACAATCCACGGATTCTGTGTTGTGAACCACCTCTAAACATTTCGAATGACAACGAAAAAAGCCAGAGAACTACAGATGGTTTCCTGAGAATGTACCACAAAAGAATAAATTATTGCTTAGTTGATATTCGAGAAAATCTGCACAAACCAAATGAACATTCTAAATTACCATACGTATCCTTTCGGGGAAACAGAGAACACGTGTAAAACTGTAACAGCGATAAAAAGGAAACAGGAATCTAAAATAACAGGATATAAAATATTTATTTCATAGAAAAAAGTGATTTGTATGTCGATAGTACAAAGCAAATATTACTGCTATTAAAAGAGAAGGAGAAACAGATTACTTAAAACCAAAAACAAGGGGAGGGGGAAGAATAGCTTAAGAGATAGGGGTCAATCATTTTCAGAAACAGGACTTTTGATGTACAAAAACCTTTGAAGTGTTTTTAAGCACCCCACTTGCACTCTTTAATACATCATAGTGTAATGCTTGGAAGTATAAAAACTAAACACTTAACTTACAAACCAATTTCTTGACTTCGCCAAATGTTTTAGGCAGGGTGAGAAAGTATAATGCCTTAGAAGGGGCTCCTTCCTCTGGGATCAAAACAAGATATGACAGGAAAGAAAAAGGACTGCGCTTTATATTTCCCATCAAGTTTCTGGAATAGTTTTTGAATGTCATTTTTCTTTAAAAATTAAAAATTGTAAACATGCATCGCACTAGTAACATAAGTCTAATTTGAAGATTAAATTCACTGGTGGGATATATAGAAGTTACAATTTTCATTAATTGTCTACATCTTCCCCAAGAAATGACAATTAACTTGTGCCTGTTAACCCCGGCGAGCAACCATTTTAAATTCTTTCAGAGTTACACTCTTCTAATGTTATTATCTTGAAATTTCTATACTTTGAAAAAATGATGAAGCTACACGGGAAAAAAACATACTTGTAACAACAGTCATCTAGAATCCGCCGCAGTTTATTAGATGTGGTGTAATAATGGCCGATCTCTACTACATCTTTTAGAAGTTCAGGACTGAAGGGATATATCTGGAGACCATGCAAGATGGATTCCCAAACTTTCATCAAACTTGATTCTCTCTGATGTCTTTGAAGAATCTTTATATGATAGTTAAACAAAAATTCAAGCTGATAACCTTGACTTCTTCTTTCTGCAGGTTGCAAGCATTAGATAAACATCATAAGTACCATTCAAGAAGCAGCAAAGACAAGTGAAATACAAACTGCTTCTACAGGACACTATACCAGAGCATTTCAGTACATGGCATTGCACTTCCTGTGCGTTTAGGCCAACGGAAATATTATTTATTAAATAACATTTTTCAATTGCGATCGTGTTAAATTCCTTTGCAGTGAAGATACAAAAAAACGTCTATTAATGTATCTATAGGTCAAACTGAAATAACTACGTTTAGGAGGAATAGGCATGCAACAGAGAGCGTCAAGATATAGCAAATATCAATTCCATGCAATCCTACCACCAAAAGTGAGCAACCTAAATTTTTTACTTAACTTTACAAATAACATCATGTTCAAGATGTAGACTTAGAAGTTTTGGACGTCTGAATAGTACAATTATAGTTTCCATTAGTTGCCAACAAATGACAAAGACCGTGATGGGGAAAATTAGATAATGTTAAGATAAATTAAGATTGTCTACTTGAACTTTAAAATAGATTACACTTGTCTTAAATGTCTCATGTTTTCTAAAAAGATCCATTACTGAAGGAGGCATAACCTGGAAGCACCATTGAAAAAGCTTGATTCAAAACTTCAATACCCGCATCCCATCCAGTGGTCAGCTCCTCAAACAGTGCAGCAGAACATATTAGAGCTACAGACTGGTCATTAATTATGCCACGAACCCAAGATGACCATACTGTTCTTAATTTTTCTTTAAATCCTTGATGTGCTCTAAGCAGTTGCACACCCGATGCTTGACTTTTAAAGGGACTGTATTTTGTACCACTTCCTAAACATGATAATATATGTATTGCACGACATGAAGATTCACTACCATCGGCAGTGTCATTTGCAACCTCCACCTCAGCATACCAGAAATATAGAAGAGGAGAATTGGACTGTAGTTCCTACTCCATTAAAGTGAAATGAAATCATAAAAAAAGATCCAAAACACAGGCAGAATTGTGACATAAAAAATATGTATTAAAGCTATTTAATTAAAAAACAAAGAGACTGCTAGTTTGTGCCTGTTTTTAAGTTTAATTATAAGAGTTGCTTTAAAAAATGTATATAAATCGTGTTATGTAAGATTTTAAAAAGATCAAAAACTTGTTTTAATGCTTTTCTCAAAAGCTAAAAGTAGTTTATTCTTAAAAAACAACAACAAAAAATGTATCATATGATCCATTTTTTTTGTGTAAAATTAAACAAATGAACACAAAATCTTAGAGACTATACACACATGCAAGTACAAATAAGAATGCTAGTGCTACAATTTTGTATGCACAAATGGACGTGGCTGTACATATATGCATAGCATGCTAACTATTTCACCTCTATGTGAAGGTTAGCATCCTCCATATCTTTAATTGGATAACGTACCCACTCTTGTTTTAGTTCATACTTCAAAGGTGGGGAAAAACTAGTAAATCATTATTATGCTGTTACAATAGATGAATGAAACCATTAAGCATAAGTATTTGAAGTTCACACTAAAGATAATTTAGACAGTTACAATCCAGGAACTTCAAGTATTTTCCCTCCCCTCCAAATTCCTCCAATATTGGAGAGGAGAAAAAAAGGGGAGGGGTACTAAATCCCTTGTTTCCCATCCCTCCAACTTTTTGAACCAAACAATTTAATTTTAGAAAAAACCTTGCCCTGCCTTGCTCTCTTTTCCCCTCCAACCAAACACAATGTAAAAGCAAAATCCACACTTCACGTATCTTTTTTTTCCTTAAAAAGACTTGTTATTATAGAGATAATATGAAAACGGGAAAAGAAGTCAGGAATTCCTACAGAAAAAACAGAAAACAATAGACGGAACGAGATATCCGATAGATATCTGATAGATAAATCTTATTAAAAGGGTCATGTAGCCAAAGGGTAGCATGAGTTTCAAATTGCCACAAAAAAAAAAGAGCTAGCAAAAAAGCTCTCCGAAAATAAAAAGTGACACTGAAGCAGTAAATATATGCATACCCCAGGAAGCGCCTCAACAGACAACAATGCCATGTCAAACACTTTTCTTGCATGATCAATGTTACCATAAGCAGCCTCTCTTCGTGCATATACACCACATAGCAATACATCCTACAATGACCAAATAAAAAGAATAAAATAATCTGAGAAGCAAACATATCATGACAAAGAATAAGATTAATAGCATCACATGTAAATTTTAATCCGACAAAAATAGTTATTCCGTCATTTCCTCATAAATGATAGAATAGCAGCAAGCTACCATTTCGTTCTAGTCACTAGATACCACACTTGTATTTTGTGCCCATGCACAAAAGTTGTCTATATAGGCACATTTTTCTCTTCTAAACATTAAAACCAGTACAACGTCATTATATTCTCTCCATAAATACTTATTACGGGTCTCCAACAAGAATATGATTATCTTTTATCCTATAAAGATTTATATCCCAAAACTACTATAAAATATTATATAAAGTAAAATCATCGCGACAAACTACAATTATTCCATTTGGCCCTCTCTTTTCACTTCATGAGACCTTCTCGGCAATTTAAATCATCAGAACAGAAACAAATCATATACTGTTTTCAATTCAAATTTCAGAAATGTCAGTTAAGCACTTGCGAAGAAAATTTTAAGAAATATTGAGAGATATAATAAATGAAAATACCAATTTAGTTATATCACAACATTTCATTAGTTATAGTTGCTAAAAACACATTTATTTCTCTTATAAAAAAGGAGCAAGAGAGAGAGCAAAGAAAATCAATACCTGGCGATCATTTTTTAGAAGAGATTTTGCTAAAGATCGACAAGGTGTAACCATACTGTTAGAAGAATTCATTTTTGTAACATATAGCTCTTCAGAAATAAGAACAGCTTCTTCCAACATGTAATTACGTGGAAAAACAGTTAAACAAAGTAAAACAGCATTCCGTATAAATTTCATGATATCAGCATTCCTTGAGAAACTGTTTGATAGGAATTCAATACTAAAGCCAGTGGGAGTGTTCTGTGTTTTAGTCAAAACTTCATGGATGCGTTTCAACTTCTCTAACATAGAATCTGGCAGATTCTCCAAACTACGGATACTGTATGCCATTGTTGGGCTGTTGGAGCAAAACCTACAAAAGAAAGAAGATACAAAAGAAGATACAAAAGCAAGGGCATCAATTAAAATAACACGAATAAGTATAAGCCATAAATCACATGGGAAGGATTAAACAACTAAAAGCATTTGTGACTCTAGCAACACACATTTGTGTTAACCAACTATTTTGAACCTTTGTCCGCATAGCACATGGACTCCAAGCCAATTAATATACTAGAACACATACTAATCCATCCTAGCTTTTAAAAACTGATTCCTACCATCAACTAGGGTAGGTATCTACATTAGAAAACTCACATTTGAGACATCTTCCCACCATAGAAGTCAATGAATTGGGACAACAAAGATAGTCGAGCCTCTGTTGTTCGTAGGGAGAATAGGTATTCATTCACATCTTCATACAACACGACTCTCAAGAGTTGATCATCCTCATCTGTTTTCTGCGTCTCACTAGAGGTTGTATCTGTTCATGGTTGAGTAGCACACTTGTATAAACAGCTTGTTTGTAATCAAATTAAATTTTCTTTCAAAGCAATAAAGCAAAATCCATCAAAAGCCGTAGACAGACAAAAAGTACATCTAGAGAGAAGTATAATAGTTAATGCAGCAACAGATGGTCCTACCTGATTTCCTACGAACAGGCATCCACTGATCACAATCTCTAGAAGACTCTTCTTTTGACCATTTGATCCAAGTGGCAGTGTCATTAACTTCACCACCATCCCCATCATTGATATCAATACCTAGCATCTTCAGAAAATTCTCAGTATCAACTTCTGTCTCAACTTCATTATATTCCTCTTCATCTTGAGTATCCTCCATAACCACATCATTGTTGTCTTCATTTTCAACCATAGTAACATCCTCGTTATCCTTGGACCTAGGTTCTGACCAACCAGTCCAACCACCCCCATCGCTTTCCCGAACGAGCTCCTCGTTTATAACTTTTTGCCTAGTTTCCTCCTCTTTCTCCAACCATGTGGACCAACCGAGAGCCCCTTCTTCCCCAACTCTAGCACCACCACTGTTCCAAAATTCCTTAAACAGTCTGTGTTTACGATGCTCAGTGAGCAGTAAAGGAGGACAAAACAAACTAAACTCTATTTCAGCCTGAAATAAAGCAGTGGCCAATTCTCTATAACCCGCCTGCCACTCAAATCTGCAAAGACTAAGAAATATATCCACAAGACCAAGTTCTAATTCAACAATTGCAGGATCTGATGAAGAAGGATCAGCACCTTGAAGGACCTGCTGAAAACAAATTCTGCTTCCTTTTAGAACAATTTCAGGAGCTCACAAGAAATTAAATTCAAAAGTGAAAACAGTCACTCAAATTATGTCAAGTTGTTTAGTTCAAACATATTAACTACGTGACCTATGATGTATAAAGAAACTAGTTTATACACATTCAAAATGAAATAAAAAATGGAAGGATTTTTCAATTTTTTTTGTTCATACAGCACATAAAATGATTGTACATAAGTTTTATTATCAGACCATTAATTCCCTTGCCTTCAAATTCCAACCACTTTAAGAGGGAAGTAAAAAGTCAAAGAAAAGTAGCTGCTTGGTGAACAGGATCCCTCCCTCAGTTTTCAGTGCAACTAAATATGGAATCAGATTATTCACTAAACTGAAAATAACATCACATGTGCAAACAAGAAAATACATTATATAAACAGAAAAGATTCACTTTTGTGGACAAACAAAAAAAGAGGATAAAGCATAAATGTTGAGAACCTGCCTAGAGTGCTTGCTGCATGAAGCAGATAGAGCTTCAATTGCATGAACGTACATCTTCCTGACCTCTGAAACCTTGAATCTGGAGAAATTTCTCTGAACTGTGAGCAAGAATTCTCCCCATAACTTACAACTACCATAGTGTTGCAAAAGTATTTTTTCCCATCTTGCAATTAGCACATCCGAGCTGTCTCTAACCTGATAAGCTTTCAAAAGGCAAAGCAATATCTCTTCATTGTCTGGATTAAGCTCAACTGCCTTCTCCAGAATGCTAATCTTCTTCTCAAGAGTTTGCAATCGAGCAGCTTTCTGCCGTTGCATCCCTGCAACCTTATCTTGGAACTCTGCAAAAGCTAACCAAACTTTTCCATCATGGGGGTGCTCCCTTGTTAGTTTGTTGAACTCCCTAGTTTTGTTTAACATTTCATCTTCCCAAGATTCTTCAAGAGGTGTCAAAGTTTTGGAGACAGAGTCACTGTCAACAGCTCCAAGAGATGACCCAGCATCTGATTCAGATAAAGGTATAAACTCATCTTGCATAGTGACAGGAGACAATTTTGAAGCAACAAGATGAATACGCTTAAAGCTCTTATGTCTCTCCAAAGCCATATACTTTCCAGACCAGTAACGACCAGCAGACTTCATTTTAGCATCTAGTGCATCAACATCACCATCTCTATCCAACAGTGAACCGCTCCTATTCCACCAATACAAACCTCGAGTGTGTAGGCCAGACAGTTTCAAGGGATTGTAAGGTTTGTATCGGGCAACATCCATTCTGCATAGTATTTACAAAGAATTGTCATTCATCGCTAATGAAACAAAAAATAATAACCATGAACCCACAATCAGTTTGTAAAGCCAGTGAAGCAGGGAGAACTTGTGATCAAGATGTCAAAGTTTAACAAGAACTAAACTACCTTTTTGTGCCACGTCACTTAAATCCCTAAATTTCTGAAGTCTAAGAACAACAACGACAGTAATTGCCCACCCCGTTTCTTCCTCTACTTCAACAAGTAATTTTCTTTAATTTTTAGGCCACAACTCAACCTCTACCCAAACTTCCTCTTTAGTCCCCGTTGAGACACTGGAAAAACTCACTAAATATAAAGAAACATCAAATCTTGACAAATGCATATAAATAAATACAAGCCAAGCAATAACTGAAAAGCCATTAGTGTCGAACAACAACTAAATCATTAAATTCAATCTCATTTCAAAATATCCCATCTAAAATACCTATAGATGCATCCAAACGCCAGATTATCACGATCTCCGTGAGAATCAAAGTAATAATCCTTGGTAACGTTGCTCTCTGAACCCGCCCAAACTCGAACACGCGACTTCCGCGAACCGAAACCGTCGAACCCGCCTCTCTCCGCAGATGAATCACGCCTCCGCTTCTTTTTCTTCTTCTTTTTCCTCCTCTCTCTATCCCTTCCGCCACCGTCGGATTCAGAAGATTCGAGAATCTCGTACCGAGAAGGGAGAGGATGCGCCTCAGCGCGATTTTCGTCGTCCTCGTCATTTTGTGGCGGCGATAGCGTCACTTCGCGATTGAGTTGTGAGGCAACTGCATCGTTTATGACGGAGATGTCGGTGGTGAAGCTAGAGTTGCTGAGCCATTGCGGATTCGAAGAAGTGGTGGTGGTGGTGGTGGTTTGGAGAGACGAGGAGGCTGGGAAAAGAGGGAATAAAGAAGGCTTTTGTTCGTCGGAGGACGGCGCCGCCGCCGCCGGCGACGGCGGGTTTTGCTCCATTTTGAATTTTTTGACGGCGGATATATGTGAAGAAATGATACTGTCCGAAACGTGATAGAAAGAAAAGCAGTGTAGTGTAGCAGAGGTGTTGGACTAGAAATGGGCTAATGGGTCGGAGTCAATTTTGAATTGAATAATAGAAATTTTTTTACTGCACCTCTATATTTTCTTAATTACACTTTTGTAATTATTGAAATAATAAACACAGACAGAGCTTCTTCTTGCATCTCCATACACTCCATATAATTAAAATTCTGATTTATTGTTTATGGATCTGAATTTAAAAAATAAATTGGTTTATAAAATTATAAAGAGTAATTTTCTGATTATGCAATTTGAAAGTTAAATAACTACCTAATTATATAATCTTTAAGTTATTTTTATTTAACCTTTTTTACTCTTGGAAGTATTTTTTTTACTTTCGGATTACTTTTAGATTTTGGATTCTACAAAATCGAAAATAACTTATAGATTATGCAGTCAAAGTCAATTCAAAAGTAAAAAATAATTCTACAATTTAAAGTACATAATCCAAAAAGAGCACAGTGAGAAGTATTTTTTATATAGGTGCAAGAAAATAAAATATAGAACTGCAGAAAGAAACTATCATGGAGACAATTTTCTTGCACCTCCACAACTTTCTTCCTAACTCCCACAATTTTTTTTCCTTTTTTTATAAGGTTGTACAATTTAGAAGTTATTTTTAAAAAAACATACTTCTAAATTACATAATTCAAAAGTAAAAAATCTAAAAGAAAGAAATGTCTTTTAGACTGTATAATCCGAACCCAAAAAAAATGGAAGCATAGGAAAAAATTATAGAAGTATATGAAGAAATTGCCTTCTCCTCTTAACGCACCTATTAGTCATCTCCTTATAGTTTTTGAATTAAAAATATGAATTTCTTTTAACAGAAAAATTTAAACAAAATCAGTATTTTTTTTAGACTATAATGTATAATAAAATCAATAATATAAACTTATAAAAAGTTAATTATTGTATCATGGTATTGTTAATTGAAAATTATTTAAATTTGTCAAAAAGTGATTAATTGGATAATTAATTATCTATAATAATATGTTAATTTAAAATTAATGTCAATTATTTAAATAAATATGTAATTATGAAAATTATATGGCATTGAAAAGATATATAACATATTCCATATAAATAGGCACTGATTATATATATTTTAATATGACTTGCTCATCACTGTCATTATATGTTTTTTTATTCTCTTTCGATATTGAAGTAATGACTTGTTAATTTCAATAATAATAATAAAATTAGTCCTTTAACTATGAATGTTACACAGTTTCATCTTAGACAAATATGAAGTATGATTAGTTATTCTACCAAATTAAATATTTTTAAAATACAGAATTGAAATTGTGTTTCTTTCGTTGTTTTTATATATTATGAACAAGGATTACTTTTCATGAGAAAGTAACATTATACAGCAAAGTGAATATTTACAAAGAAAATAACGTTAAACAAGCACACGTAGGTGGCTGAAAGAATGATGGAAGATAATCACAAGAAACAAAAACAAAGGAACAGCAACTTCAGAAGTTGAACTCATTCCAAAGACACCAAAATGCTTAATTACCACATTCATTCCTGCAGAAGCCATTCACAGATTCACTTTGTTGAACTCATTTGCTACCACTACACCAAATGAAGCTCCACAACACCATGTTTGGTTGCTTCCAACAAAAAGAAGGTAAAGGAAAGCCACCAGCTTTTCTTTAAACTGGTGCTTCCAACTGTGGAATCAAACCCCATGAAAAAACTAATAAGTGCTATGTCAAAAACTGCGTGTTTGGAAACTCACGGGTAGAAGCTATAACCAACTAGCTTCTGATCAACGTTAAAAATGACATCCGCAACGTGAAACCAAATATGCTAAAAATACTACTAATGACTAAATGAATTGTCCCACGTCATGTACAATCAATATTTCAAGCATTCCCTTTTCAACAAGACCAAACAAGGAAAAGAAATCAACAGCATAATAACATTACATCTTACATGCTAAATTACATCATTGATGGGAAAGACAAGTATTGCCCACAAAATCAAACACCTTTCAATGCATCATCAATCATGCAGGAATGTGAGAGTGCACAACTCTTTCCATATCATCTCTAAAATAGATAATGAAAAGCGGCAAGCATGTGTATGGTGGTGTCTTTCCCTTTCCGCAACTTAACTTACCCGGCTTAGGGTAATTGGAGATTATCACCGAGAAGACAGTAAAACCTGCAAATTCTTTAAGATGATATTGGTTCATAAGGGTATGATAACCATGGATGCTTCAGGGCCTCGGACGCAGAAGGTCGCTTCTTTGGGTTAACCTCGAGCAGATGAGCAACAAAGTCGATGAAGCCTTGGTCTCCCATCGGTAATCTATGCCTCAATGATGTCTTTTTTGGAATCAGGTATTCTAACCTGTTGCTTTCCTGTGTATCATTAACAAATAGTACTGTCAAGTTATTTGAAGAAAGTGGAACGCAAAAGGGTAATGGCAGTAATTGAATTTACCATAGCAAGAGCATAAATAGTATGGTAGAAGTACTATAGTAGGTGTAGATCACACGATATCATTTGGTTTAGTTAAAAGCCAAAGTTTCAGATGATACAAAATACTTTGTTAAAAACATAGGAATCTTAGTTTTAAAGACAAGCAAGCATCAAGACTTCAGATTGCTTACCACAAGTCTGTTTTCAAATACTAAGAAAATTAGAAATAAAATTCTCACCTGATTCCGTTCATAAAGCATGTGATTTTTTGTGAAGTATTTATATGTATCCCGTCCTTTGGCAAGTAAACTTTGATCAACTGGGCCAATGATCCCGATCACCCGAGCAAGTAATGTAGCAGGGGAATCATTTTGGAAGAGGACCTATATCACACATAGTTGAGTGAGGAAAGAGAGCAGTATGCATGTATTTGTATTTAACAAAGAAGAAAATGCACTTCAACAGAAGAGATTTTATATCAGGTTTCAAAGATCCCATCATTAGGGAGATTTAGACGTATAGTTGTTTGCTTTGAGCACAGGTTTGGAATATAATGTTTTGGGGAAAATAACCACTTTTTTTCAGAAGCTCTCCTAAGAAGCTAATAAATCAATTATTACTCCAAAAGCTGAATCAACCACCATAATGTGGTTGATTGCAGGGCAAACTCAACTACGACAAAATCTAGTACAAAACATTTTACACCTTTTTTATGTGCTTCTCACAGGTCATTTGGAACACTTTAAGTATGAAAAACTTCATAGCATTTTGAAACGAGTAACATTGTCCATATAATATTGATCTTACGTTGCCAGTACAGAGTTCTGCCAAGATGCATCCAAGTGACCAGATATCAATCTTCTTGTCATATGGAAGCCCCAGAATAACCTCAGGAGCACGATAAGACCTGGACTGAACATACGAGCAAAGATGATCTGTCTCAAAACAACTACTTCCGAGATCAATAACCTTCACTTCACATCTGCTATAGCTTTTAACCAAAATATTCTCTGGCTTCAAGTCACAATGTATTAGTCCAAGACTATGCAAAAACTGAAGTGCCTCCAAACACTGAATGGTGATTGACTGCACAGATAAGTTGAAATGTGTTTATTATGACACTATTATATTAGCAGAAAGGATGAAAATATAGATCATATTACAAACAGCACTCCACAAACCTGCAACCTTGGCATCGTGAAATAAACTTCCCCCCCTGATTCTCGATTAAATTTGTGAAACTCATATAGGTTGGCTTTGAGCAACTCACATACTATTAACAAATGTTCCTGCATTCCAAGGGATAGTAAAGTCAGACGATGACAGATACTTCTCGATATCACTTTGACTATAGATTAAAAATCTAGGCCCTCATAATGATTTAAATTTTTAACATTTCAAGACAGAGCAGATAGTTATACTAAAACATCATATCCTGGAAATCAATGCAGCTTGGCAGAGCTACAAACATTAAGTTCAGTGGCTTTAGTTAAAAATGACAAATCAATAAAGGTGTTATTGCTACATAGTGCTCAAAAATATGCAGAAAGTGACAAATAAATACCATTAGCATCCACTATAAACTACACCTATTCATGGGTGATGTAGACTCTTGAAAGTAGTAGAAAGTACCCAGAAATATGCAGACATGCATAAATCAACTATTGATTGAAAGAAAAATTTGATGATAATAAGTAAAAGAATAGCATATCCAAAATCACTTACTCTATAATAGAAATAATCATACAATCTTAGAAGGTGGAACTTGTCTGAAGGATCATGCTTATTCACATACTTAAGAAGCTTGATCTCATCAAGGCTTTGGTCAAAGAAGTCTTTGTTGTTCTTTATAATCTTAACACAAACATCCATGCCTGTGTGCAGGTCATGAGCTTGTATAGCTTTGCTAAATGCAGCAGATCCAAGATACTCGGTGACATGATAGCGCCCAGCTATTACAGAATTTAAAACAACATGGAAATTCTTGTCCTCCTCAAAGCCAGTTCTGAGCAAAAATAATTGGGTTCAGATAGCATGTAAAAAAGGGCCAAATTAACATGGAACGATGATAAGAAGAATGCTGACTTTGAAACATAATAATAGTATCGAAAATGACAATGTCATTGTGGCCTCCTAACATAGCACAAAAATTAACACTTATAAAGCTCTGATACGTCAGCACATAACTTTCCATGGGAAGGGGGAAAGAATCTTACCATCTAAACAAAATGTTTGATAGAATTGTCAAGACAAAGGCATGTATGTTATATTGTATGCATAGCAGGATTAAAACAACTTCAGGTATTTGCAACAATTATCAACAAGTCTAGAGCATGCAATTAAATGATCAAGCATAGCCAACTAAGAAGACAGCAGTATTATACACAGACATTTTGACTGAGTTAATTTCATGACTATTCATGAAGGAACAAAGAGATGTACAATAGAATGACAAATAATGCATGTTTTTCACACAAATCATGAAATATACCCTGTTCCAAATTTTAACAAAGTGGTGGAAATTTCAAAAAGGGAAATAGTAGATTTGTTGTCATGGAAATGTTTATTTTCCATTGTTAACAGAACAAATGTTCACAAAATGTTGTTTGCATTTACTATTACTAATGTCCATGTGTCTAAAGTTTCACAAAGATGTCTGTAATGTGACACAAAAATCAATTAATATAATAGGAATTCACCAGTGATGAGAGATAGAATGAATAGTTGTCAAGTTAAAAATAAAATGGAACGATTCACAAAGCTAATACCATATTTCAATAATTTTAAACTTATATAATGTCTATCTAAAAGAATCTATAGTGCAAATTTCCTCAACTACTTTGAGTTAACAAAAATAGTAAGAATGATATATTTAACACATGCCTGTTTTTCCTGTGCACGATCTTTAGATTGAAGGTTTCAAATTCCTCCTCTTGAGCCTTTATTTGCCTTACCTGCTCTTGCACAGCAGCTGCCTCTTCATCCTCTAGTGATGCACCTATATCGTCTTCCCTTACAACACTTACCTTTTCATCCTTTTCTAGCTTGACATGCTCTCCATCATTATACCCATAATTTGAGACTGTAGTTGGAGAAGAGTTTCTGGATCTTATCACGATAGCATTATTATCATCCCTAGAACTTTTAACAGGCGAAGAATCACTACTCTTCCGCCTCCAAGATGAAAGCATGTCATCAGAGCCTGCAAAGGCATTAAGACAGTCATCGGTTTCATCTACGTTACCATTACTCGTCCATAGGGACTTACTGGAGCCAGCCTGAATCATCTGGCCATCTCTGAGAGATTGGGGAAATGAAAAGTTCCCATCAGCGTGGGTTTTTATCTGTGAGCATGCATCTTTATCACTGTCTATGACATATTTATTTGATTCATTCTTGTCAGTTTTCTTGTTATTTTTAACTGATTTGTTACTAGAACTCTTGTCCAAATCCTGATGAGTGTGTTTGGTGCCACTGTGCATAGTATCATGATCACGAAAATATTCTAAATCCCCCTCACTACTACCACCAATCAAACTTCCATGCACTTCACTACCAATATCAGCGGCATCACTGTTGATCCCCACTCCAATTGATCTAACTGAACCATGCTGATCATCTTCCATGTCCTCAATCCGTGGCCTCGCACCATGATTCAGAACCCGCCCATCTCCCAGCATGATGAGATCATTTTGGTGAGTGACAAAGCCCTGCCTGACAGGTTCTATATGCATCAGATTCAGTTCTTCAACGTCCACCAGTTGTGTATCATATTGAGTCATTACATCGTTACCATTGGTTCTTCCATACATTTCAGTAATAGTTAGACCAATAGGATCATCTGAAGTGACCGGCTCGACATTTTTTGGTAGAATATATTGCTCACCAGAGAAATAAGAATCCTCCTCAGCAAAAGATTGATCATCCTCTTCATCTTTGGATGGACCTCTTTCCTGAGGATCTGGAACACTTCCATGCCCCGTCCCCTTTTCATTATCACTGGGGTAATCAATTTCATGTGCCAAAAACCAGGCCTCATCTTCAATGGGTTGTCTCATGTACCCAACATCTTCATCATCATCATATTCATCAGAGTCCCAATATTCATTTGGATAATCAACAGATTCACTCAACCCATCCCCAATTGTTGCAAAACCTGATACAAGATCAGATGTATCCTCAGAAATCCCTTGACTTACAGACAGCCAGCTGCCCCCTATAGACTTCCTCACACCTGCAAAATATATGAAAAAGTAAAATATTTGAATATGCACAAATTGTTGTTGTTAATTCTGGCAAAACAGCCCGAGTAAAAGCATTAATGTCATTGTCATTTAGCACAGAGGGAAAATCTTCCTATCTGAAACAGATAAAGGACAAAAAAAGTTTCAGATGATAAAATACGATAATATTGAATGTTTAAATTACTTTGTTCAAATCAATACATTTTGTAACAAGAACAAATGAAATCATGGACATTAAGGCAACTAATTATTTTCACAAACTAAATATCATTGAAATAGGAGTTCAAATCACATGAACATTCAAGAGAACTTAAATTTACAGAAAAGATCCATAGCATGAATTGGAAGAATCATCCATTGAATTAAGTCAAGTCAACCCAATGACCATAGCCACACCAAACATAAACTTTACCCTCTTTAACAACAGGCAAAATGGTAACGAATAGTCCAAAACCTGATGTGTCAACACTTGTCAATACAAACTTAATACCATAAAGAAGCCAAATAGGAACACTCTTAAAGGAACATATACAAGCCAAAAAAGAGGAAAATTATCACTGAACATGCAAAACTATCAGCATGATAAACAAACAAATGAAACAGAAAATTTGACTCAAAGAGTAAACAACTAATTAAAATGCCAAGAAAAATCATAAGTTAACAATTAAAGTAAAATGCTAACCAGTAGTTTTAATGTCCTGTCCAATAGGGACATCCAAATATGACCCTATAAGAAAGGAGTTGTCGGCACCAGTGAGTTTCACAGCCAGTCCGTCAGACTCAAACTTATCTCCCCAGTTAAAAGTCAAGGGCTTATCTTCTGACTTGATTTTTACAGGAGGAAGCCTAGGAAACTCTTCTTTTGGATTCTCCAGTTCAAGAGGAAAATTTAAGCTGCCAGAACTTCCTTGCAACTTTCCTAAGTAAAGAGCTCTTCCTACTTCATCCACTTGCTCTTTTATTGATGTCATAACATCACCGTTTTCTGCCCGTCTCTTCTCCGCTTGTCTGTCAGAATAAGTTGAACCGTTGTAGCTTGTAGACATATCCCCTTTTGAGAAAGGGAAAACAGTCTTCACGGAACAATCTTTCCAAAGATCTGTAGATGAGTTCATATTCTCATCAGTTCTTGACAAGTGATTATCTGTCAAGCTCTCTTTAAGAGATGAAGCATTAAATTTGAGCTGCAGATCAAGTTCCTTAGGTTCTTTGTTATGCATAAGGTCATACTTTGGTTCCGTAGAGGCTTTACCACTACTTCCAAGCCACAAGGTTGTTTTTTCTGCAGGTACATTATTTACCTCCCCCTCCCCAGATTTCACATTACTGTTGGTTGCAGCAGGAACTTCACCAGTTTGATACTTTGATTGCTGAGATACCGGGGCCTTCAAAGCATTACTAGGCCTACTTCCACTATCGTTTTGGTAAGGTTCAACAAGACCATTGTTAGGATTAAACTTCCATGAGTACAAATCAAGAACACTATCCTCCGAACTCTTGGAGAAGGTAAAGTTTTTTTCACTCGTTCCAACCACTTCACCAGACTTATTCCTTTCCCCTGTGGGAGCAACAGTTTTCCACTTGCTTTCTTCTGCAGCATTTCTACCAGTCCCACATTCTATTTCCTTCACAATCAGTTCTTTAGAAACTTCAACACCGTCACGAGAATCCAACCCATGATTTTCTATAACAGGCTTCCCCTTATCATTGTGCAACCCAGCACGCAAGTCCTTTTCTTCCAATGTAAGCTTTTGCAAGAAACCATTCACATCAGAACAGTTACTGAGCTCACTTCGCAAAGCCGCCTCAGCTCGGGTGAACCTATTCCTCCTCAGAAAATCCAAAATCACTTCAACTGAATTTGTGTCTGCCATTATCAAGCCCCTGCCAACCTAAACTCAAACCCCCAAACAAAAACACACAAGAAGCTTCAGAAAAACCAAAACACAAACAGAGCTTTCATTCAAAATAAAGACTTCGAAAAAAAACAAAAGGCAATACATATTTCCACTGCAGCCAACAAAAGAAGAAGAAAAAAAAGTGAACATGTTGAAGACAAATCGAAAAGCTTACCTCGTATCAGGCATAACAAAGTGGTGGCATTATGCCACCTTTGTGTTTGTATTATACCTGAAGCGTAAGTGTTTGTTTCCTCCAGAACAAAAAAATCTTCGGCAACCAAAGCCAATAAATTTGTCAACTTTTTTTCTTCCTTGAAAACAACGAAACCTAGGAGAGATGTTCCCAGAAAATACCGCAAACACCAAAGCTTATCGAGATTTTCCCAATCACCGATCCAAAGCCACTGAAGAAAACCCCAAAGACCCAGAACCAATCAACGAAAAGGGCGGCACTAATTTTCAGCAAACAGAAGATAAAAAACAAAAAGAAAGGTTTTTGCAAAGTGGGGATTTTTCAGAGGAAACCCCAATTGCCAATTGCCATCGAGATCTGGCATTTACGTCCCGGAACAAATTTCCAGGCTCTGCTGGAACGAAAGGGGGAAATGGGGTCCCATTAAAACGGCAAATGAATGAGAATTTAAAAAATAAAAATAAAAGCACAGAAAAAAACACCTGGGAACAGAGGGTGTGTGTTGTTTGTTGTTTTGCTTGTAAAGGGTTTAGAGGGTACGCTGCGTTCTCTTGTCCCTTCCTTCTCTGCTACCTCTGCTGATGAATTGAGGTGGTGAATGGTTATGGTGGTGGACCAAAGCTATAGGTGTTTGTGTTCTGTTGCTTCTTAATATTTTATATCTTTTTTTTTTTTCATCATTTCAATTCAGTTTAACTTTTATGAGGTTAATTTAACTTGTTAACCCAAATCTTGCATGCAAAAGGCATATTTGAATTTGTGTTTGTGCAGCCTGTACACCTGTCCCACTTCTCTACTCATGTGTATACTTTTTTATTTTCTTAACAATTTTATTTACTTTCTTCTCCTAATTATCTTATAACAATTTTAATTGTTATAATATTTCAAATTGTTTTAACCTAATATTTTAAATCTTAGATATTGTTTGCAAAATATAGATGGTAAATTATATGGGTGAAAAAGTGAAAAAAAATTATTTGTATATTTAATATTTAAATTGAAAATTTTTATTAAATTGGAAAGAAGTAGATTTCTAAGAATTGATACTAATCTCTCACATTAATTATATATAAAATCAATTTATAATTATAATATATAAATCTTTTTATAAATTAAATTGAATTAGATTTAAAGTTTTTTTTAACCCTTGCTTTCCATGTTTAAATGTGTCTGTATTAATAAGTGATTTTTTGCTGTAAATTTGGTTTTAATTTGAATTACAGTTATTTATTGACATTGTGGATACCTAAAAACATGATAACTATAAGGAAATATCTTTCTAAATGATTTTTTTTTAGCTTCAACTTTCGGATTTGATCAAAGTAATATAATATTTAAATTCATAGTGTTTTCTACTTTCAGATGGAATTAATTAATTTATATAATTTTGAAATAATATTTACGGTAACACTTTGTTGAATTAAATATTTTAAAATATGGAAAACGTAAATTTAATCTATATTATTGTTTCATTCAACTGTGAGCTTGGTATATTTTAGTTTTTCATTCTTGAAAAACTATACTTCTTATAATATGGTGACTAGTTTTACGATCAAATTAGTTTACAAGTATTATGTAAATAATTATTATAAAAATATATATTTAGTAGGGAAAATACATACATATATAATGTAACATCTCTAATTAGTAATATAAAACTACTAAAATAATATTACATGAATATTGATATAACAAGAATTATAATCTATTTTCCGAGTTGTTACATATAAACATGTGTATTTATTTCTTTATCATCATAATATATATATATATATATAGTCTGTTATTTTGAATTTAGACCATTTTGGACATAAATTCTCTCACTCCGTGAAAAATAACGTTTCAACATCTAAGATGACACTACATTACGACATTGTAGTACCAATTTTCAAAGGAATTGCACTACTTGTCTCTACAATGTTTATGAATTCTTCTTTTCATTTATTATATCTTGTTTGGTTTTTGTATCCATGATTTTGAAATTGTTTCAACATTTTAATGAACTAGTAAAGTATTTGGTGCTTGGTGTTATCGGTTGCATTTTAGTTTTGTATAAAAAAGATAAAGTTAAATTATATACTTTTACATTTATTTAACACATAATATAAAATAAAAATTATTATGGAAAATATTTTTTTTATTTTTAAAATAAAAGATAAAAAAAATAATATGAAATAAATATAAAAATTGTATGTGTCAAAATATAATTTTTCTTTTTAAAATAAACTTAGTATTCTTAACATTAATGAAAGTTTATAATTAACCTTCAAAATAGTTTTAGTATTATAAGAAAAATTAATATGGATAAAATAATTATAAAAGTATTTTTTTTATTAAATTTTTATAACGTCTTAATTACAATTATATATTAATATATGTAATTTTCTTTTATAAATAATAAAGCTAATGATAAGGCTAACATTAGTAACAAAATGATACTGATATTTTTTATTAATAATTACAATCCAATACATTGTTAACAAAAATAATTATGTATTTAGTTTAGTTAAAAAAAAGTAGTATTTTTAAAATTGAAATGTACATTGCTATGTGGACATTTTGTAAACATAATAAAAAATGTTAGTAGCATAATTTTCAAATAATTGTTACAAAAAATTAATAAAATATGTGTAGTGTATGGATACTAAGTCAATGGATAGGATATGTAAATAATTAACAACTTAGTAAGTAATTTATAAATACAGTTGTTGATGTAGTCACAAAATAATCAATAATAATAACAGTGAGAATATTAATCATTTATTGGTAATGATCAGGTTAAGAATAAACTCGTTTTAATACTTGTAAATATATGTTTGATAAGATGTCAAGTATTCATTTTCTACTAAATATAATTACGTAAAATCACTAACTTAAATTTGTATCTTGAACAAAGAGATCAAAAAATAAATAGTACAATTTGAATAATAAAAGATAATTAAAAAATTTCTCACATCTTCGTAACAATGTTTCGAGTAAAAAATTTAATCCTTACCCGAAACACGAAACACTCTACACGTTAGTTTGATGATAGAACACCAAAAGACTTCCATAACATCCATGATATTAGTTTTTTATTTGTTGTTATTAAAAGGGTAGCATTAGATTATTTATTATTTGTTGTGGTGATGAAAATAATTTAAAATAGAAATGCAATCAGCATCAATTTAACGCCGGCCAAAAATTATAATGGTCCAATAGTACTGTAGTATATAGAAAGTTGAAATAGGGTTACATAATACACATAATAATAATAAGGTCCAATGGATACGACAAAATGAAAACGTTTCCTATTTTTTTGTTCTCCTATGTTATTATTTCTTACATCTGCCATACATGTGTTCAACTAGGGTTTGGTCCAGTCCCTGAGACACTGCAGTTCATGTTTCAAACTTATAATTATTATAAGCTCATATCAAGTTGCAACTATATATTGATCATAAAATATTATTATTTTAGACTATAAAACATTTAACTATTTTAGTATTCTCATTTTTCAATTTTGTTAGTTCGAATAGTATTCAATTTCTCTGCTTAGCAATAACGTAATTAGAAGGGCAGATTTAATTAAAAGTGATTACCATGATAAAATTTGTCATTTTATATTCAAAGGACAAAAAGTTGTTTATGTAAACTTAGATGGAAATAACCAATGTGGATTGACGACAAAAATAAATAATAAAGATTAAGTTGAAAAAAGAAATACTAATCAAATGATTTTTTTTAATTGAAAGTCAAATAAAAATGAACATTTTATGAAAGACATAAAACAGTTTAAATTTATTTCAGATATGAGATGTCCTCAAATCTAAATATTGTACAGAGTCTTTCGTCCAAACTGCTTAGATAGTATATATAAAAAAATGTTAAAATCAACTCATTAACAATTAATGCAACACTAAATATAAATCATTAACTTTTTTACATCAAACTTTTATTTATATATTTCAGAATATACTTTTAATTAACATTTCTAATTTTAAATAATTAAATTTTATCTTTAAGTTAATCAACATTAAAATAGTTGATCGAGTTTATTAATAAGTCGCCAGAGTTATTAATAAGAATAGTATACATGGTTTTCATCTATTTTTAATTTATGTCTGATAATTAAATAACGAATTCTCACATAGTATCCCTTATTTAATTATTCTATTTGTGTTTTTCTACATAAATAAGTATATGACTAGTACAAGGAGGAGATGTAGCAAAACTGTGGGCTAGATGGCCCACATCAATTTGCTGAAAAAAAAGTAGGCCTTTTTTTTCATGAACCCTTATAATTACAATATGCACTCCCATAAAGTTTAAAATAATGATTCTGTCCTGCATGATATATTTCAATGGTGACTTCCATATTGCTTTCAGAAACATTTCAGAACAAAAAATTCTAAAATAAGATCTATGGAAATGGATTTTGGAACAAACTTTCAAAAACATACGAAATTAACATCGAGAGCAAGTTTTTTTGTTTTTTAAAACAAACTCTTCAGAACACATTACATGATTTCTTAAATAACTTTTCTACAATAGGTTTTCCAAAACAACATAAAATGTTTTCTAAAACAAGATTTTCATAATAATATACCAAAACAAGCTTTCCAACATGTTATAATATAAAATGAGATTTCCACCAAACCCAATTATTTTTTACTATCTTCTTCCTCCTCTCATAGAACACGCTGGAAAATAAGAATACAATCAAAAATTTGAAAAAGATAACACAAATAATTATATTTAGAAATGATAAAAATATTTATTTTATAAATATTCATGAATAATAATTGGTATGTACAAATACTTATTATTTGCATATGATTAGTAAAAAATATTTTAATATTCATATTTATTATTTGCATATAATTAGTAACTAATATTTTAATATTCATATATAAAGAGATTATATTAACTACAATTATTGATATTGGTTATCAAAAAAAAATAAAAAATAAAATATAATTTATATTTTATTAAGTTAAATTTAATTAAAATTAAAATTTAATTTATATTTTTTTAATTTTATTTAAATTTTATTTTAAAAATTTTAAAATGTATTTTTTAAATATGTATAGGTGTTCATATATATGTGGACTTTAAAAAATCTACAAATATATTTTAAATAGATATTTGACTGATATTAAAACAAATAATGGATAACAAAGGGAAAAATAGTGTAACAAGAGAAAGAACAAATTTGAAGAAATAAAAAATAATAAAAATAAAATGTTTGAATTAGTTCAACGGTGACTTGCTAAAACATCAACATAAAAATCCTAATTTAATTACAAATTGATCATTGAAAAGTATCTTCACAAATAACTTTTAAGATTTAAAATAATACACTTAAATCAAGAGTAATTTTAATATATACAATATTCATATAAAATTATTACACTTCATTAGTTTTCTATATAAAGTATAAAGTAACCTAAAGAAATTTCTCCAATTACATTTCTTTTATCTTACATGTGAATAAATAATAGGGTTAAATATGATTTTAGTTCCTATATTTTGGGATGATTTTGAGTTTAGTCCCTCTTTCAAACTAAAGAACAATTTAGTCATTCAACTTTAGAAAACTTTGGTTTTAGTCTTTTTACCAAAATTTTTTACCAAAATGTGTCAAACAGTGTAAACAATCCAAATGTTATAATGAAACGTGCTTAAAATAGCAAATAAAGTTAAAAAATTTTGGTAAAAAGGACTACAACCAGAGTTTTCTAAAGTTGAAGGACTAAATTGTACCTTAGTTTGAAAGAGGGACTAAACCCAAAATCGCCTCAAAGTATAGGGACTAAAAACATATTTAACCCTAAATAATATTATACAATTACATCCTTCTTAATTATCAACAACATTGACCTAAACTTTCCTACCATAGAAAAAAAACTTAAAAAGAAATTATAAGAGTCAAAAACTATTTTTCATCACTTAGAAGATTTACCATTCTTGGTCACCATTTTAATAAATTGTTATTAAAATCATTATTGTGATACTTCAATTTAAGAAAAACAATTGCTTCAATAAAAATAAGTTTTGAAACACTAATTATGATCAATTGATTATTGAAAGTGTTTAGGAAGCTACAGATCCATGCAAATGATCTATACCATAATCAAAAGGATAATGATATTTAGATAACATTTTTTTTTTATAATATTTGAATATTTTTGTGATTAGTTCAAAATTACTTCACAATGAATAATAATAATTATAAACAATATCATAAACCAAATACAAGATGAGACGTAAATAATGTTTAAATATTATAAAAAAATATTGTTTAAGTATCGTTATGTTAATAAAAAATAACATAAATTATTTATTTTTTCTAGTGTCTATAACATGTTACTTTAATTTTTCTTGTCAAACGTGCGGTGTTGCCCCAAAGTCACACGTGTGATGTTGTCCCAAAGTCAATGTTCCAGGCTTTCAGAGATTCTCACGAGGCTAGCCTAGAAGAGTATGAACAATGCCTATTAATTTATTTGTAAACTGCCAAATGTTGAAATCTTCAGTAATGAATTTTGACCAATTTGTTCGATCGATGATTTTGATATTAAATTTTAATAAATAGAAATTACTAAAATTTAAGAACTGATAGAATTATTCAATACACTTAAAGTTATTTTTTTTAAGCTAATGTGATTTTCAATTCAAGGAAGTGTATTTTTATTAATAAAAATCTTTTGATTTCAATTACAAAACATGACAAGTTTGTATAAACAAATATATTTCTTTATAGATTATTATTATAGTTGTGAAAAATAATAACATTTACGAGTGATTTAACGTAACATTAATACAAAAAAACATGATCATAAATGTGTCAACAAGAGTTCGAGAAAGAAAAATGAAAATTAATATTAAAACGAAAATGAAAAGCAACGAGACAAAATACACAATTTTTTTGGAACTTTATAGTAATGAATACAATAAAGTTAATAATTGGATATTCCCTTTTTATATTTATTAATATTATCTGGGAGAAATGAAAAATATAATAATTTTTTTATTGTGATAAAATAGTTATATGGTTTATTGTTTTGTTTTTTATTTTTCTCTTCAACTGACACGATAAATGCTTATGTAAAATATTACATGGGTTAAAAATATAATAGAAAAATACGTTATTACAATTTTAAAAGACAAATAAAAGAATACAATTTTTTTCCAAAATTGAAACCGATGAAAAAAAAATTGATGGAAGTAAAATATTTTTTCTACTTATAATAAACTTAAATTATCCAAAAACTTTACGTTATGTTCTTCAAATATACTTTTTACTTTTTTTTCATTTTGATTCGGTTACTTTTCTTATGAATTTTTTAATAACTAAGAGCATTGAAATCAATCAAAATTATCCATTTTTAAATGACTCTAAAAATTATGAACTCTATTAATATGTTCATGTAAGTAAATGAATTCATGACATATTATCACGTTAAACGACTTCATAAAAATTATTTTTAATATTTTTTTATTAAGAATAATGAAATTGGTGAATCAAGTTCGTTTAAGCTTGATTTGATTTTGGTATGTGAAAAACAAGTTAGACACGTCATTTAATAACAGATTAAAATTTAAAATTTAATTGACCAACGTGTTGAGTTGACTTATTAATCAGAATATCAGGTTAAAATAGATTTATGTTGAGCTATCAAACTATTTAGCAGGCTATCAGACTGTTTTTAAACAATTTATCCCTTATTTAAATATCACATGTTTGTGTGCATTTAAAATTTTCACAATATATAAAAATATGACATTTGATCACACAATTTTGATAATTATAATACTAAAAAATTTAAAAATTAACTAGTAATCCCATTATCATCTCTTCTTTCAATCTTCGTAAATTTTCTTTTGAGAGTTATGAGATGCGACATTACAATAATTCCTCTCTTCCACACTTATATCCTCATAAACATAATAATCAAAATTATAAAACTCATAATTCTAGGTGGAAGTACAAATTATTATTGCTTTAATTAATGTCTTTTAGCAATAAACAATTTATATTATTATTTTGAAACTCTTAAACCAATGCTAAAGTAAATTTAGATACAATTGTAATAATTGGGATACTTCGCAAATTTATAGTCATAACTAATATAGGTTTAGTAAAATAAGTGAATAAAGTGTTATCATTAAATTTTTTACATTTAGATTTTTCCTAATAATATCAAATTGATAGACTAATCTATTGGGCTGACATGCTAAGCTTAGTTATGACAAATTCCTTATATTTAATTTGTTTTAATGATGTTGAACTGAACAATTGTGTTAGGTTGTTGGTTAAAAAAGTCATCTCCATAAACTTTTTTTAACCAAGTTAAAAGATTGATCTATCGAATTTAATATTTTTTTTCACTCTTATTTATAATTAAAAAATTTAGATTTTCATATCCACATGAATATATATATATATATATATATATATATATATATGTTTGTGTGTTATTCCCAAAAAAAGAAGTTGTTTCTTGCATTGCAAAGGTAAACGAAACATATCATAAAACACAATTTCGTAATCCGACACAGAAAGAAATCTTCTACCAAACGTTCTCTTAATTTTTCTAAACGCACTATAACATAATTGTTTACCGTTTTTAACAAATTTCCTTTAAGCGTCTAGAAAATAGCTGAAAACTAAAATAAAGAGAATCTTCCGCAATTTCCTTACAATTTTTCTTGTAATAATTAAAAATTTAAAAGTAAAAAACAAAATAGTGTACATGCATTCCATCTCTCTCTCACTCATCTTATTATATGTTTTTTTTTTCAGCCGCATAAGCACTTATCTACACGCGGCTTCGGCAAAACGTGGATCCAAAATCAGATCTTGTTTGGTTCCAAATCACGTTTATGGTCGTGCCCCAAGAAGTTGACCACGAATCCCACTCCATCACTCATCACTTTCCCATTTCTATACCTAAACTTTCGTGGTAAAATTCAATGATAATAATAATAAAATAATATAACAACCTTAAATAAATAATATTTTTTTCTCTTGTTTCTATTAATAATTAAAATCAATTGATTAAAAGAGAAGTTTATAATTTAGTGTTATTTATTAATTAAAATGTAACAAGTAAACGTACTATAAACATAGTGCCACCGAATTTGAGTGAGTGGGAAGCGAGTCAAAATAGATCAGAAAAAGAAAGAGTGTACCAAACTGAGAAGAGAAAGAATGGGTGGTTAAAGCAGCATTTGATCGAAAATGAAAGAAGGAAAATAAAGAAAAAAGAAATAGAAGAAGGAATTGTGTGCGTGAGGTAAAACATCAAACGTTACAGTGTGGCGGTGAGTCTACGTCACTTCATACTCATTCGTTTTCCGTTTATTAGGACTCAAACGCACCTCTTCTCCTTCGTCTCTTCTCTTCTTCGTCGGTGGGGTTTGGTTTCGAGATCCAAACCTCTTCCCAATGAAGAACCTCTTCTCTTCCTCTTCATCCTTCTTCTGCCTCCTCCTCACCGTCTTCGCCGCGTTCTCCGCCGTCAGATCTGACTCCTCAGATCACCGCTACAAACAAGGCGACATCGTCCCTCTCTACGCCAACAAAGTTGGCCCCTTCCACAACCCTAGGTACCTAGATCTCAAACCGTTTCATTGCATTTCCTCTATTTTTTTCTTCTCTTCTCTTTTAATTGTTTATTGTTTTCGTTTTTCTTTTTCTCAGCGAAACCTACCGTTATTTCGACCTTCCTTTCTGTCCTCCAGGTTTGTTTCTCTCTCGTTTTTTTAATGCGTCATTCTTACGGGAGACAGTTTTTTGTTGCAGTCTAGATTTGAATTCTAGACGCCAGTTGACCTCGGGTTACACTGGCTCGAATTCGGGAGTGATGGTTACAGTGACTGAAGTTTTCATTCAGCTGACTTGAATCTGAGACGTTTAATTTTAAAAATAAAAAAACTTATTTGAATTTTGGTTAAGCTTATTTGAATTCATGACATCTGGTCAAATGGCTCTAACTTGAGACCGTTGGTTTAGATGTCTACAATCTGAGACCATTAGTTAAGCTGGCTTGAATACGATACAATGGTAACTTGCTTAAGCTGATTCAAATTCATGAAATCTAGTCAGGGTGACTCAAATTTGAGGACATTGGTTTAGATGACTCAAATTTTGTTGGATTGGAATAACATTTTTTAGTTGATTCACTTGCTTGGTGGTGTATTTTTTTTTTTTCATTTATTTATTAATTTATGAACTTACCAGGTGATTTGAAAGAAAAGAAGGAGGCGCTTGGGGAGGTGTTGAATGGGGACCGTTTGGTTAGCGCGCCATACGTTCTAGAATTTCAACGTGACAAGGAGTCGGTTTCTGTTTGCAATACTAAGCTTTCGAAAGAGGATGTGGCGAGGTTCAGATCCGCTGTCCGTAAGGACTACTACTTCCAGATGTACTATGACGACCTTCCGATTTGGGGGTTCATTGGGAAAGTGGACAAGGAGGGGAAGGACCCTAGTGACTATAGGTATTACCTGTATAAGCACATTCACTTTGATGTGTTCTACAACAAGGACAGGGTCATCGAGATCAATGTACGCACTGATCCCAATGCCCTCGTGGATCTCACTGAGGATGCTGAGGTGAATGCGGAGTTTTTGTATACGGTGAAGTGGAAGGAGACCAACACGCCCTTTGAGAAGAGGATGGATAAGTACTCACAGTCGTCATCGTTACCTCATCATTTGGAAATCCACTGGTTCTCAATTATCAATTCATGTGTCACGGTGCTGCTCTTGACTGGGTTCCTTACCACCATTTTGATGAGGGTGCTCAAGAACGATTTTGTCAAGTACGTGATATTAGTTCTTTCTGTGTGTTGAGGTTTTAAATTGTAGTCACATTTTTGTCATGATATTTGTTATTGTATGAAACTCAAGACAAGTTGTAGGCAAATGGGACTACAATTGTGGTTGCAGTTTCTGTTGCAATTCTTGTTGCATGAAATCGCAGCTACAATTGTTGTCACAGTTTTGTCCGTCACTATGTTTATGGAAAGTGTGGACAAATTGTTGGTTCAGTTGCATTTGTTGATATTGTGGAGAATGCAACCCAAATTGCAGTCAGTTTTATTATGACGATGCTTAATATTGTGGGAAATTGCAGATGAATTTTCCACAATTGGTACTGCAATTTCGTTGCTATCCTTGACAACGTTAATAATTGTGGCTACAATTGTAGTTATGAAGACCTAAACAACTTTTACTTGGCTAGGATCGTGGTTATGGACCTTTTTTTAAAGCCTTGTTTGTTTGGGATTAATTATGCATATTGCTTTTATTGGAATTGCGAATAGGTATGCACATGATGAGGAGACTGCAGAGGATCAGGAAGAGACTGGCTGGAAATATATCCACGGGGATGTGTTTAGGTTTCCCAAGTTTAAGTCTCTATTCGCAGCTGCGCTTGGATCTGGCACTCAGTTGTTTACCCTGTGAGTTTGCGCTGGCCTATTTTAATTTTGTCTATCAGTGAAGGTTGTTTTAGGAAAACTAAATTGTGATAATTTATTTATTATCTATCTGAACGAGTTGCAATTATGTGTGGTTTGCAGTACTGTGTTCATATTCATATTGGCACTTGTTGGTGGTTTTATCCGTACAATCGAGGGGCGTTATTTACTGCACTCGTTGTCATATATGCACTTACTTCCGGGATTGCTGGGTATACCGCAACTTCATTCTATTGTCAGCTGGAAGGAACAAACTGGGTATTTGCTTACGAAATTTTTTTCTCTGCTATTAGGTACCATGTTCATAAAATTGCGTTTGTTTTCAGAGAATAATGGTTTTATTTTCTTGATTTTGTTCTGACAGGTTAGGAATCTGCTGTTGACTGGATGCCTTTTCTGTGGTCCTCTGTTTCTGACGTTCTGCTTTTTGAACACTGTTGCAATTGCTTACAAGGCTACTGCTGCCCTCCCGTTTGGGACAATTGTGGTTATAGTTCTCATATGGACACTTGTTACATCTCCTTTGCTTGTATTGGGAGGGATTGCCGGGAAGAACAGCAAGGCTGAATTTCAAGCTCCTGTTCGCACAACTAAATATCCAAGGGAGATTCCACCTCTGCCTTGGTATCGTGGATCAATTCCTCAGATGGCGATGGCAGGATTTTTGCCTTTTAGTGCTATATACATTGAACTTTACTATATATTTGCCAGTGTTTGGGGCCACAGAATTTATACCATCTACAGCATCTTGTTCATTGTCTTCATCATTCTCTTGATTGTTACTGCTTTCATTACTGTGGCATTGACATACTTCCAGCTTGCAGCTGAGGATCACGAGTGGTGGTGGAGGTATGAAATCATCGTTTATCACAATTTTCTTTATTGTTTCTCATGGTTGGGGTTTGTATTCTTTGTCGCTGGTTAGTGAATGAGATATTAACTGATTCGAATTAGCTGCTAGAGTCCTGGATGATTTAACCTGATGTATGATGATCGATAATGTGTGAGCTTGTGCAAACAATTTAATTAGGTGCTTATTAAGTAAATGCTTATCATACAAACTTATTTTGATTAATTTCACTTTTAAGGTGAAAGAGTTTATGAAATAAGCTTAATCTATAAAGCTTAACTTTCCAAGACAGACATATTGGTAATATTGTTTTTGACAAGTTACTTCAAACTTTTGGACTTCATTTCCGAATTGGCTAATTCTTTATTGATGGTTTTTAAGCGTCTGACGCATGAGCGGGTATGGATAGATATTCTTACTTTCATGGTTTTATGTGTGTTTCTTTATATATTTATGTTGATGCTACTATTCTTTATTGGAAAAAAAGGATTATGAGTAGTGCTGTTTGTTAACTATTATATTATTTCCTCTTTTATTTTTGGGATTTAAGTCGCTTGACCTCTGTGCTGTTATTTGCCTTGCAGATCATTCCTATGTGGTGGTTCAACTGGGTTATTTATCTATGCCTACTGTCTGTATTACTACTACGCACGCTCCGACATGTCTGGATTCATGCAGACCTCATTTTTTTTCGGATACATGGCCTGCATATGCTATGGTTTCTTCTTGATGCTGGGAACGATAGGATTCCGTGCTGCATTGCTCTTTGTCCGCCACATTTATCGATCAATCAAGTGTGAGTAGGCATTTTGTCCTCTCGAGTCCACTAGAGCTATTGTCTTCATTTCATAGGGCATTCTGTAGAAAATTATAGTAATTTTGTAGTTCTTTTGTGTACTATAAGGGAAGCTGGGTTGGGGTGGGTTTGTAGCTTCCGGAGCAACTTGTTAGATGGCAAAGGGTGCTTTTGGGGATAACGTCTGTGTACTACCGTATCTTTAACCAAACTATTGCAATACTTTTTGGTCCTTTTGAACGAACGTTCTTCAAAATTTAAGTTTTCCATAGGGATTATGGTAAATCCATGTTGTAACACGTTTGGGACTTCTCTACATGAAAAGATGTAGAAATCTTATCAGAATTATCTGTCAGTACCAATTTTTACAGAAAATATTTCTCTTTCAATCATGAAATTCACCAAACGTTATTCCCCTAAACAGGTTCAGACTAAATAAATAATCTTTATCTGATGAGAAGAGATACCAAAACAAAATATTAGATTACAATTTCGGGAAAGAAATAGGAGGAAATATGCTAAGCGCAAAAGATGCAAGCCGAAATAGCAATTTTAATTTAGAAGTTTAAAATTATGGTTTGGTAAAAGGCTAAGTAAGAGTATAACTTGTGTCTGAACCTGAAAAGCTACACGTGCTTTGCATGGCATAGTAAAAGTTGACCTTTCGTCCAAGAGAAATCATTCTTGTCATATTTTTTTTTATTAATTTCGGGGTTCTGGACATCACAACTTTTAGTTTTATCCTCATTGTTAATAAAAACTTAGTACTAAACAAAACCAGATATCAATAAATAGACCGTATGGAAAATATTTATTTTATGAAAATTAAATTGCACCCTTGTAAAAGACAGAGAAGTAAATACAATGTTTTTTATATTTTAGAAAATAAATATAAATATTTGATCACTTATAAGTTTAAGAATTGGGGCCATCCTAACTCCTCATTCTTTAATTTTATTATTAGTTATTGCTCATAAAAAATAATATATAAGATTGGTTTAACAATAAATAAGGATAAAACAAAAATATTGGTTATTTTATTTTACAAATGCACTAAGACAAATGATTTTTTTTTCTTCTAAGGTGACATTTATTAGGTTAGCATGGGGTCACCCTGCACCTCAATACTTCATGTACCTTTAATATTTTTAAAAATTCCTTTTTTAACTTTAGTAAATATATTTTTAATTTTTTTTTATTAAAGTAACTCTACACTCCTTTAAACATTGCACTTCTTTAACAATTTTTTTTTAAAACTTTGTTTTTTATTCATAATTTAATAATTATTTAATTTAATTTAAAAATTTAATATTATTTAATATTTTTTCATATTTTAATAATTATTAAAATATAATATATATTATTATAATAATTATATTAATAAAATTAAAATTAAAACAATTAAAATAATGTAATAATAATAAAAATAATAATAAAATAATAATATAAAATCTGATTTAATATGTTAAATTATATTAAATTATTAAATTAAATTAAATTATTATTAAATTTTAAATAGAAAATAAAATTTTTAAAAAATATTCATCAATATTGGTATCCGTTAACGGTTTTATCGGTGATTAAATTTAATTTAAAAATTTAATATTATTTAATATATTTTATATTTAAATAACTATTAAAATATAATTTATATTATTATAATAGTAATATTAAAAAATTTAAAATAAACATAATAGTAATTAAGAAATCTAAAAATTTCTTTCACTAATTTAATATTTTAATATAATTTAATATATTTATATATATTAAATCAGATTTTATATTATTATTTTTATTTTTTATTTTTATTATTATTACTTTTATTTTAATTATTTTAATTTTAATTTTTTTGAGTATAATTATTATAATAATATAAATTATATTTTAATAATTATTAAAATATGAAAATATATTAAATAATATTATATTTTTAAATTAAATAGTTATTAAACTATAAGTAAGAAACAAAGTTTTAAAATTTTTTATTAAAATGGTGCAGAGTTAAAGTTAAAGGAGTACATGATTACTTTAACGAAAAGGAAAAAAAATTAAAAGAATATTTACTAATGTTAAGAAAAGAAATTTTTTAAAAAATTGGATATGTAAGATGAAATGTCGGACGTACAAATAGTATTTATATTTATTGTTGGATTTTGTAAATGTATTTTTATTTAGGTAAAGTATATGATTTGTTGATTTAAAAAATGAACTTGATTTATAAGATAAATGTGTATTTTAAAAATTATTTTTTTATTCGAATAAATTGAGGTAAAAAAGAAGAAGTAAGAATTGATTTAGTTGTAATTTTGCTGAGAAAAGTTAGTAAAAGTTATTAAAAGATTGGTGAGCAAAAAATTACAGTCTTTGTTACTTTATAATTTATAATTTAGTTATTTTTTTAAAAAAAATTAAGTTAATAATAATGAAGTTAAACAAAAAATGTATATTTTGAAAAGGTTAAATTATTTATTGAAATAAATAAACTTAATAATATTTAGGAAAGTAAATTTTGTTTTATTTCTACTTTTGCTTTTATGAAATGTTAGTAAACATTATTAATAGATGTGTAGGTAAAAAATAAAGTTTTTTTTTTTCAGAAATTAATTGTTAAAAATTAATGAATGTTTAACATTTGAATATTAATTATTTGTATAGTTTTTTTTATAAAGTTAATTATCAAAGCTAATTAAATTAAAAAAGTATAAGTGAATCAAACTTTTATTTACTAAAAGAAACTACACAAATTAAAGACAAATAAATATGAGATTCGATCTTTTAGTGTCATGTAAGAATAACGATTTTTTGTGTGTCTAGCTAGTGTTTGATAGTATGAACACTTCTTTGGTTGTCCTCCTTTTTTTATATTTATTTCAGTACTAATTCTAGATGATTTTTTCCGTTTCTTTTTGTGGTTAGATTTGGCCAAAGTTGTGGGACTTGGTGTGTGGCTAATAATCTTCATGTCATAACTCTCCAAACATATTCTTATACACTTTGATGACCACATCCAATCCATAGTGTGAACATTGTGAATGAGGGAAAACACCAAACTGTCATATTTAAACAGACATTGAAACATGAGTGAATATGCATAATCTTATATTATAGTGTGAAAGCCTGCATATGTGTTCTCTAAAAAAAGAGTTAAAAGGATTCATGTTTGACCTATTGTAATGTCTAAATTGGAAGAAAACAATTACATGTGGTCCTTTGGTCAACCTTTGATTGCAAATATGTCTTGAACCTTTTAGATTTTGTCTTTATTGGAGGGTAACCAAGTCTAAAATTGGGTGTGTTGTTAAGTGTCAAATATGAGTTAATTTTGAAATAATTTGACACTCATCTTGCTTTGATTTTATTAAATTTCTATATAAATCACCATAGTTTAGGTTGTTTTGCAATTCTTGATATCAACATACAGTTAAAGTGAAAAAATAAAGGAAATAAATAAAATTGAAGCAATTTTGGACAATACTGACACTATGCAGCTGAGTAGCAAAGTTGAACCTTGAGCCGCACAAGAAAACCTTCATGAGAAGGAAACCTTAAGCACGGACCCGAGGATAAGCTATGAAAACTACTTCTCAAAATCATTATCTCAAGGGTTACAATACCAAAGCACGAGGCTTAAGCCACGTTAGCAAACCTACTTTGGAAGAAAACCTCTATAGCTGGACCTACAAGTGCACTGTTTTATAAAATATAGTTACACTCCTGTTTTGACAGACTTTTTGGAGTAGTTCTTTTGAGAGATTTTAGAGAGCTTCTTCGACACTTACCTATATGTACTTAGTGAACATTATTAGAGGTCATAAGAGAGGATGATTATTTAATATTTTGTATTGTTCTCATCTATTATGAGGAGCTAAATCTCTCTAAGTATTAAAACAAAGATGTAACCCTTTGAAACCCTCTTGTATTGATATTGTTTTATCTATCAAAACATGTTTTTATTACATGTTTGTGAATTAATTTATATATTGTTGGATGAATTGATCACTAATCTTATTTTATTGACTTGCGATTGAGTGTAAACTAGTTCTAAGTTGTGGTCTAACTAATTCTCCTTCTGCTTTTAGATGATAGAAATATATCTAAGGCTCTAATTGGTTATAGAGCCCTAGTCTTAATGCAAGTAATCCATTTAAATAGTTATTGATGAACTATACTAAAGTTTGGTGATCTTAGACTCTAGGTGTCATAAATAAATCTAGAGTTACATTCAAAAAGAACTTTCAGGACACGATTAATGATATCTTCATAAATAATATTTAAATCATTACAAGAGAGGTACAAAGTGGTCAAATATAGATTCAATATGTTTTTATTATCTTGAAGTCAACCTTTTTAATCAGAACTATTTTTTTAACTTATTACTCTTTTAAATCAATTTTATATCCCTACATCAAATATGTTGTCATACTTCTCATGCATCTTTTTATTGTTTCTTTTAAGTCAAACTAGTTTAAAATCTTGTGTGTCCTACCGAATTCTTATGGATACAACACTTGTTGTATTACAAACTATCCTGCAAAAATTGATTACTTTGGTGCATTAATAATCAGCTTCAACGATCTCACGAATACATTGAGAAATGATGAGTGATCCCAACCTGTTGTGATCTTCTAAAGTTAGTTGTGTTGCACATGTGTGAGCCCTTTCTCGATCTCCTAGACTTGATCTCTGGTTTGAAGGATTGCCATATTCATAGGCATTGCTGGTGGACACATTTGATAGTTTGTTGTACTACAAACTATCCAATATATACTTGCTAGAAAGATTAATTGCTTTGTAGCATCAACAATAAGCTTCAACGATATGAAGAATATCTTGGGAAATGATGAGTGATCCCAACCTGTTGTGATCTTGTGAAATTAGTTGTGTCACACGTGTGAGCCTTTTCAATTTTCCTTATCTCCTAGACTTTATCTTTGGTTTGAAGGATTGTCTGACATTTTCATGAACATTACTGTGGAGGACACATTGAACCCTTAATCTTGTAGTGGTGGAATGTGTGGTTCAATATGTAGTATAGTTAATGATGTAAAAAGTATTAAAGATGTCTATAACTTGTTCCTTAGTTTAGAAACCACATTATCTAGAATAATGTACTAAGTGAATGTTCTAATGACTAATGTTGGAATAAATGGTGGTGGTATATGCATGAGAAAACACAGGATGTGGATGGTCAGCAAATTCTTGATGAAACTGAAAGTGTTAAGGTGAGATTTTACTATTCTTTAACCATATTATTACACTATTAATTATTATAACCATATTAGTACATTTGTCAAATTTAATTCAAATCAATTCGGTTAAATCAATTCAAATTAATAATTCTTCAACAAATTTTCACTCAATTATTTATTCCTTTACTTTGAAACTATAATTTTAATAACCTAAACATTGAATTTAATATTCTAATTTTAAATAAAATGCACTAATAATAAATTCCTACTTTATAAACTTTCAACAACAAAATAATATTAAACTTAGATTATTTAACCATATACCTATACATTTTTCAAATTACAAAATATTACTAAATTGCCTTACACTTTCATTTCTTAATTGTTTTTCATCTCCTATTGTTTAATAGTGCAAAAACATAAAATAATACATTTAACACTTTATTCTACAAAATCCAACCATAAATATAAAATTATTCCATCTCATTTGATTTTTTTTCTAAAATTTTTCCAATTATTTATTTTTATAAAAAATAAAAAAAACAAAAAAAAAAGTTCAGATTATCCGAAAACCGAATTCCAACGAAAATGGACGATATAGGACGTGAGAATTCGGCTTCTGGATACCGAATTCTGACATACACCAAAAAGTGTGCTACGTATGTAATTGAAAAACACAAATATGCTATCTCTCTAAATAAAGGTTAAAAGAGAAGAAAAAAAAAAGAACAAGATGAATAATGTTGATAAAAAAATATAGTATTTTTCAAAAGCAGATGTGTTAATTAAGAGTTTAATATAACTAATGTATAATTAAAGTACAGGGAAGATATTTTCCAATACGTTTTTATTCATTAATTAGTGGTGAAAGAGTCGACAACACTATTAAATTGCATTTAATGAAACAAACAATCACATTGAGTTTATTGAAGACTTTCTTCCAATTGGCCGATTGAACCAAACTCAGTTTAATTAGGATTTCAAGAATAAATGGAATGAAGAAGATGCTTAATACTTCAATAAAATCCTAAAATAATAATGAATTTTAATAACAAAAAATAATTAATTACTATAATGACTAATTTATATATTAATTTATAAATTAAAAATCATCAGTAACTAAAATAATTTTTAAACTGGTTATTATAATAAATTGGTTTCTAAATTGATTATTAACGTTAATTATCAAAATTTTGACTAATTAAGAAATTAGTTTCTAAATTGTTTTTTAATTAAGATAACTTTAAAAAACAATTCTTTTATAATTAATGTTAATAATCAATTTAAAGATCATTTCATAAATTAATTATAATTTTTTTATTTATAATAAAAACTCTTTTAACTGTTAATAATTTTTAATTTATAAATTAGTATCTAAATTATTATTTTTTGTCTCTAAAATTGATATTTTTTTAATTTTTTTATAGTGTCTTTTCTTAATTTCTGCATAAATTTAAGAAGTGTAATTAATAATTCAAAGAAGTTATTCTAGAAAATCATCAAACATAAGTTAATTTTAATTTACATACTTTTTTTTTCTCTTCTAAAAGTGTACGTGTAGAACTTTGTTCAAGCAAACTTTTGATTAGAATCAATAATAATGATATAAATAGTAGTATATATATCTATCATTAAAATTTGTTAATACAAGTAAATTCATATACCTCAATTCTTTTATCTATAAGTTTAAAGTTTGATATTAGGTTTAGAGATAGTTCATCATTGTAACAAGGAATTTGATATTTGATATATTTGAGTGTATATATATATATATAAAAATGTCAGTTTTCCAACCCCACATGATGTCCCTAATCCAAATGGATTTTCATAACATAGAGTCATTAAAGATGCAAGCATCTATGGAACTTGTGGTTTCCTTTTCAGTTTACATGATGCAACATTTTGATGATTTTGATCCATGGAGGTTCTCATAAGCAGTTTTTTACATGTTATAAATGTACATGTATATTAAATACGTTGTGAATACAGAAGGAGGTTACATGAATGGCTCTAAAGTCGAGATATTGTTCTCGATGGTCAGGTTGAAATGATCATAGGAATAATGGGTAATTAAGGTTGTTCCAGTTTTGTTGTGCGTTGGCAATTATGTTAGTAGGTTCCAGAAGACAAAAAATCAATGAATGGAACACCAATGTTCTTCAGTTCCACACCATCTTGACTCACTTCCTCTTCGTCTCTTCTGGCTATGTCTGTCACTTCACTTTTGTTGGAATCGGTATTTACTTGAAGAAAATCATAGAACTCTACTGATTGACTCTTCTCTGCAACATTATATCAGACCAAGATTTTCATTATTAACAGAATTCACTTCAACATGATTGGTGCAAGCAGATAAATATTAGTTTTAGTACCCTAAGGACACATAATAAGACAAAAAGAAAAAAGTTGCCTTGAAAACTATGATATTCTACTTTGTACTTAGAACAACCCTATATAAATATATATAGAATATATTTTCATATACTTCTTGGTTGGATATAAATATAGAGAACATATTTTCATATACTTCTTGTTTTGAACCATTTTAAAACACATTTTCTTTATCTAAATCTTTGACATGTCATTTAAAAGACAAAATTGTGAATATAGGATTTCACGTAGTTCATGAGCCGATTTGAGTGAAACAAATTTGTTTGATATACGACTTTATTTTTGTAATTTTAAAGTTAATTTTATATATAAGTTATTTAGATTAGTAATAAAGAGTAATACTAAGGTAACAAACTCTTACATTCATTTAATATACCATATAGGAATAAAATAGTCATAAATGAATGAATTTTTTTTGTATTTTTTTTAAAAAAAGTATAAAAAATGAATATAAAAAATTTATATATCAAATTATCACTTTTTTTTTTCAAAACTATATTTTAAATAAGGTAATGGTAGTCATATACTCCTAAACTGATTTGACATGATTTTTATAAAATGAGAGTGAAAATAATGTGTCAAATGAACTGAATCGTAGACGTGTGTCAAAAAATATTTTCTTAATTTTATCTCTTAATTTGTAAATGAGCTTCATCAAGCACGTCCATATTTTAATTTTATAGATATACATAAAGAAAGTATTGAATGAAGTTGCAGAAAGCATGAAATGCAATACCTGGAGGCAGTGTGGAAGCAGAAGTTGGATGTTGAAAGTGAAAGCTGTTTGGAAAGTGAAAAGGGGTGTGTGAGACACAAGGGTGGCTGAACTTTTCATAATACTTTTCAACAAAAGAAGGGATAGAATTAGTCTCAAAATTGCTGTCAAGGTTTGGAGGAAAAAGTGGCTGTTTGGTGTTATAAACTTTCGACCTTTCTCTCCGAATCCTTGCCATCATCACATGCCAATGGTTTTTTACTGCGTTATCAGTTCTTCCTGGGAAGTGTCTTGCTATCACAGCCCATCTGTTCCCATGAATCCTGTGAGAAGCAAGAAGCCTCTCTTCTTCTTCCTCCGTAAAAGGACTTCTGTTTATTCTCGGGTCCAATTGATTGAACCATCTCAACCTACAGCTTTTCCCTGCACAACAATACTATCTAATTAACCACACATCTTACTTTCTATACTTACATCACACTATATATAATATGTTAGTCTGTAACAGAGATCTTACTATTTAACAGATCTTTAATCAACCCTAGAAGATTAATCTTTTCTGTGTAACCCTAATGGTTTTCTCAAACAGAATAACATAAGAAAATTTTGCTCCAAAAAGCCGTTACTGTGATAATAATCACTGGCTACAACAAAGTTAAACAAGTTAGGTTGTGCTAACTTTTCATCTTTTGCTAGATCGTTTTAAACCTTACTATTTTGTAATGAAATAAGGTGTTTGATCTTTCACCTGATCTTCCTCGAAGCTTCTCAGCTATGGCGTTCCAATTATGAGGTCCATAGCGTTCCACCAATTCTCGAAGCTTCTCATCCTCGGCTGGCCTCCAATGGCCTCTACTGCACATATTACTTGGCTCCAGAAGCTAAAACAGAAAGAAAGAACAGAAAGAGGAAAAAAAAAACCCCTAATTGAAGAATAGGGTATGTTATTTTCCCTACCCTTTTGCTCCTCCACCTCTCTTGTGTGAAGATCTTTATATCTTCCTCTCCATAAACTATGATGAGCAAGGAATATTGCAGGTATAAGAGAGAAAGAGATAAGAAAATAAGAATAAAGACAAGGGAGTAGAAAGAGACAGAAGAAGAGAATAATGGTGGGGGAAGATGGGAAAGTGTTTTCCGTTAGAGAGTTGGAGGGATTGGACAAACCTCTTACACCTGCGACTGATGCAAACGTTTTGGCTAACAAACCCTCTTATAAGTAACACTCAAACACACGAATAAACAAAACAAAGCATTATAATTTATATATACATATATATAAATATATATATATATATATATATATATATATATATATATATATATATATATATATGATGTGATGAGGGAAAGAAAAGAGGTTGCTTAGAGAAGCGAGTTTGGTTCTGCTTTCAACATCTTTCCAAGTTTCTAACCTACAACGTCTACTTATAATCCACCAATCGTGCTTATTTTTCCATATTTTTTGTATTTGCTAATGGAATTTTCATTGACATGGGATACGGTTTTCAATTTTCCACAAAATGGGCATGTCTTTATATAAATATATATGACAACAATGAAGATAAAACGTGAATCACTTTGCCATCGAGGCTAAAAAGTGCTTTTGGAGAGAATAAAATGAATAATGGTTTAATAATTTTAGCCGTGCATGTACGTGGAAAATTCAACCCTAGGGACAGATACATAGTATTCACCTAAGAAAAGTAGTTTTGACATATACAAATGACTAGGTTTTGGTTTTGTGACATGCAAAACAATAACAATTTGGAGGAATGTTTAATATTTTTACATGAAAAAAATAATCTTTGGGAGAGTTTGGTGTTGTTGTTAGGCTATATTTGGAAGTTATATGCATAGAGATGGATATGTTTTAGGTTTGATTTGATTAACTTTTGTGGGGCATAACTAACTACATTATTTGGCTTTGGAATCCTTACATATATACATGTGCACGTGTTCAAGATTATTCCATCATTTAATTATTAAAACTTTATTTTCTTTTCAGTCAAACATCTGGTCTACCCTCTCTTTGTCTCCTTACCCACATAAAAATATACACCAAATAATTCTCTCTCTCTCTCTCTCTCTCTCTCTCTCTCTCTATATATATATATATATATATATATATATGAATGATTCAATTATCTTCTAGATAACTAATAAAAAAAATTCTCTTCCTTTTCACCTACAAAAGATAATTCTAAGTTAACCTTTTGTAGAAATTCTTTTTCATATATATAATTATATTTTGTAACTAATTATTAGAAGCAATAAATAGAATAATAAAACTTAATGTTTTTATTCTCGTAAAATAAATTGTTTTTATTTTTATTTTTTGTATTTTTTATCCTCTAAAATTGAAAATCACTGTTTTTAATTTAAATTATGCGAACAGTTAATTATTCTCTGTGTGTTATCAAAAGGTTAAACAATATTTTCAATGATATAGAGTTTGTTCTATAATATTAAAAAAGAAAAGTTCTAAAAAATTTAAGATTATTAGCGATGATCAATTTATGTTGCGGGTCAAGGACAAAATAGTGATTTTCAAATTTTTTAAAAATTAGCTACATGAATATAAGTTCATTCATTTAACAACTAAAAATAGAGATTATAAATTTTAAAACGAAAAAAAAAATATGACTGTACCACAGATAGTTTATTTTACAAAATTTTAAAACAAATATAGAAAACTCATATTTTTTTTATATATAAATTTTATATCAAAAAATTAAAATATTAATATAGATTTACATTGATATAATATCAATATGGTTAAACATAAGCTATAGTAAATGAGGAAATCTTATTAATTCATATTTAATAACTATGTTTGGTAGTAAATAATGCTTGTATTTATTTAAATAAATTAGAAATCTATCTCTTTCTCTATCTAATTAAATATTACACAGAGTAATTGTAGGATGATGTCAAGCATTATTTTAGAAAAATTACATCACGTTTTATCCATATTTCTTTTAGAAAGGTACAAAAGTATGAAAATAACGACAGATATTTGAAATAAAATTACATTGACGTGAGGAATCATGCTTAATTATATGAGGGAGTAGTTATGCATTGACATTTACGTTTAAATATTTCTATTCAGTTGATTTTTCCAAGGTTATTATATATTACAAGTTTAAAGATAATAGCACAAATTACATATGTATCATTTGAATTAAAAACAACAATTAATTTGCCTAACCAAATTTATTAATTAGAAAAAGCTTTATCAAAATATAAAAAAAGTGAAAAAAATAATTTCAATTAAATTTCTAATGTCCTATAATAAAAGGTAACATTTCGTGATCGTAACCTTGTGATGACGTAAAACAGAAAAAAAAAAGGAAGAAGAAAACGCATTTGTGCGTGTTATGTTGTTCATAATAAATGTTTTCTTTTAAGTATAAATTAAACATGATAACCAGTTTGCTTAATAATAGGGTCACGTGTATTTTTATTAAATAATATTATTTATGACAAAATATTAGTTATGATTATTTTTAAAAAAGTAATATCTGCAAGTAAAATTAAGTTTTAGAGACTTAATTAAAAAATTTGCTATCTTCAACTTTGAATTGACCCTAATTGTATGTTGGCAAGAAAAAATGGTAATAAATATAATAATAAAATTAAACATTAGTTTTAAAAAATAAACTGAAAATATATATATAAGAAAGAGAAAAAATAAAATAGAAAAATAATGTTTTGTTCTCAAGCTTATGTTAATTATCTGACAAAAGCATTGCCTATTATGTTACATATGCTTTTGAAAATAATAAATTATGATTAAAAAATAGATTATGTTAAATATATTTTATTTACTAAATTTACGTGTGTTCATCTAATTTTTGAATATTTCTTTATAATTATACTTACTATATTCACATTATTTAAGACTCAAGGTGAAACACACTTTAAATTTTTTTTTTTATTTCTTTATACATATTTTAAGAAAAAAGTTGGGATAGACAATACTCAGAATCGACCATACTCCAAAACAAATAATATATCGGAGATACGATGATTGACACTAATGATATCTTATATAACTCTACAAACTTAAAATTAGAATACTGATAGTTTTACATCATTTAAGAGTCGAAGTTAAAAACAATTTAAACATTTCATCCATCCGAATATATATAATATAGATTTTTTTTTTCTTTTACCATGAATATTGTTAATATATTCAACAAATATGATGGATTAGAAAGTCATGTAAGTTTATATATATATATATATATATCCTCTTAATCGTCATGAATATGTGACGTTGGTCTCACATAAAAAATAATTAAAAATAATAACATGGTTAACACATTTTTGTTAAGATAATGAAATCTTATATTTCTGGTACACAACAGATTGAAATTTTCTAAATTAATATGCTATTTTTCAAATTAATATAATTATTTCTGGAATATATTTGTATATATAAAGAAATATTTGTAATGATGATAATTAACATTTGTTGGGGATAGTTATAGAAAGATGCAATGCAAGCAAATGAACTTCAAATTGGAACAAAATAATATAGGTGAAGTGTTTAACTAGGCAATTGCAAAGTGAAAGTGATGTATGTGATGATAATAGTCAAATTTTTTTAATATTTCTTGCTTTTATAAATTATTTTATGGCAGCCATTTCAAATCTCAATTTCGACTTCTATGCTTGTGCTACATGTCGTCACGTCACAGACAATATTTTCTAATGGTAAATAATTGACAATTTTAAACCTGTTTAAAATGTTGCATTCAGCAGTAAAACAAAAAATAGATAGAACAATTAAAATACATGTCACTATTTTTTAAAAATTATAAAAATAACCATTAACATGGTATATTTGTTTAAGGGTGATTATCGTTGATTGATATTTGACATTCATTTTGTTGGATTCAGAATCTTTCTTACACATATTAAACAAGTTTTCAATATATTTTAAAATATTAAAAATTAATATATTTTGAGAGCACAATAGAAGAGAACACTGTAGAAATTTAACCAAAATTCCAAATTCTTGAATTGAATTATATTGAATTTAATAATAATATTGGATTATTTATATACGATTGCTCAAATATCATTATTTTATTTTATGTTGATAAGAAAAAGGTAAAAAAGAATATTAAAAAAATTATTTGTTTTGAGTATGGAATTTGATGTTCAAGTAACATGACTATGATGGTTCAATACCTAATAATATAAATATGTTTTATTTGTAAACTTGATTACAAATGTTACTTATCATTTTTATCCGAGATATGCAAACGGATGGTTACTATAACATCTTAATTCTAGGCCGCTTGATCCATAATTGACTAGAATATTATACGGTACAATTTAAATAGATAAAAATGTGCAAAGATAAAGTTTTCTGTCCATAACATAAAATAAAGATGAAGGTAAATATGATATCTCTCTAGTCTTGATATATATATATATATATATATATATATATATTTATTTATTTATTTTAGATGTCCTTTTCACTATCTAAATCTATATTATTTATTTATATTTCACTCGATAGTTGCACAACCTTTAAAGTGAGACATTTCAATAATATTTCGATAAAAAGAAACAAAAACTGAATTTAAGAAACCTAATATTGATGAAATGTGTTTTACACATGTATGAACTGTACATGGATATCTAACCAATATGGTGAAACCCACCATGGAAAATGATGTTTAGAGAAGACTGAAAATGATTATATTTCATAAATAGGTGCTACAATTCGGTTAAGAAGTGATTGATGATATACGTAAGAGATGAGAATGTGTTAATTGACTAAATTAGTGTTCATAATAACTCCCTTTTCTTGATAATCAGGTTCCAACAACTCCTTAATATTTTATTTAAATTGCTTTTTAATTACAATTCTTTCTCACAACAAGACTTAATTGACTTAAGAGCAGGAAGGAAAACTGCTTTTTAATTACAATTCTTTCTATACTCACAAATAATTAATCACTCATCACAAATAATTAGTATGTTTTAAAGACACGACAAAGAGATAATAACGAAATTTCCATAAAAAAACTACACTCATTAAAAAAAACATACTTTAATCCTTGAGCATCTTTTATAATCAAATAATAATATATGTTGATTAGCTAATTAATTAAAATTACCTGAGGTAATTAACATGTAGGGCGGTGTATATGTTGACTTTTTTGAGTCTACATATATTTTTTAAAAGAATAATTAGGGTAGAATAGAACAATTGATCAAACTATATTACCGACACAAAAATCTCATCTCCAAGTATTTTTTTTTCTCTAATAATAAAATGGGTTATTTCTAGAGTAAATTTTTAAAACAAAATTTGTATCTAATAATAAAATTTTAATAAATAACAAACGGAGTTGATATGAAAGTTAGAGTGTGATAATTTCGTTATCAAACACATTTTAATTAGAAAAATAAATTTTACCGTTATTAATAGGATCATTCTAAATTTTCAAATTATTCACAATATTAACATTATATTAATTATTATATAATCTCTCATTTCTTGAGAAAAAAAAAGCAAACTAATAGAAGAAATATAAAGAAAAATATATATATAATAACAATATTTCAATTAAAAAATATAAAATTTTTAAGTACTTAATATATTAAAAAATTTAATTAAAATTTTTCAAACTTATCATAAATAAGCTTATTTTTTTATTTTCATAAGATACAAATAATTTTGTGTACTATAACATTTAACGATGATAGTATGAAATAAAGTTATAGACAGAAACAAAGTAATATAATAATAATAAATAAAAAAATGTAAGATGTGATTTAGGGCAGATGATACAAAAGACTTAAAGTGAAGGTAAACATTCCGTTATATTTAATGAGAGTTTTGACTGTTGGCCTAACTTTTCCCTCTTCTTCTACAATTATTGCTTCTTTAAAAAGTGACCTAAATCTTTCACCCACCATCTCTCTCATCTCATCTCAAACATTTCTAGCTAACTCAGCCGTTTTCTTCAAATCTCAACAATGCACCATCACACTTCAACCAAATATCTCTTCCTTCTCTTCACAAAAACTTCATAACTCATCATAGAGTATATGAAATAGTCTCAACTTTCATGAAGAAAGTAGATCATTGACTGTTCACCTGTTTTACCTACTTTTTTTTTCCCTATAAACTGTGGCAACTTTGCTGCTACATGGAATTGGTTTTGGTAGTACCAGAACTTCAATTCTGATGTACTTGCATGCTAATTTTAGGAATATCATTATAGGAGTTTCTTCTGTCATTAGTCTCTCCTAACAAGGAACATAACTCATCAACAAACATAACAACCAAATGGATAGCAAATTAACTTTTGCTCCTTCTTTTCATTCCAACCAATTAATTAACAAATCCCAAAATCATGTCAATGTAGATTGTGATGCTTAAATGGTGAAGCTTCCTCTCAAAGATCCATGCCATGTACACAACTCTACAGTCATTCTTTGCTTTTTAGGAGAGAATAATTTTCAGCACTTCAATTTTGAATCAACCTTACATTGACATCACCTACCAAACCAGAACACAACTTCCTTATCCCCTAAGAAATTTTTTGTTATAATTAACTCAACTTTCTTAAACATTGCAGATTTCTTCTACACAAGAGAATTTGATTGAAATGAATCGTTGTATAAAACTCATTCTTTTAACATTACATGTGTTAAATTTTATCTCATATATTAGAAGAAAATATATATACTTAGTTTTGAATCACAGAGAAAATGAAGTTACCCTTTTGTAATTATCAATGAAAGCAAAAAAGATTAAGGGAAAAAAACACTTTTTGTTGAACTAAAACTAAGTTTAATTTTCCCTGCTTGGTTCAGATGTTGTGATTTGATGCAGTCACCTAAATGTGGAAGAAAGTGTTTCTGTTTTAGGAAGTTATATCCACCAACGAACTGTTTCTGATAGCTGAAAACTGAAAACCAACTTTCTAAATGTTCTAAGGAATTTCCTTTTTATCATGACCCAAGAATGGTGCACCCACCCATCATATAGTTGGACCTCAATTTTCCTACTTCCTACATCTCTAATCCCATTTTTAACTTAGAAATATCATATGGTTGTCTCTTTCATCGTTATTTTGATTGATCTAAGAGTAAAAAAAAGCTTGTGAGTGAAATGAAGTTTGAATGTACTATATTGAGTGCAACTTACTTATAAGGTTATGGGTATTAGGTATAGGACAGAGATATCAGTCTCCATGTAGGACAGGTTTACCTTCTATAGGTCTATACATTGACCTTGACGGGAATATAACACCTTTAGAATTTAAATCATTATATATATATATATATATATATATATATACCTCCAATTTTGGCCTTAAATTAAGTGTATGATAATGTTTCTGTTACTGAAAAATTATGACTGTTCCAACCCTTTACCTTTAATATTAAACAAAGAAAAAAATTGACAATAACAACATTAATGATATGGCCAATTATACAGCAAAGAGTGACATGTAACAACCCAAATATGAAAAAAAAAGAACTGTTCCATTAAAATAAGGAACTCCCACTGTTGTGTAAGATTTGAAGTTAACAGAAAGTAGTGAAATTTATCAGTAGCATATAGAACATAAACTCCATTATGACCATATCTTTAGGCTTAAGTGTTGAGTGGTGAAATAATAGGTGTAGCATGATTGCAACATTTTTTTTATCATGGAAAGCTCAATTTCTTTGTAACAACCCCACTTAGATAATCATGCTGATGTTAACATCAGATACAGTGTTACAGTCAGTGAATTTGTTCCACGAACTTGTTCTCCAAACATTATTTTCCACATGTTAGGAACTTGAAATTGAATTCTATGCCATGTTGGAAAGCACAAAGGAAGAAATTATTGAATCCCAGAACGCAGATGAAGGAATGTTCAGGAATTTACTGTGATCCTGAGGATATTTTTGTTCTGATATCATATAGCAGTCAAAGTTCAATTATACAAAATACAAAAGTGCTCAAGCAGTGTATTGAAAACTGCAATTCCTATCATGCATGCACTGAAACAAAGCATATATATATATATATATATATATATATATATATATATATATATATTCATCACATTATCTTTGACTAGAAACTGATAGTGCAGTAATGATCCTAAGTGCTGTCAAACTGTAGACCTCATCTGTTGCATCCAATATTTTGCTTTTTTTCTTTAAAATCTTCTTCAAACGATAACATGATCTCATTAGATATTATCATATAATCTCTAACTAATAACTATTTTAGACCTTACAAATTGGAAGAACCAAACGTGCACTCAACCAGGGACAAAAACAGTCATAGCTGGTTAAAACTTCAAATTTTAAGTATAATTCAATTTTATAAAATTCACTTTTATTTATTTTTGAAGGATTAAGTGGATTAAATTTTGATTACTATGAGTCAATAATTAAAATCTTAATTAATCACCATTTGATTGACTTTTTGCCTGTTGCTGAAGATATGTTTTTTATGATACTGAAGATATATTTTAAAATATAGGCTGTGGAAAATACCTTGGTGATTCTTCAGAGTATTTTAGGTAACAGAAATTTTCATAATAGATAACACGGATGGTGTCACAAATGATTTAATAATATGAAAATGTTTTTTAACAACATTTTGATAATTTATACGTAGTAATAACTCGTAAATGGTTCGTTTTAAATATTATTTTTTAAAATAAATTTAAATAGATCAATAGAATAATTATATGTAACTGTTGTTGTGAAAAAATTGTTAATTGGCCTTAGTAATTGTTCTTCTTATGTGTTGTGGCAAATGGTAGAAAGATGATGGAAATAAATGGAGTCACAAATGACAGCAAGCCCAATAACGAAATATAAAGGCCCAATTTTTTAATAAATATGATGTGATTGGTGCGTTTTAAATATATAAATCAATAAAATAGTTACATATTATATTGTTAAAATATTTTGTTAAGATATGATTATAAAAAAAAATATTCGTAGATTCTCTTGGACTAAAGGATTATAACGAGTAGGTGAATTACAAAATCCAAAATTCTTTTATATTTATCTTACAAAATCCTTCCTTACTATTCATATCTCTTTTTCCTTAAAATTACAAAAGGTTATTTTTTTTTATTATTTTACGTGTCAAATAATGTCGCACAACATTTTTCCTAATTTTTTCTAATGAGAAACTATCATTCAGATTCATTTATCTGCAATGGAGAAGATAAATGACTTATATTATTTGAATATAAATATGAATAATGTCTATTTTTTTTAAAACTAAAAATATATCTAACCTTTTTAAATTAAGTATGAGAATCAGGTTGGATATATATATGTTTTCGTATAGTTTCACATATTTATTTTTCTTTTAAATTATTAAAATATATTAATTTATTAAACTGTATATATAATTTATATATATATATATATATATATATATATTCTAGTTTTGTAACTTATTTTCAAGACATATATTTCATACTTTTTATTTTTTTTTATAATTATTGACCTTTATCCAATTATTATTTAATAATCTTATTTAATATTATACAATTATTAATTTCTTTATTAATATAAATCCTTTTAACATTAAATACTTAATTATATGATGTTTTTTTGTTATGATTTTTATTTTTTGTAAAAAATTATTTAACTAATATTTTAGTCAGTAGAGGGATGAGAACATAAGCATGAGTATGAGCACACTTGTACTCTAAGAGAATGTGAATGAGATAAAAATTTTAAACTCATTTCGATAAGAGAATAAAAATGAATTTTTATTTTGGAGATGAGATGGAATAAGCCTACTCTCTTGCGATTCCTACTTTTTAATAACATCCCTATATTTTAAAAGGAAAACTATAGTAATTTTTGTTTATTTTTATTACTTTCTATACTTTTGTTTTTCAATCTAGCTTAGATTTATTTTTCTTAATTTTAATAAATCATATTTGATATGCTACTAAATATTTAAAAATTAACTTAATATGCATGTGTATATTTTCTAAATAAATACTACACAATATATATTTTCTTAATTTTTTAAAGTATATTTTTTGGAAATATTACTCTTACACATGTAACACACGACAAAGAGATTTCAAGAGTTATATTAGGAAAAAAATCGATAACAAAGTGCAAAAAAAGAAAGCTATTTCTGAATAAATGGTATGTCCATTAAGCTTGTGCAAGTCATCTTCTTGTTCCGGAATTAGGGTTTTCAACAGTTATTTGGCTCCAAATCTCCCCCATTCGCCAAGGTCAATCATTGTTCTACAAAGTTGCGATTTGAACAATTCCGACAAGGTACGAATCTGGAAGTTTCGATTTTTAAACCACATACCTGTTGAAATTCCTTTTTCTCTTCTTTTGTTGTTTAGATTCTTAGATTGGTATCTTTTTCTTTCTTTCTTTCTTTCTTTTCTGTTTTCATTATGTATTTTAATCAACTATAATTCCGGGAACTGGAAAGGGTATTCGTTATACAGTGACTATAAGAAATAGATTTTTTTCTTTTTTTTCTTTCGCCTATTATGGAAGTGCAATTATCGGTGTTGATAATTGGCGTGTGCGTTTTTGGTTAATTCATGTGATGTATTGTCATGTTATACTGTAAATTTTTGGGCAATTTCATTTTTTAAGGCTGTTTTAGATAACCCTCGTTAATTTCTAGGAAACGATGTTTTATTTACCGAAAGAACGAGGTAAAAGTAGAAATTAATGCTACTGAAATTTGACAGGTAATTTATTTAGCTTGTCATGAATATTTGACGAAGTTCTAGGTTGGTTGGGCACTTTATAGAGAGACCTTTTCTTTTATTGGTGGTTGTGATTGAATATTATGACATGACATATGTTGAAAATAGATTTTTTTTTTTAATTTTTTTTTATAGGATCGTGTATTGATGTTTGATCTGTTTATGTAACCCTTCCTTGTGGATTAAGGTTTGGTTGCCTCTATTATAATTTATCTGGCTCGTGAATCTGTTGATAATTGCGGTAATGCCCTCAAAACACTATGACAGGATTCTGAAACTGGAACCTGTATCCTTTATTTTTGCATAAACTACTCCAGAAACACTCTATCGCACTAAAATGAGTACTTGCATTATAAACATTCTATCGCACTAGCTTCTCCAGAAGTTGATTTTTAACATACGCATTTTTTTTTTCATGCAAGTGCTTTTGCAGCAGTTTATCTTAACAAACCCTGAATTTGCTGTTTGAGAATTAACTCTATAATTTTGATCCATCCTTATCTAATTTTTTACAGATGTCCTACTTGAAGCATTTTCTTGGTGATGGAATTGAATTTCCAATACTGATTTTACATTACAAATTGCATTTTTCAGGTCTGACTTGTACCTCATCAGCCAAGTCTTTTTGTGGCAAATCAATACATTTAAACTAACCAGACTGCAAACAAGCTATACTGATTGACTCTGTTTGAACAAAATGACAGAAATCCTTAGCTACACAGCTTCCAGACAGTTATCTCAAATGCTCTTTGCAATTGTCTTCTTTCACGGTTCTGAATATTTGCTAGCAGCTGTCATTCATGGGAGATCAAATATAACTCTGAAGTCACTTTTGGTTAGCAGACACTATGTTCTGGCGATGATCTTCTCGGTGCTTGAATACATCATTGAGATTATTTTAGTACCTGAGATTAAGGAACACTGGGTGCTCAGTAATTTGGGTCTGGCACTGGTTGTGATTGGGGAAATTGTAAGGAAGATGGGAATTTTGACAGCTTGGAAAGCCTTTACACATCTTATAAAGATATACCACGACAATGATCACAAGCTGGTTACCCATGGCATATATGGATATATTCGTCATCCAGGGTACTGTGGGTTCCTCGTTTGGTCTGTTGGCACTCAAATAATGCTTTGCAATCCCATATCAACTATTGCATTTGCAGCTGTTGTCTGGCGGTTTTTTGCTAAGCGAATACCTTACGAAGAATTCTTTTTGAGACAGTTTTTTGGAAGAGAGTATGAGCAATATGCCCAAAGAGTGAGGTCAGGAGTGCCATTTGTGAAATGAAGACTGGTCAATTCAGTGAGCTGAGCGATATTCTGTCACCATGTATTCCAAGTAATGAAGGAAGTTTGAACCATTTTTCTCTCGAACAGTTTTGATCCATGTTTCACATTGGTGGAGGTGTAAAGTGCTTGCTTTCAGCTTTTGTGGCTATGGCAACATCTCCTTTCACTATATGCAGCTGTGCTTGTGTGGAGCATCTGAAAACGAAAGTCAGGATTGGGGTTAGATAGTGTTCCATATTAGGTTTTTCGTGATCTGGACTAGATTGTTGCATGTTATTCATGGGACTTTTTGCTAGCCTACTGATTTTATCGCTGGCAATGATTATGACATTCTCTGGTCAGCATGTTCTGATGTGTAAAATTTAGCTTAGCTACTACTTAACAAGGATTCTGTGTTTTTTAGGTATCGGCTTTTGGCTGCGTCTTGCTGCAACATTTGCAGTCTTTTAAGGTGTCACTGCAATGCTAAAAGCTAGAAAAATAAATTGTCAATAATGAGCAGCAGTACTACCATTAGATTGTATATCATGTATCGTCTACTGCATCTCTACTAGGATTTTTTGCCCAGCAAAATCTCTTCCAGCAGTTACAATCTCTAACTACTGTTAAACTAATCAATCAATGAATAGGATTGGGCATGCCAATATCCGGAGAGGATTAAATTTGTTCAGAATACATTGATATGATTAAAATGAAAAATATAAACGGAATGGTTTGTTCTAGAAAGTAATAATCCATTAAGGATGATTTAACATGAAAAAAATTATATTAGTGTTGTGCTATATTTTCAATGAAACATTAAATTTATTATTTCTATTCTGATCCTTGTTATACGCATCTAATAAGGGAGAGAATTTTTAATTTTAAGGAACGAAATACATTTATGCTTTTCTTGATTTAATAAAAGGAGGATATTAAATTATTTTACTCGTCATAGACAAGAATGCAAAACACGGGGGAGTTATACTCACCGAAATTGTTAATTAGCATAACTTTGAAACTATTTTATCAAAACAACTGGGAAAGCTTGAGAATTATCTTTTCATAGTGACGATGTTGATGGAAATTATGCCATGATTCGTATAACGTTCAAGCTGAAATTCATTTCACTAGGATTGAACCCAGACCACATGAGAATGACTATTTAATTCAACCATTCTAGAAAAATGTTCATTATAAATATGTACGATAAACAAAATATACATTATGCAAGAGAACCTACAATTACTTAACGTCCAAATTGTTCGGATTCAAATCCTAGTCTTGTCAATGAAAAAATAAAGTTGAAAAAAGAATATTCACCTTGTAATAATACCCAATACATGAGAACCCACGTGGCCTTCAAAGCAAGCTGGTAGCATCGCCAAGGACGACCGAAAAAACTAGGCTAACGAAACAATTCATCGCAAAAATAGTTAATGATCAAAACTTTCAAACTACGAATCAGAACATAACATTCAGACTGGAAAGCTTGAAAATTATGACGATGATGGAAATTGATGAGTCTGTTAACAAGCTATGCCTGTGAAATCATGAAATAACTGGTTGATAATTCAACAATTAAATATCGTAGCTAAGTCTATATATATAAAACACATTCTCTGTACTATGCACTAACAAGTATCTATCTACATAAAAAATTCACAGCTTCAACTAGATCTAGATTAGTAGATACCTACCATACAACAATTTTGCCTGGTTAACAACGTAACTTATATGATACAATAGAATTACAGCTTACTGCTGTGAATTCAATCTTCCCAAGTGGAAAAGGAAACAATTCCAGATTTCCAGCTTTATTAATGGTTGCATATCTCAAGAAGAATGGCAAAGCCAGCATGTCCGAGATGCTAATGACAAGAGGATGAGACCAACACTAATTATGCCAAGTTTACTACAAGGCTGACAATTCAACTTCCTGAGAGCAGGGACGATATGCCACAAACGTGCTGTCAATTGAGAAGGAACCAGTATTAAAACAAGTGATTCCTGTGTACTTGAATGCTTTCTGCTGACTTCTGTCACCCAAAACTATCTGGATCAAGATATCACAACAAAACATAATCAGCATAAGAACATTCTTTTGTGGCTTTGAGACAAAACATAAGTAAACCGGTCATTTATAAAATGTCATATTACGGTTACCATTTCTTGCTTTATTACGAATTATTTCAAGGTCTAGAGATGTGAGAGATGCCAAATAGAATAGACAGTGATGTAAAAAAAATTTCAATACTTCCAGATTGGGAGGGGGTGGGGGGACGATGAAAAAAAAATGAAAATGAGGTTAGAAATTCAGTATTGCATGCAATTTTAATCTGCGACCTTTCAAATTCGACACTACCCAAAATGGAATATGCAGTCAGTTTGCATAGTAGACTTCTATTTCCTGACATTATTTAAATATCTTTGCCACAACAAAAATTCAAATATGAGCAGTACCGTGTGAGGAGTTGGATAAAGATAAAGACAATGGTCATAATTCCAAATGATAGGTTGCACAGTAAGGGGCAGTGGGCAGAGATGACTTTGATGGGTTATGGTAGCAACAAGCTGCAATTTAAACCCAAATTCCGTGAGTTAGATTTTAAAAACTAATACTGTAAAAAATTCCAGAAACTAAAACCTATTAGAAAATAAAGTAGAAAACACCCGAGGGAAAAACTACATGTTGAAAATGATCATCAGTTTCTTCTGTAGAAGGAGACATCAAACATGAACGACGCATTCTATGCAGCATATCCTGGCGGAAAAATACAATTTCTTGGGTATAAAATTTGACCCTGAAACCAAACAGATGCACGTTGTATAAACAATCGGCTTGCCAAGGAAATTTAGAGCCCAAAATTCACAATTAATGAGTGTCTCACGAAATAATATTTACACATAACGTCAACCTGCAAGGGTTGCTTGAAAATATGGCATTGGGTATGTGCTTTTGGAGTTCTCCGGTTAAATATTTTGGTAGAGCACATCTAGGAAGAACAGTAGAAGGACCTGGAAGAAGTTGCTAAAAGTGATGAATAACGCATAAAGAAAATAGCGAGCGAGAGCAATAACAATCAACAACGTCAATACCTGCATCATCGGGACCTGGAATAAACAGGAATTGACTCTGATCTTTCAGCCGTGTATGGGCAGCAATCATCTCCCCCAGCTTACCAAACTGCATTCTGCATATTAAGTTTTCTAATTATTTATATTCTCACCTAATAATAAAATATCCTTTTTTAAGTAGTACACCCTAATTCCAGACTTCTAGTTATCACTCTTAGGGAATGAAATACAAGCATGGGAAGTGAAATTCACCTGAGGCTCGAATAAGAATGAAATGAAAGGTTACATGGCCTAGAACAGAAGTTTCCCATGAAAACAAATAAGGAAGGAACCACTTCCACACTCTCAAAACCATCCAGAACAGTCTCTAGCTTTGTCAAAGCCTTCTCTAGGAAAAACACCATCAAGATTACATCAAGCTACATACTAAAAACAAGATTCCAGAGGAAACGAAGAAAAGAAGAGAAACAAATCCACGTTGCAAAGTACCTCTTCACTGTCTAGCCAGACGTCAGAAAGTATGACAAACATGTCATTTACTGCTCTTTTCTCCATCTCTTCCAGTCTAATCTATTTAAAAGGCATAGGAAAGATGCAATTTCATTGGAGTATGATAACATAAGAACTTCAGGTTTCATAATAATAATAAACTTGATCAGTTGAATACAAGGAAGGCATCATAAGGATACAGTTTCCTCTTTTGTAAGAGTACCACCACCAAAAAAGTCATTCCCTGCAAGTACTTTCAGAGACTTATCTCTATCCTCCAGTGGAGGAAATCCACATGTTAAGACCTGCAGAGAAAAAAAATGCACTGATTATGCAGAAATCAGAGTGGAAATAGCAGCAGTGAGAACAAATTGGTCTATGTTGTTGTGATTAAAAAACTCAAACAAGCCCAAGATTTTAAGCAATATTTATCAAGATTTAAGTTAAATAGGAAACAATTGCCTAAGCCTCAATACATAGGTTTAGGAATGCCAGAACGCATTCGCAAAACGGAAGTTAAAGAAATTAATTCCTTAGCTATTAGCATCTTTCAAGTACAAAAACTATAAGCTTTTCCCATTTGATGTTTACCTATTTGATGTTTACCTAATATTTATATGCGAAATTCTGTTTTCCTAAATATGACGAGTTTAAATTCTCCAAATAATAGATATAAATCATTGCTTTCTTACCTCACAAAATAATTTATATGTTAGTTTTACAAAATAAAGATATCACGAAGCACATAATGAAAAGGGCATGCTAACAAGAACCTGAAAAATACCCTCCACGAGCATCTCCCCTTCAACCACAACTATAGTGTTCTCTGAAAAAAGTCCTGTAGTTATCTTGTATTGCCAGTCAAAGAAACAGATGATTATAGATTCACGCTTATATAAAATTTGAGCTGTTATGAGTTATAGCATACAAAATCAGCAATTTTTTATGAAAATATGGCATTTATACTTTTAGCACTTTGCACCAAGGTACAATTTCTTGGATTTAAGCATCTCTCAAGGAAGAAAAACGCAATTTAGTTTAAAATATATAATGATTATGTAGCTCTTATAAAATATATACAAGAAATTATTGTCAAAATGCTAAAGGATATTGCATTGGACAAGTTAATTTTAACTGCAGCTGTAAGGTCTTCCAAATAGTAATGACCATCTTCAAGCTGAGATATTACGCCCATCACCCATTTTCTACCTGTTTGCCCAACCAGAGATTGAATAGGAGATATCTGATGCAGGATAACATAAACTCATATATTAATTCTCCAAAAAAAAAAACTGGATGTAAGCATTTGAAAACATCTGACAGAAGATTGATTTTAAAGCCAATTGAAACACCCATGCTACCTCACAACTCCCGAAATGAGAAAATTCAGATTCAAAAGCAGGTTTGGAAAAATGCTGGTCACGAGAGAGCCTCTGGGACAACAACAGAAACCTATCCCTGTACAAAGCTGCTTTTGCAGATGCTTCTCCGTGAATAGACAAGGTACCCGTATGCCTGGAGCAAAAACAAGAAACACAGAAGCATGGGCCTAATCAAGTCCAAGTGCAAGACAACAACCAACACAAAAATTCTTATAAATTGCTTAACCGTAGTCATCTAAAATATACAATCAAACTACAACCTGTTCTGCAATAGTATGTAGATGATGAGTCGTATAATTACACAATAGAACTCATCAACAAGACGTCTATTTCCCCAGCTTTTGGTTAAATATCCAACTTCTTTTTCCACCAAGCTTCAAATTTCTCGAATAAGAGTTCAATAAAACCAACAACAACCAAAGCTAGGTACATTCCAATTCAATCAGAAGGAAAATATAAAAGAAAACCCAGAAAAACAAAATATGAACATTGCGAATTTTCAATAGTCCTTTTGCTTCGATTTTCTGTTCCATTTTCAGTTTGCAATCAAATTATTAAACATTCTTATTTCACTTATCGCTGTACCTCTAAATGTATCTTCAAATATAAAAAAAAATTCACGTTAAAGGAAATTCCTGCCAACCTTCGATTCCAAAGAGCAAACCAAACAAGAAAAAACTAGAACTATAAATCTTACTCGTAGAACTGCTTTCTGACAGTGTCGTATTTATACTTCGGGATGAGAAACGCATCGACAACGCGAATGGCGGAAGAGGTGCTGGTGCCAGCATCGGAGCTGTCCTCCATGTCCGCCTCAACTTCCAGCAGTTGGCTCACCACACGGTGCACTGTCTCCTTGTCGATTATGGTGGATTTCACTGCAATTTGTTCAGCATTTCAGAAATAGAATCGAAATTGAACAAATAAGTTGGAGAGAGAGAGAGTGATTACGAGATTTTTCGAGCTCTTTGAGGAGGACATCGATTGCTTCATCCTCGTCGCCTTCGAAGCGAGATGCGAAGGAGAGGATCTCATCGAGAGCATCGACTTTGAGATTGTAGCCTATTATCTTACACTTCCTTTGAACCTTTTTCCTCATTGAAGCATTCATTTCTCTGTCACACACTATTTCACTCTCTGGAATCCCAGTGTTGAACAGGAGGATTAGGTTTGGCGCTAGAAAATCCTTAGTTTGGAAGAAATGGGGGGAAAATGGAAGAAACGAATACTAGAAAGCCCATTTAAAGCCACGTGCGAGCCCATTTCAATTAACCTAACTAAATGTTTCTAGAATGGGAGAAATATGTCTCACATCATCTATTTGCATTCAAATATGCAGTTATTTTTTAGTTTAAAATTAAAATAAATAAATAATTGATCAATTTAATAACAAATAATATAACCTAATAACAAATGGTTTTAGTGAAAAAATAATGCTAAAATTACATTTTAATGATCAAATAGTTTCATTAAGAATAAGAACAAATGGTCGGATTTTTCCACCTTAAAATACATGTATTTGATGTTTTTAAATATAATTTATATTTAATATATATTATTAAATATAATTTATATTTAATATATATCATTAAAAAATAATTTACAAACTGTTCCCAGTATTTATTTTTATTTTTTTCAACTTAAATACTTCATAAGTTCCTAGTATCTCCAACACGACACCACAAAAAAAGAATCCTAATGGTTTCACCAATGCACTCTTAGATTTAACAAATAATTTGTTTATTAAATTATAATTCTTTTATTTTTTAACATTTATTATTTAATTGTGCTACTCATTTATGATTTTTTTTCACTAATACAAAATGTGTTTTTTCAAAATATAATAAGAAAAATGGTGCAGCTCAAACGCTCAAAATTGACGCAACTCAAATGAGTGTTAAATTTAATAAAATTTATAATTTTTTATTTGAAAAACTAACAACTGGGAAACAAATTTGTTCCTTAATGTGATCATTTGGATAACTTTTTCCATAAGAACTTCTAAAAAACATAAAATAATTTTCCCTTAAAACATTTTTAAAGAATCTTTTTAAAATATTATTGTTGAAAAAATATCTTCAAAAACGTTCTCATTCAATAGAGAGAGCACGTCATTGTCCCCATAGCTTAAAACATGTCTATATCTCTTTTATTATCCTTATAACATTTTGAAATTGACATTGGATTACTGTGAAAATGTAAGAACTAAATTAAGAATGGCTGCTACATATTAGCTTTCAACAAAGTTTACAACATGATATAGCCATGCACAATTCATTCTAATGTACAACCATATCTTTGTGGTATGGTTTATAAAACACAGAAAACATTCACAGAGAATGATCTTAATCACATATATCAAAGCACTGGCCAGACATGTTTTAAACTCCACCTTTTACCACCACTGGATCTTCAGCAAAACAGACAAGCCTCCTAACTGAAAGAAACATCAAAATAAATGGGAACAAGTATTATACAAGAAGAAAATAATATGTTAGAGATAATTTTAGAAGACAATATGTATATATCATCACTATTGAAGTGAAGAAATATTCCTTACAATTGTACTTTAAAAAGTCCAAGTAAACCATGGCTTCCCAAAATGCAACATAAAATCTCGAATGTTATAATTTTTATGCTGAAGATAATAAAGTTTACCATCGTGCAGAAGTGTAACCTTTGTCCTCAAATGTAACAATAAAATACATACATGGATCTTCTCATCTTTAGGCTGCATCAACTAATGAACATTGTTCAATAAAAAATGTGTCTGTGACAGCTTCCATTGTTTCTCTAGATGAATTAAAAATGAGAGTAGAAAAGATCAAGAGACTTACAGTTCTTCATGCAAAAAATTCTTGGTAGCAAACAGCATGACCAATAGAATATGTTCAAAGATGCAACTAGTTATCACCATGAAGGAGTCCAATATTCAAGGCAAGCCTTAAGCCGGTATCTGAAATAGTGAATGCTATTATAACTTGCCATGTTTCCAGAAAATTTTTGTCTGACCTTTCATAAGAAGAACCTTCTTAATTTTGCCCCTTCAGTTCCTGACAAGTAGCACAAACTCAAGAAAGAAATTTGTAACTATTATCTCCCTCTTAAACTCATGCTCTTACGCTTCTGGCTTAGGGCATAACGTCTAGCCATGCCATGATTATAGAATTTCCTCATATGTTCTGAGAGCCTTTGAATCGCCTGGAGATCACCAATCACAGACAATTGCATCAAAAAGAGTCAAACTTTTTATATGGCAACTTTATTCCTCTGTTTATCACTTCTTCTAAAAGAAAACAAGCATCCTCCATCTTATTGGAGCTAAATAGCCCCTCGATCATCACACAGTATGTGTCACTGTCTGGTCTGCAGCCCCTGTTATCCATTTCCTGCCAAGTCTCAAATGCCCCATCAGGATCATCCATCTTAAAGAACATTGAAATCAGCATATTGTAAGTCTGAACACTAGGAATGCAACTCAATTCAATCATTTTTCCATATAATTTAAGGGCTTCCTCAGACTTCTTATTGTCACAAAGGACCTTGAGAAAACAATTATAAGTAACAATATCAGGTCGATAACCCTTGTTTCCCATCTCTTCCAAGAACTTGTAAGCTTCATCTACCTTTCCACACACACACATTCCCTCAATTATTTCCTTATATGTTGTGACATCAGGAAGACAACCACTGCAAACCATATGCCCTATAAGTTTAAAACACTCCTCCATTCTATCATTTTGCGCAAGAGCCACAATTATAATCGCATAAGTCTTGGCAGTGGGGGAAGATATAGTAGAACCTTTTGTTCTCATGAACTCAAAAAGATCAACAGCTTCTGTTATCATACCAGCTTTGCAGTATGTATCAATGGCTGTGTTGTATGTGAAATTGTCAGGTCTATGACCCAGTTGAATCATTTCCTCCAGTAGTTGCATCCCTCTAGTTGGGTTTCTAACCCTACACCACCCAAAAACCAATATATTATACGTTTCTGCATTAGGTTTGACCGTTTTCCTCATTTTCTTATATAGAGCTTCGGCATCCCCAACCAAACAACACTTGCACAGAGCATCCAACAGCAAGTTAAATGCATTTATTTCCGGTTGTGTCTTCACCCTTATCCTCCTCTTCTTTGCAAACTTCTGCACATGAGTAAGATACTTCTCAGTATACTTTCTCAAAATCGTCATCAGAACTTCAACCGGAACCGTAATCTTGTCATTCCTCTTCATATATTCCAACATATCACAAACTATCCGAAACTGTTTCACCTTGTACTTAGTACTAGATAGGATGTCCATCATATCATTATAAGCACGGCGCTCGTGTGAATAATTCTCCTGATGACCAGCCCAAGTGAAGAACCTAAATGCAATTTTTTCATCATATCTAAGCTTATGCAGCACCCCAATAACCAAAGGAGTGGACAATGGGATCCCCAATTGGTCAAGAGCTTCCTCCAAATTGTTAAATCCAATTAAATTATCCATTATAGTGTTATAAACCTTATCAACATCACTTTCTAAACCACTACCCTCCACCATCGTGCCATACACCTTACCAACATCGCTTTCTAAACCACTACCCTCCACCATTGTGCTACACACCTGATCAATTTCACTCTCACAACAACTAAGATCTTGATTCATGAAAACAATTTCTGAACAGTAATTACGGTTGGGGATATAACAAGCAATATAATAGTTCAAGGGCAATGAATATTGAATGAAGCGCACACGAGAATTTTTATTATCAGATAACAATGGCCTTTGGCAATGAACAGAATAATGAGAGGGTGAAAACCTTGTTGAGTGAAGTGTGGTTTCAACTTGTGAGAGAACTTTGTTTCTGAAGAATTGACGATAATGGTGGATGCATAATGAAAATGAAGGAGTTTTCAGATAATTCGTGTACATACGAAACATGCCCATCATTGTAATTTTGGTGTGGGAGTTGAAGGCAATGAAAGGAGAGTGAGAGTGGGTTCAGAAATTAGTAGTAGATGAAAAAGATGGAGTTTTGATATCTGGGTAAGTGTGGAATTGCCGTTCGGTGATTCGGAACAGAGGGAAGGAGAGATGGCAAAGCTTCCTGCGGAGGATGCTGATGCTTCAAAACGGCAGCGTCGCTTCCACTACAAAAAGGGGCGAAGGAAATGTAGTGTTTGTGCAATGTTTCCTCACATTTTATTATAATTAATATGATTTTTTTTTTATGTGACGTTGTTGATTTTTTAATAAAGAAAATCGTGTCATTATTTTTATTTTTGAAGATGGAGACCATGAATAATTTGTGTATCTACCTATATATTAATTTAATTTTAGACTTGAATCCGGTTTTGATTTCATATTTTTTTATATATAGTTTTAGTTTTTTATTTTAATTTTTTTGAGACTAATTTTTTTAACCTTATGTAATGATTAACAAAAATAGATACTAGGTTAGTGGTAACCATAGCGTAAATTAATTATTCAGGTATATGTCAATAACTTTAACTCTTGGGATTACAAATGCACATATTAAACATTCTCTATTAATAATTACATGACCGATTAAAAATACGGTTAAACTAAACTACTTATTTCTTAAGAATTTGAAACTAGATGTAATTATATTTTTATAAGAATTAAAATTGTACTTTCGTGTAACTGTGAAGAAAAAAAATAAATTATATGTTAATTTTAATCCATTGAATTTAATTATATTCCTAGGATTATATGTATTGTAGACAGTAAAAAGTACTTATTCAATAAACCTTGAATCATCTCAATTCAAGGTGTGAATTATAGTTGAGTAAAAGGAAAATTACCCAATTTAATTTTCTAAAACAAAATTATAGTCTTATAAAAAATAGACTTTTTTTTTAATTTTTACATATCAATATATATTCATATATTTAAACTCTAATATTTTGTTTGTTTTTATTTGAGTATTTTAAAATATGATGAAATTTTTCTCGTTTCCTTAAAATTCACTTCAATACATTCTCTCAAATTCATCTTAAAAAACATATGCACTATAAATAAAACATAATGTGAATCTTTCACTTATTACTTTTGATATTATTGGTTTTAGAAAAAAAAATACGATATATTTAACCTAAAATTTTAAAATAATAAATTTGTATGGTTTATATTAAAAATTTCACATTTTTTAATTTAGAGTAATTTATAATTTATAAATAAATGTAAATTTTATCTTTGTGGGATTGAGTTAACTAAACTTATTATTTATTAGACTTAAATTAAATTTAAAATTTATTTTTTAATAGTTTATTTTATTTATTTTTATTTAATTAGATATTTTGAAATTACCTTAAATGTCTGAAAGAATGGACATGTGTTATCACCTCTCTATCTAAATGTTTTCTTTGAACTAATATTTTTCAAGCAAATTCTAATTTTTTTATTGTCCAGACCTCAATTGTTAAATCTTACTCAATGAATTCATTCAATTTGTATTTGTTTTTTAAATAGGTTGTTTTGTCTAATTGTGTTTATGTGAAATTAGTCACAAACACCTAACAAGAATTATAGTCTAGAACCAGTGATAAGCACATTTGAGAGAGTAAGTACAATTTATTGAATATTTAAACTGATTTATAAAACCTACATTAAATATTTATTTATCAAACTTAAAAAACACCATCATATCAAACTTAAAAAACACCATCAAATATTTTCTCATTATTGCATCGACAATTATATGATAATAACTTTTTTTAATAATATTTTAACAATAAATTATTTTTCTATTTTATTGGTTTATATATTTAAAAGATATTGGTGATTATCTAGATTTTATAAAAAAATTATGAAAAAAAATTATTAAAAAGACATTTTTCTTATCCAATTACTCTCCATACATTTTCTTTTCATTTATCTCATTCCATCTTAATTAAACAACCCAACATTCTTCTTCTCTGTTTTTTTTTCTCCACTTATCTATATAAAAAAAAGCAACTCATGCATTATGTGATAACAGTGGCTTTTCATGATTAGAAAAGCTTTTTCTTAGGCAAGAACAACACAGACTATTAGAACCTGTCATGCATTGGCATTGATTATTGCTACATAGCCATTACACACACACACAACATGCACAATGATAATAAATCACCACCTTAACTCACACACCACATCAAAGTGGCCAAAAGGCTAGCATGCTCCAAGTTTCTTCCCCTCCAGAAGTCTCTTCCAGTAGATAGAAATCTCTCTCTGAGTCTCTATATCACTCCTATTGATCTTCTGATTAGGCTCAGGGGTGATGGGTGTGACATGAGCAGCATCGGTTGTGATGGGGCTAGGAAGTGTGTCTAAGAGCTTCACAACCTTGTCTATGTCTGCAGCAAGTCTCTCAGCCAAACCATGGTTGAAATCCTCCCTCACCACCACCCTCAGGACTGCAATGTGCTCTGCATCTGGTGGCATTGTGTAGGCTGGAACTATCCACCCATATTTTCTCAGCTGGTCTGATATCTCAAACACCGAGTGCTGGCTACTGTCTTTCAAGGAGAAGGCCACAAGTGGCACCCCTATGTCCTTCGAGATGATGTTGAACCTTCCTGTTCTCTCAATTCCTTTCCTCAGAGTTCTTGCATTGTCCCAGCAATTTTCCATGATGTTTTTGTAACCCTTTTTGTCAACAAGAATAGCAACAGCATAAGACAAAATAGGTTTTGCACAAGATGGCTCTGTAATACACTTTTGATGTATAGTTAAAAGGTAAACTTTAAACCTGAATCAATTCCACGAAACAGATTTCTAAGATAAACTTATTTATATATTATAAATTAGTCTTATAGATGTACTTTCAATGTAAATAATGATGAAAGCTTATTTATAATAAAGATTCAGCACCAAGACGGTAACATGATTACCTCAAAGCCAAGCCGAATAAATTGGTAATACTGAGCAATGATTTGACTGGATCCTGTTAAAAGAAATACACTTACATGAGAAAGAAAACAGAAAATAATAGATGTAAAGACACTAATTGCATAAAAAATCAAATAACTCATGCTACCTTTGGAGAAATTCAATGTGAAAGTTGGCTGATCAGAACCAAGATAATTGATGTGAAAAACAAGTTCATCTGGCAAGTCATCCTTACTCTTCCAGACAACCCAACCAACACCAGGGTAGACAAGACCATACTTGTGACCACTAACATTGATGCTTTTCACCAATGGCAAACGAAAATCCCACTCTAGATCAGGGTAGAGAAATGGAGCAATAAATCCCCCACTGGCAGCATCTACATGAATTGGGGTATCCCAACCTGTCTCCTTGTTCTTTTCAGTGAGAAGTTCATTGAGAAGTTTCACATCCTCAAATTCTCCAGTCATAGTTGACCCCAAAATGGCTGCAACACAGATGGTGTTCTCATCCACCATTTCAACTGCTTTCACTGGGTCCATCACATAGTATCCCTCAGTGAGTTTCACTTCCTTGAGCTCTACCTCAAAGTACCTTGCAAATTTTTCCCAACAAACCTGTGAAGAAAATTTCAGAGAATATCATACATTGAGGTCTAAAGGCCCCAAAATCTGGCACATAGTTAAAAGGTAGTTATGGATACTGGTAAACACACCTGCACATTAGCCCCAGTAACTATGTTGGGCTTATCATATGGTTTGCCTTCTGCTTTTCTCTTTGTCTGCCATTTCCTTTTGAAAGCCAAACCTGCTAACATTATTGCCTCAGATGATCCCACAGTTCCAACGCCTACTGCAGTCTCTTGTTCACTTAGAGGAGCATGAAATAGATTTGCTATTATATTGACACACCGATTCTGCAGAATTCAACAAAACTTTTAATGTACCAGTCATTGCAAAGACTCCAAAAGCAATGATGTTGCAGTCCATTCAAGATTTTGGTTGCAGAACATGTCTCAAAGAAGAAGAATCAAGATACTCCAAAACTAACTCTAAAAGAGTTTCACCTTATCCTTGTCTTATGTTTTATAAATCAAAAAGTTAAAGATGATTGCTTGTTAATTCATTAAATAAAGAGAAAATGAAGAACAATTAATGTGTTATGATCATATGAAGACACCAAATTACTAGGCAAAGTGGCAGACCTGAAGCTCAGTGGTGACAGGATACTCATCCATGTCAACATAGTTCTTGTTAAGTGAGGCCAATATGAGCTTTTCACACTCAGGCTCCATCCAAGTGGTCACAAATGAGGCCAAGTTGAGCCTTGGTAAGCCATCCAACATCAACTCATCGTTTATTAACTGATAAGCAGCATCCTTTGGTATAGAGTTATCTGGCATCTTGAACCTGCATTCAGCATTTCCACCCCAACCCCATCACAACAAAGAAACCTCATTCAATAGAAATCAAACTTCCTCTCTCTTTTTCTGTTATCTAAGCTTTCCTCCACAGAATGGACCAACAACAACTAAATGTGAAATTCTAAGAAAAAGACACATACTTGGGAATAGGTTGCCGCACATATCTGGAAGCAAACGTTGATGATAGACACTCATCTTGTTCATCTGGGTGTGTGGCAGCGGATGTGATGACCATTTTGATTATGGTTTCTTCTCAACCAATGAACCTCAAGTGTTACACACTGAACTCTGAAAGAGATAGAATCTCCACTTATATTCGAAGCTGGGAATTTTCTCTTCTTTTTAGTTACTAACTGTTATTTCTACAAGCATAAATTCCCTGAACTGCTATTTCACGAGGATAAATTCCCTGAACTGCTATCATGGTAAGATATTTTTCTTGCTTTAACTGTACCTGTTCAACTTTGTGTGGTCCATGCACATCCACAGATGTTTGCCACTTGAATACAGTACCGATGGTATTGCTGACATTGTATTTTCATCAAACTTTAACTTCACCCTTTTTCTGTCTTTCTTATTACGTTATCTCTTTATTACATTTTCTCCTCTCTTTTTTTTTGTTTCCCGATCTCTCAACAAGCATGTTTCATTTCTTAATGCCATAACAAGTTCAATAAGCATTGAACGATCCATCACTATAAAAGTATTACTCTAACATACTCTTTTCCACAGTGATCATTGAATCTGTGACTTCAAGAATACCTCAGTTTTCAGTACTAAGCTAGTTTTCAGTACTAAGCTGATCCTGATAGATTATTCTCTTTTAGTTGAAAGGATTTAAGATCTATCATCTATTATGATAACACAAATCCATACAATTTACATGCGTATTGATTGATGTTTTTTTCAATCACAGATATTTTTCAGTCTTGTGGTGGAGAATAATCCTTCTCACGGCAACGTAAATCTCATCTTTAAAAGTGGTCACTTGTATTACAATGATGTTTTATAGCTTTAATAAATATTTTGATGTTATCTCTACGAAAATAAGATTTATGGGATCAGTGTCGGTCCTTATATGACTTTATTATTATTGATCACGTGCTTTAGATTGAAACAATCTTTTGCATCGTGAATTCAGATTTTTTATTAGATTTTTTGTATTATGTATATGTTGTGTATTTAAAATATCTTAGTTTTGATATATTAAGAATTTTTTTAATATATTTTAAAATATTAAAATTAGTGTAAACAGTTACATTTTGAAAGCATAATACCAAGAGTTTAGTAAAAAAATCATTTTTATGTTTCTTAAACATTTAGAAATTATAATTAAATAGCCTTATGATTGACATTTTTTTTCTATCTTATATTTAAAATTAAATTTAGTTGATAAGTATTAACTATTTATAAATTAAACACATCATTTATATAATAAAACTATTTTTGGAAAATACATGCATTGATAGTGCCATTTTTTACACTCTAATTTTAATCATGTGTGTGGGGAATTGTTAGATTCATCATAACAGTTATTCCTCAGTGTAAAAATGTATCATTTAGAGAATATAATATAATATAATATAAAAAATATATATTGAATCAATTTTTTAGTTCAAATTTTAATTAAAAAATGAGTTAGCAGTATATTACACTTTTGATTGGTCAGATTAAAGCTCTGATAATTTAGATATTTATATGCACTTGTTTAGAAATACTTAGAAAAAAACTAAAAAATTTAGAAATAATTTAAAAAGCAGATAAATAATTAAACCATATGAAAACTAGCCTAAAAAAAGGGTATAGAAAGTTTGGTGTGAAAACGACATCAGAACTCTTTGTACTTTTGTTCCTTTCCAGTATCCACTGCAATGTTTACAAGTGGCAAGCTCAATGATTAACACTCAAAACCTACTTTCACTAAGCAAAACACTTACGAAATTTAGGGTAGAGATACATCTTTCACAACTGATGGTCTTTCGAGTGAATGGAAGTAACTGAGATATGAGATTTAGGTTTCCATTGTAAGATTTATTTAGTGATAAATTTTAAAAGGAGAATGTGAGAAATTTTCAGTTCATATTGAAAAGATATAAGATTGATTTAAAGAATTTAGGAGGAAGGGAGTGAGAGGTTGTGGTTTTAACTTTTCACTAATAAAACTGTCAACTAAATAAAAAAAAACTATTATTTTTAATTTAAAACTTTAAAATATAAATTTATAAGTTTTTTATATCGTTGACATTTCTCAACTTTTAATAATATAAACTTAGATGCATGTTTAAATTCTTAATAATTTTTTCTTTAAATATGAGTTTTTTACATTGATATTTTCTAAAAAAAATATTTTTAATTATGAATACATTTTGTTTGTGTTGTTGTTCATCTTATTGAAATATATTTTTTGATAAATTAGCTTATTATTCTATTTGTGTTTATTGGTTTATTATTTTTTTTCTTCTACAATGATGACTTAGATTGTGTGAGTAGAGAAAATGTTTCTGTTGAGTAATGTAATGAAAGCACAAAAATGTAATAAACTTTGATAACAATGAAATAACAAGGAAATGGTGAAAGAATAATACTCTATATTATATTATAGATAGTATGAGTAGTTTATGTGTATAATTGATGTTTTGTAAAACTTTAATTAAACCTTTAGTCTCTGTGTAGAAACTTAGTGTTAGTTGTATGTAAAGTTTGTCATATGATTATGATAGGATAACTGTAATAATATTAAATTTATATGTTTGTTTATTTTATATGTGATGTTTCCATAACAGTGTTAAAATTATTAAAGATGTGATGTTACATTAAAATTATTTTACCTAACTTCTTTATTTTAAAATTCAATTTTTCAAATATGATGTACTTATGTTATTTTAAAAAATTTATTCTCTACGAATTTCAGTGAATAATGTATAAAATTGATGGAAAAAAAATCTCTAAACTAGTTTAGAATTGTAATTCTTCTGTTTTTAATATTTATATTTTTTATTTTTTTGGTATAAGTGAGACTCTTTTATAATGTCACATTTTGTAGGGTTAGGTTGTCCAAATTGATTTCATTAAGAAAATAAAAAGATATTCTTATATGAGATATCAGTATTTTATGTAATTTTTAAAATAATACAACTCTTTACGTTGAGTTTTAAGAGGGGGACACAAATATAAAAAGTCTAAATTTTTTTAGTGAGGAAAAAAAAAGAGTCACTGAGAGTGAAAAGGAAAAAGAAAACCATCTGTGTACAAATTTATGCAGAAAAATTAGATCTCTTACATTTAGTTTCGTCTCTTATTTAATTAGATATCTATTAAATGATATTTTTATATTGTCCTTGAAAACTTAAAAAAAATTATGTAAATAATATTATTATTATTTTATTTTTTTTTTTGAAAGTGTTTTACTGGACTCTATCCATGAACTTCCTAATGAAGTTTTTTCATATTAAAAAGCTGTTTATCTTTTCTTTATTTTGTGCATCCATTATTTTACACATTATTTATATAAAAATAATAATTTATATTTTAATTCTGTTTTGATATTTCAGGTTCTTATTTTAAAATAACTCCTATAATATATAAGACACTTGTGTATGAAATGGTACTGGATGTCGTGATGAGAATAATTTTACAATTCAATCTTAACGAAAAGAATTAAAAGGTGACAAGAACAACATTTTCCTTCTGCTATGGATCTTTGGACCTGTCATCGTATTCTCCTGTTCTGTTGCCACGTTGTTGGTGTTTCATAAGGTGGACTTTGTTGCTGGCAAAGAAAAGATAAATAAGAATTCCTTAGAAAAATAGTGACGCATAGATATGTCAAAATGAAATCAGTGAATCAATTCCAACCATTATATATTCAAATTTAATTAGATTAAAAAAATTACAAATTTTAATACAGACTAAAATTAAACCCAATCTACTCAAAATTTGATTCTTCTTATTGAATCTATGATAGATTGGTTCACCCACCAAACATAAAAAAAAATATATTTTTTCCTACATTTACCTAAACATAAAAAGAAAAAATAAATATTTTTTTTCCTACACTTACCTATTTACTTCCTGCACCTTAAGTATAAAAATTTAAACTAAATTATCTTTAGTTATTATTTTAATGTATGATGCAAAATCAGAGTCATTACTGTTTACAATAAAATATAATCGCAATCCAACAAAGTCGTAAGTATCATATCTCTCTAGTTATACGTGATTATTGAAGTCAAAAAAACCAAATATAATTAATTTAAAGAAGAAAAGTTTTAAATTTTTTTAAGTAAACACATGTATTTAATTCATAATCCGTTATTTGAATTAGGTTTAAATTTTTTAAACAAGTTAGAATTGACATACTTAGTGAGCCGAATCAAATTGATTCAACTAATCTATTTTGACTATTCTAATGATTCGTTTATTCATAAGAAAAAAATCACAAAAAAATTAGTTAAACATTCACATCAATCAAATCTTACATTAATTTTTATAAATTTTATTTTCAAATTTATTTTTACTTACTTCTAAATGTATTCAAATAAATAATAAAAAAATTTACTTTCAAATCATGTCAACATTCATTCACTCATTCTCGTCCAAATCCGTTGAAATGAACAAAATTAAATATGTTTTTATCTCAAATCCATACCGTTAATCATATAAACAAATAAATATGGACTTATCACTTTCAAACAAATAAGATATATACAACTTGTTTGAAAATTGCACTGTTCCTAAAAATTATAATTTAAAATTAATTAATCATTTTTGTTATTCTATTAAATTAAAATTTTATAAGGTTTATATATATATATATATATATATATATATATATATATATAATAAAACAATTAAAAAAATATAAAAGTTAAACTATTTACGTACTAAAAATTAATTACTCCGTAATATAGTTAACTTTTCTTTCTTTTACACAAACTCATATTATATATTACACATTGAATATAGACAATAATATAGAAATAATGTGTTTAAATAAATTACTAATTAACTATAAATATTATATAAAGATTTTAAACATTTTTAATCTCTAATTTTCAGAATATCCTTCCCTACATAATCCATCACTCAATATATTATATATATATATATATATATATATATATATATATATATATATATATATATATAAACCTTTGGTTTGACGCCATTTGATTGCATTTCTTTCAGGTTTCTAACATATTCATCAATCAAAAAGCCTACAGTGTATAGGTAACTATATTATGATAAATTCCCTCAACCATCTCAACATAAGCTTCTTTTGGAATACAAATCACAACCATTTGGACATTTATCTTTGAATAAAGAGTCAATAATGCATTACTGTTGAAAGACTGAACAATTTGATTCCAGCTTTAGTTTCCCCACCTTAGCATTGATGGAGAGATCTTTGGATAATTTTATCGAGTAAAAACCCTACTCTTATCATAGTGTCATGAAATTTTTTTTATGAAATCTTGGTAAGTAGGGTTTCATGGTCAACAGCAATGTTCACTACATTAAGTTCTAATTGAGCCAACTCTAAACAAAAAATAATTTCAGAACCTATAAATATAAAGTTAAGGTGAAATGTTAATTGCATTTATTGAACATTTGAAACTTATATGTGATAATCTATAAGTATAATTAAAAACTAACTTGAGCATACTCATTCATTCAGATTATGACTTTTGAGAAAAAAACTTGAAACTTAAAATGTGAAGGTATAGTTCTCGACCTTATCTAACAAAACATTTTTCTTAACTAAAATTAGAATTTACAAATACATGTTTTACTTCAGCCAATGATTTTTAATAAAAGTGTTGGATTTAATAAAAGATGGAGTACACGAACACAATTGAATTAAATAAGTAGAGGGCTTGGAACATGCAGCAGAAAAAACTATAGTCTGTGATTTCCACTAGTGGAAAAACGCTGTTTAACATCAGTTCATAAACGTTTGTTAAAGCTCCACCGACGTCATATGATGACCGGTGGCATTACCGTAAATAAGATGGTAACCTAGACGTCAGTTTCAAGGTAATACGACGTCTATTAAGCAGTACATGTCAGCTCTGTCGTAAGCCGACGTCCAATGTAATGAGGTAGGTGAGAAGACAGACTTCTTCTGCGCATTTGACGTCGGTTGTGATGGGGTCAACGTCTACTTGGATGCAGTTAATGTTGGTCACCTGATTCCCAGGCTATTAGACGTCAGGTTGTCAAAAACCGACGTCTATGGCCTGTCCGAAAGGCGAAAAGACAAAAATTTTCTACAAAATAGACGTCGCATTTTTGGGTGCGCGACGTCTATGTGCCTGTAATTAATTATGTGCATCAAACTCCGAGACACTTCCACGTCCGACAGCAGAAAACCGACGTCTATATTATTATAGACGTCGGCGCCCCTTCACAATTGTCGTCCTTGACAGGAAGTGAAACGTCAATCGGTTCAGCGCCCTAGACGTCGGTGCCCCTTCACAACCGACGTCTAATGGGCATTCAAAAAGTCAGTTTAAAGGTTAACTTAGTCGTCAAATTAGTTAGACAACCGACGCCTAGATTACTATAGACGTTGGTTTCGCAAGCAACCGACGCTCAATTTCATTTTAAATATACCGCAGACTCTTCACGACATTCAGTTTCTGATATCATCTTCCTCTCTTCTCTTTTTTCTCTTGTTTCTCTCTTGCGGCATTGCATTATTGTTTCTGATATCTTTATCGTCTTCCTCCTCTTCTTTTTCTCTCTTCTGGCATTGCATTCCAGGTGGTTTTTTTTTATGCTTACCGTTTAAACTTTGTTTAGTCTTTCATCGATTATCTTCTAGTTCAACTGATTAAAATTTGCTTTCTTTGTGTTGTGTTTTAGTGTAGTTTTGTTCCTTTCTTGGGGTGACGTAGTAACACATTCTCCATTTGCTAGCTGCCTCCCAGAAAAAACGGCGTCTTGTGAATTTCTTTTGGTCGTTTCAACCCAAAAACGACCCTGGGTCGTTGCCTAGTTATCGTTTCACCGTGATTTTTCCCTCTTGCGGATGAAAATGGAACTAAGCAACAATCCAGGTTCGGTTTTGGGTTGAAATGCCATAAGAAATTCAAAAGACGCAAGCTTTTTTTCGGGGGAAACTAGCAAAAGGAGATTGTGCTACTAGGCTATCCAAAGACGGGAACAAAACTGCACTAAAACACAACCACTGTATTAGACGTCGGTTAATGTATACACTGACGTCTATAGTACCTTTTAGACGTCTGTCAGTGTCATTTTTGAAGTCTTTAGTGCTTCTTCGACGTGAGTTATTGCTTAGACAGACGTCTATATAATGTCTTTAGACGTCCAGTTCCGACGTTTAATGACGTCGGACATGGCACTGACTGACGTCATTATAGACGTCGGTTATATTCATGTCCGACGTCCCATTGACGTCACCGACAATAACGTCGGTTGTTTAGTAGACTTTAAAAACCCAAAATAACCGACGTTAAACAGCGTTTTTCCACTAGTGTTCGTTCGTTACAAGACAGAAGAAATCTGTAAGAAAACATGAGTAAAATATATGTAATAAAGGAAACAATATTTAAAAGCTCAAAATAATATTTAACAAAAAATTTAAATTTTCCCAGACACTCGTGAACAAGTACTTTTGCCTTAGATTAGTATTAGTTTTCTAGACCAACTAACTAAATTAACAGAGAACCAACACATAACTCTCTACCCGACAGAATATTTAATTACTTATTAATTAAATAACGAATTTTCTTTTCTACAAATACTTACAAAGAATCATACCATATTGCAAGTGTCTTTAACAGTTCTAATATTTCTCTTACTGTATTGTAACCATGAAATATTCATCGATAACTAAACAGCATAATAAAAGTTAGCTACATTTATAAGTGTCTCTTTCTAATTACTCTTTTTCATCTTAAAAATTTAAATCCAAAATCTTATAGATACTTCTCGTGTACTGTTATGGTACAGCTCTAATTTTAATAGGATAAAAGCACAAATATCATTCATAAAAAGTGTATCTAAGTCTTGGTAAGAACAGATACAGAAAATTACCACCTCAAAAACCAAAGAGAGAAAATTTTCTCAGACAAGAACAGAAATGACTGTAAGAATCTGTCATGCACTGCCATTTCTTATTGCTACATGGCCATCAGAAGCACACATATGCACATAAATATGAAAGCACCACCATCACTCTCAACAAGGTTATCAAAAACCAAGATTTGGTAAGCCTAGCATGCTCCATGTTTCTTGCCACCCACAAGTCGCTTCCAGTACAAAACAATCTCTCTCTGAGTCTCTGTTGCACTCTTCTTTATCTTCTCACTAGTCTCATTGGTGATGGCTGTGACATGAACAGTTTTGTTAGAGACAGTGCTTGGAAGTGAGTCCAAGAGCTTCATAACTTTTTCTATGTCAGAAACAAGTCTCTGAGCCAAGCCACGGCTGAAATCCTCCCTGACCACCACCCTTAGGACCGCAATGTGTTGTGCATCTGGTGGCATTGTGTAGGCTGGAACTATCCAGCCAAATTTTCTCAGCTGGTCTGATATCTCAAACACTGAGTGTTGGCTACTGTCTTTCAAAGAGAAGGCCAAAAGGGGCACCCCTATATCCTTGGAGATGATGTTAAACTGCCCTGTTCTCTCAATTCCCTCTTTCAGAACTCTTGTATTTTCCAAGCAATTTTCCATGATGTTTTTATAACCCTTATGTTCACAAATATAACCAGATGTAATGTCAGAAAACAGATAATGACACAAGGATAACAGTGTATGATCATCAATTCTACTATTCACATAATGAAGCAAATATAGGACAGTGTTAATATCATGTATCATGCAGTTGTTATTTCTATAATTTTCTATACACAACTCTAGGGTCTCATGGGAAGACTCCTATCAGAAAGAGAGAACCAAATCCCATATGTCTCATCATATAGCTATAACTGAAATATTTAATTTCATTATTAAAAATAACCTCTTTTTTATGGGAAATTATGTCTTTGTATATATCTTGGAACTTAAAATAAAGATGCTGGACCAAGATGATAACATGTTCACCTCAAAGCCAAGCCGAATAAACTGGTAATATTGTGCAATAATTTGACTGGATCCTGCCAAAAGAAATACAAAGAAATGGGAGGGACAAAATAAAAGAAAAGTATCATAAGATATTTAGAAGATTGGAATAAAAACCAAATAACATTAATTGAGGTCCCAATGCTTATTACTACAAAAATCTAATAATCAAAATACTTAAAGAATTGGTTCATTGTACACAATCAACATTAGCACTTTAGCAACTTCATAGCAATGCTCTATCTAGCATCATCTTTTTTCAGACAGCAAGGGGTAATACTGAAGCAGATATAGCATAACACTAAGTTGAATAAACAGAGACAGAGAGAAATAGGTTCTTGAAAATAGCTTTCAATTGCATTTTAAGCTGAATATTTTGGCAGTGACACATATTCGAACCATGCCTAAAGAGCATATAGATATAAAGATACTAATTGCATGAAAAAATCAAAATAAATGTATCAATTCATCATACCTTTAGAGAAATTCAATGTGAAAGTGGGCTGATCAGAACCAAGATAATTTATGTGAAAAACAAGTTCATCTGGCAAATCATCCTTACTCTTCCAGACAATCCAACCAACACCAGGGTAGACAAGACCATACTTGTGACCACTAACATTGATGCTTTTCACCAATGGCAAACGAAAATCCCACTCTAGATCAGGGTAGAGAAATGGAGCAATAAACCCCCCACTGGCAGCATCTACATGAATTGGGGTATCCCAACCTGTCTTCTTGTTCTTTTCAGTGAGAAGTTCATTGAGAAGTTTCACATCCTCAAACTCTCCGGTCATAGTTGACCCCAAAATGGCTGCAACACAGATGGTGTTCTCATCCACCATTTCAACTGCTTTCACTGGGTCCATCACATAGTATCCCTCAGTGAGTTTCACTTCCTTGAGCTCTACCTCAAAGTACCTTGCAAATTTTTCCCAACAAACCTGTGAAGAAAATTTCAAAGAACACACAGGATTACATATTTACGTGTGCCTGTTTCCCACGACATGATCATGCAGCTAACATAATTTAAAAGTTGTTTAATAGTTCATAGCATCAAGCACAGTTCGAGACCCACCTGCACATTAGCCCCAGTAACTATGTTAGGCTTGTCATATGGTTTGCCTTCTGCTTTTCTCTTGGTCTGCCATTTCCTTTTAAAAGCCAAACCTGCTAACATTATTGCCTCTGATGACCCCACAGTTCCCACACCTACTGCTGTCTCATCTTCATTTATAGGAGTGTGGAATAGATTTGCTATTATATTAACGCACCGGTTCTGCAGAATTTAACAAAATGAAACTAATCAGTCTTTAACTCTCACACTTCATCCGAAAATAATCATCAAATGATACATATACAAAATCAGTCTTTAAAACCCTGATTTTAAAGTACTGAGATACAACATGGACTTAAGTGTTAGAGTCATATAATAAAGACACCAAACTACTCAGAGAAGGAACACACAAACCTGGAGCTCAGTGGTGACAGGGTACTCATCCATGTCAACGTAGTTCTTGTTAAGTGAAGCCATTATGAGCTTGTCACACTCAGGCTCCATCCAAGTGGTCACAAATGAGGCCAAGTTGAGCCTTGGTGTGCCATCCAGCATCAACTCATCGTTTATTATCTGATAAGCAGCATCCTTTGGTATTGATTTCTCTGGTATCTTGAACCTGTTGAATTCATTTCCACCCCAAACCCATCAAAACAAAAAAACCTCAGAAATCAAACCAAAACTTCCTATTTTCTTGTTCTCTATGTTTTCTTCCAACATAACTAAGTGTGAAGTTCTAAGAAAAAGGAAGCTATACCTGGGAATAGGTTCACGCACATATCTGGAAGCAAAGGTAGAAAATATGCTCTGTGCTTGTTCATCTGGGTGTGTAGCAGTGGATGTGATCACCATTTTGGATGCTTTCTTCCGAGCAAATGCTCCTACGAAGTGTGAAATCAGAACTATAAAGAGAGAGATCACCGCTTACAGTATAAGAGTGGAGTTTTCTCTTCCTTTTCATTAACATTTAATAAATAAGGAAGAAAAAGTACTTTAACAGTTCCATTTGAGTAAAATCTAGAAGGATAAACTCCCTTCAATCATGGTAAACAAAGATTCTTGCTTTTAACATTACCCTATTAGCAGTGTCTCTGCCACTTTTCAACCATAGTGATGATATTCATTCCTATATATATATATATATATATATATATATATATATATATATATATATATATTTTCATGTAACTTTCACTACTTTTTTCACTCTTACCTCATTCATTCCATTTTCTACTTCTTTTCATGTGCATGTACTATCAATGTCATATCAACAAGATTTACGAAATTTTTTTACTTCTTTACTTTATTATATTAGCTGTTGTTAAATTTTATTTATCTCTGAAATGCTTCTCAAAATATTGAGTGTAAACTATAACTATGCATAGTTTTAATGAAGGTAATATGCATGTCCATGACTATAACTTGCTGGTAGGTAACAAAAACTGATTATATTATATATCTGCAAAAGATATCACACACTACTATGCATGATGTATTCGGGTTCAGATGAACCAGATGGTGACAGGTGAACACATAGATGTCACTTTTATGCATGATTTTGACCTTCGGTTCAAGTGTGAATCGTGTTCATCTATTATTCTGACACATGTATCAGTTCTAAATTTTATAAGAATTTTTTGTTAGGTCGAGTAGATTTCTTTTCTATAGAAAAAGTAATTAATGATTGATTTTGTCTATACTGTGAGTACTTACAGTGGAGAACTAGTGTGAGTTTTCAATCAATGATGCTGTGTTTCTTTCTATATACTGTTCAAGCAGAAGGATTAGAAATAAACAAATGAAGACAAATTTTAGAAGATAAAGTTTCTCTTATAAAATGAGTACGTTTGAAAAAAGAAAAGGTACACACCAATATATCATAATTAATTATATATAAAAAAATTATCTTGATTATGTGTATAAAGTATAAGTATTGACTTTTTTCAACAAACAACTGTATTATAAATATTTTAATATTATATTATATTAAAATAAAGTAAACATAATAATCAATTTTTAAAATCCAAAAAATTATCTAATTGAAATACAATTAAATAATATATATATATATATATATATATATAATTTGAAATATCTTATATATTCATTTTAAATAAACATTTCTTTATTTCTATAAAAAAATATTACATGTGTCACGTCCATTTAATTCCCTAGCATAGTGAAATATAGGTGACCGAGCAAGAAATGTGGATTTCAAAGAAGTGGAAGACAAGTGGCAACCAGGGAGTGAACCGTTCAGTTTTTTACGACAGTATTTAAGTTGAGATTTCAAATTTTCGGTGCCACTTCTCTGCATGCACCCTTCGTCTCCAACCTTCCCAAATTCATTTTTCTCCTCCTTTTCTCTAGGAATTCTACAACTTCTCTCTACAAATTCTAACCCTTTTCTTCTTCCGATCATCATTTAGCCACCATCTAAGCAATCCCGGTGTTAAGATCTTTCAGTTGCACCGATCAGATTCTGGTTCTAAGGAGGTAAGTTTCTCTCCTTCTTAAGAAACCTGTTTTCTAGCACAAGCAAGCTAAGCTTTAGTTGCATGCGTTCATCTACTTCTTCTTAACAAGAATTCTGATCATATTTTGGTCTCTTCTTTGCGTAATGGGTAATAGGGATTCTAGAACAGAAAGAGTTCAAGGGATATATTCTGCTGCAGATAAATAGCCGTTCGGTTAGAGGTAAGGGAAGCTTGTAATTTAATTATGAATTGTTGTTCTGAATATTGTATGTTTGAATGATGATAAATTGGTTGATATTGTGAGTTTGCATGAATGTTTGAATGTGCTTGTGATGACTAAAATGATAAGAACCGAGTAGTAATAGGACTAGTGGTAATTCTGCAAAATTCGGTAATCTGGACCGAGGGTCATTCGTAAGCGTTTGGTTTTACTCGGGAACGTTCGGTCTTGACTGAATTCTCTTCTGTAGGAGATCTCATTTGATGATCGATTGGTTTGCCATTGGTTAATTATAATTATTTGGCTAATTAAGATTCTATTGGTTTTCGTACTAGTAAGCTTAGGCAAATTCTTGACTCTAGTGGCGTTCGGTCTTTTAAAGAGTGATCGGTCTTATACTGACACTCGATTTATTGAAGAGAACCTCATCCTATTGTAAAGCGTTCGGCCAAAGCTGTAAATGCTCGGCCAAAGTTATAGTAATATGATTAAGTCTTTATCTTTCCATGAGAATGTCACATGGGTTGGATTTTAAACAATATTCGGCTTAAACGAGAGCCAGCATGTTACATGACCGTCCGATCATGATTCTTGGGTGAGATTATTCTTACCGCTCGGTTAGGTTTTATGAGCTATTGAATTAATTCTTTTAAGTTTGATTTATGAGTGTTATTCTTACTATATTGTTCGAATTGATTATTTTGATGTATAAGTATGATGATACTCCGTTATGAACTGAATAACATGGTTGTGTAAGATAATTCCAAGGAGGAATGTTTCATGATTGGTGATGATTGGTAAAGTATGAACATGGTCAGACTCTGGTTTCGTTTTTTATCCTGATATTCCATGATTACTCCTCATCATATAGAAGAGGGTAATTCATACGTGGGAATGGCAGGAGGTCCGCGACCATAAGACCAGATGGTCGTTTTAGGACTAACCTCAGGTGGCAGCTGTTGAGTGTATCACAGTTACTACACCACGCCAGGTGCTAGAAACGACGAACTACATGGTTCATACAGTCCGAACAGAGTCAAAGTGGTAAGTTATAATGTTTTATGTGTTCGGTTTACTGTATGAGATGCTTTGTATGATGATTGTATGATTGTATGCGTTCAGTTTACTCTTAAATGATTTGTTTAATATAATTAATTAAATTACATGAGTTTACCCTTATTTTCCTGTCATGTCTATTATTCCGTTCGGTCGATCTCTTCACTACAATGATCATCCTTTGGGTGTGAGCAGAAGGTGATGTTGATTCGTTGGAAGAAGCTTTGGAGGGTGCTGATCCTGAAGCTAGTGAAGGACCGTCCGGTTTATAGATGTGTGAATAGATTTTGTAATTAGTTGTTTAGAAACCATTCAGTTTATCTAGTGTCTTGTGAAATCGTTTGGTATAAACATTCCTTTTACAATACCGTTCGGTCTTAGTAGTAAAAATGTATTAGATTTCTAGTTCTTGTACAGTTTTAACTTTTATGGTTATTCTAGCTTCTATCCTTAGAATTATTTCACTATTTTATCATATTATTACTGATAACTCCTAAATATATGTATAGTTTAAATCTATATTTATTGGGATGTCACAACATGCACTTTCAATTTTCTTATTATATGCACTTTAAATAATACCTTATTATATACACTTTAAATATCTTATTATATGCAATTTAAAACTATATACACTTTAAATATCTATTCTATGCAATTTAAATAATATGCACTTTAAATATAAGATTAGATTTCTTTATTTTTATAACAAAATATCTTTTATATATATATATATATATATATATATATATATATATATATAATCCACTTTTCTATCTTTCTATATATTTTTTCTACTTTTTAAATTTATTTATTTATATATACATCTTATTTATTTAATGTATTTTTTTTATTAATACATGTACTACTATAAATAAATATAAGAGAGATAAACCAATGCAAACTTACAAACTTTTGATTCATAAAATATAATTCAATAATTTAATTTTGAAGTGTTTTATGTCCAAGTTAATTGATTTTTTTTACTGAGGATCTACCATTAAAAATATGTTACTCTTTCATCTTTTATCATTCTTTCATCTTTTGTCATTTTTTATTGATTCAATTCAAACTTTCATGTTGTAATTTTATTATCTCATTTTTTTTCTCATGCATAATAGAATTATTAGATAAAAAATATACAATATTATTTGAAATTTTAAATTCTTCAAATTGTATATTATTTTTTTTCCTTTTCTTTTTATAAAAATATCACTTCTCCTCCATATTATATTTCATAAAACTATGATAATTTTATTTCTTGATTTAATAATTTAAAACTGACATTTTTTTAATCTTGAAGTTTTAAAATGTTAGTAGTATTTGTGTGTTTAATCTTTCATTACTAGTTATGTTTGACATTACAATAAAACATAGAATTAAAAAAAAATATTAAAATCATAAATAAAATATTTAATTTATTTTAGTACATTCTTATTTTGAAATATAATATCTTTATTTATTAGAATTTTATAGTGAATCTTCATTTTAACTTAAATTTTTTTTAACATCAATTTATATTTTAAATTTTTTTATATCAAGTTATTTTACAAATATATTAACATAAGTTAAATATTTTATTGCACCAATTACATTGATTAAGGTTTTATATTGAAAGTCTGTCAAGTCTTTTGTACGGATAACTTATATCTTAGAAGTAATCACTCTTTTCCATCTATCTTAGAAAAAAATCTCTCTCAAAATTATTATTAAATTCAATGGTTTATCTTGTTATCCGCATAAATAAAAATACCCAATAATTATATAAAATAAATAAGATCAACAAATATCAGTCTCTAAGATTTTATGTTTGAAATTTTCTAACTTTTCTATGAGTAGTCTATCTCTTTAATCTATTCCACTAAAATAAATTAATTATACATATAAATGATTTAATTATAAATAAAGATTAAATATATTTTTTTTCTCTCGTACGATTTTAATTTTAGTCCTTATTTAAAATATCGATCATTTTTACTCTTCTTAATTTTGAAATTTTTATTATTAATTTGAAAGAGATTAATTTTTTTAGACGTAAAAACGTTACTTTTCTCTCTCTTCCGTTGCTTCTTTTTTTTTCACAAACAAACAGCTTCACCCTAACTTTATCTCTCTCTTTCAGTACAAATAAAACTGAACAAAACAAAGCTAAACGTCGATCTTTGATCTAAACCATCACATGAATCACCATTGCAGAAACCAAATTTGGCCTTTTCCAAGCCTTAATCAAAACCAGGAAACTAAACAAAAAAAATAAGAATCAAAGGCCATACCGGGTATTTCTAAGCAAAAGTATGCTCTGTCCAATAATGCCATATCCTGCATCCACAACATCTTCAACTGCGAAAACTCGTGGACATCCAAACACTAAAACCCCACAAACAGTTGCAGCTAGGATGATTCCCCTCTTAAACAATTCATGCATAAACTTCAAATTGGTTTCGGAAACAGCATTACTCTCACTCAAACCATCACTGCTACCATCTAAACACCTCAACCGAGTTCTATCTAGTAACTTGGTATCTGCCCCAAAACTTGAAACCTGCAGGGTTGAAAAAGTGGATGGCCCAACACAACTGGAAAGGGAAATGAATATCTACTGTTTCTACGCAAAAAAGTTGATTGGTATGCTCTTTCGCTGATTTTCATGTGCAGTGTAAAACAATCTGGAACTGGGGTTGACGCTTTGGTAACTCAGAACCCAAGATTTGAGTGCCATCAGTTATAACAGAGCAACAACACCCACCAATTCAAAATCAAGATTCCATGAAAATAACTACAGAGAAACCCACTTATGCTCTGAAAGTAATTGTATTTTGCTTAGGAATTGAATGGGTACTGGTAAAAGAATTTGATGTGCGATGCAACACAGCAGGGAACAACAGCAAAAGAATAAACGAATATACGCAAAATGGTTTATATTTTTGGGTTTCTTTAAATAAAAAGAAAATGGAAATGTGAAACGGAGAATGGGAAAAAAATTTAGGGTTTGAAAGGGTGTAGTGAAAACTGGCAGAGGTGGCGCGTGCATCCGCAAACTTTGCTACTTGATGGATTCAAGGTTCCCTGTAACAAGTGGGATTAAATTACAGCTATTTCACTTTTAAAGCACAGTATACATTGAAAGTGGCCCAGCCTGAGTTTCAATTCTGCGTGGTTGCGTACCCAAACGGCGACGTTTACGAGGGGGAGTTTAGAAGAGGGAAGTGTTGAATACTGTGAATCAAGTTGGAAGAAGAAAAAGTATTTATTACGCTGGTTTAAGTTATCAAGCAATTAGAAAGCTTTGTTCAAAGCTTGAAAATGCCCAACTCAATATTCCTCCTCTTTGAGTTGAGAGAAGCTACTTACACAATCCACTCCCTGTAGTTCCTTTCACCAGGATTTGGTCATTTTTTATTCTTCTCAGCAAAAGGGCAAACCCAGAAATATTCTGGGCTAAGCTGCACCATCTTTGAAATCGTCAAAAAATCAAGGAAGAGAGAAATTGTGCGTACACGTTTGCAGAATCATGACAGAGAAATTGACATGGCAATCATAAGAGAGAGAAAAGTAACGTGGCATCGCCGTATAATTAATAGGAAGAATTTCAAAATTACAAATATATTATAAATTATTTATGTTTCAAGCAGGACCAAAACTAATAGTTAAAAAATAAAAAATATATTTAATTCTATAAATAATAAATAATTATCTTTCTAAACTAATAAATAAATGGTTTAAACCCTCCATTGGTCCTCATATTTGTATTTAAATCTCAGTTTGGTCCTCAAGTTTTGAACTGTCTCAATTGGGTCATAATTTTTGTAAAAATGCACACATTTTACCCTAACCATTAAGTTGTCTCAAACGACGTTAATTGATGCTGGGATGAATTTTTTTATGTTAGGCTTAATCCCTTCCTTGGTCCTTATGTTTATGTGAAAATCTCAGTTCGATCCTCAAGTTTTGAACTGTCTCAATTGGGTCATAATTTTTGAACTGTCGACAACGGCAACATTTTTTTTAGTTTGAGAGGAAGAAAATGTGTGAGTCGGGGGGTTTGAGGGTTTGAGGGTGGAGGAATGAGTGAATTGTGATCAGTGATTGGAAGGAAAAAGAAAGACCATAGCCATGTGGATTTAATGATTTTAAAACATAAAAAAAAAATTACAGCTCAGTTCAAAGTTAATGTCGTCTCAATACACTTAACGGTTTGGGGTAAAATGTTGTAAAATGTTTGCATTTCATAAGGACTTTTGAAAAAAAAAACTTGAGGACCGAACTAAGATTTTCACACAAACAAAAGGACCAAGGGAGGGATTAAGCCTAAAATAAAAAAATCATCTCAACATCAATTAAGACAAGTTAACGGTTAGGGTAAAATGTGTGCATTTTTACAAAAATTATGACCCGAGACAGTTCAAAACTTGAGGACCAAAGTGAGATTTACACACAAATATAAGGACCAATGGAGGGTTTAAGCCTAAATAAATAAATGCTGTTTAGGTAAAATATGTTTTTTTTTTCATAAGTAAAAATTGAAATTAGTATTTTTTTTTTAATTTTGAATTAATTTAATTTTTCATTTTTAAAATTATGTAAATTTAATTTTTTTAATCAAAATTTATTAAGTTTATTTAAGATTTTAATTACATTTAATTTTAACTAACATTAAAAAAATATATAAAACAATACAAATAACTCAAATATTTTCATAAAATATATTTGAAAAAATTAGAAGACTACACTGAACCAATATTTAAAAAAATAAATAATTCTAATTTTTATTAAAATTAAGAATTTAAAAACATATTTAATCTATATAATCCTTTAAGATTCTGTGATAAATGTTTTAACTTTTTTTTATATATGAACAGTCTATCTCCTTAATCTATTCCACTACAAAAATCTTAATTAATTAATTATATATATATATATATATGATTTAATTATAAATAATAAATAATGTTGTTTAGGTAACCATAATAATATTTTTATGTTACTTAAATAAAGTGATAAAGGTTGAATAAACCCAAACCCTCTTGCCATGAGGTCACCCCTTTCCTAATACTCATTGCAGAACAACAGCAACGTTAACAAGAGTGACAGACAGAAACCACCGGAGTGAGGGTGCTATGTTCCACGTCCTCTCCCAATGTCTGTCCTCTCCCACGGCCACCCTGTCGCAGGCGCGCCAAGCTCACGCCTTGATCCTCAAACTCAACCTTTTCTCCGACACCCACCTCACCACCACCCTCCTCTCTCTCTACGCCAACACCCACTCTCTCTCCACCCCCCAACTCTCCCTCACCCTATCCTCCCACCTCCCCCACCCCACCCTCTTCTCCTTCTCCTCACTCATCCAAGCCTTCGCCCGCTCTTCCCACTTCCCCCACGTCCTCACCGCATTCTCCCACCTCGCTCCCCGCGGTCTCGTCTCCGATGCCTTCCTCCTCCCCACCACCATTAAGTCCTGCGCCATCCTCCGCGCCCTAAACCAGGGCCAACAGGTCCACGCCTTCGCCTTGGCATCTGGGTTTGTCTCAGATTCCATCGTGGCCTCCTCGTTGATCCAGATGTACCTCAAATGTGATCGCATTGTGGATGCAAGGAAACTGTTCGACAGAATGCCTGAGAGAGATGTGGTTGTCTGGAGTGCCATGATTGCTGGGTACTCGCGCCTTGGACTTGTGGATGAGGCCAGAGGGCTTTTCGGTGAGATGAGGAGTTGTGGGGTGGAGCCCAATTTGGTGACGTGGAATGGCTTGCTTGTTGGGCTTGGTAATAATGGCTTGTATGATGAGGCCGTGGGGATGTTTCGGGTAATGTTGTTGGAAGGGTTTTTGCCTGACGGGAGTACTGTTTCGTGTGTGCTTCCTTCTATGGGGTGCTTGGAGGATGTGGTGATGGGGTCTCAGGTTCATGGTTATGTCATCAAGCAGGGGCTGTTATGTGACAAGTTTGTGGTTAGTGCCATGCTTGATATGTATGGGAAATGTGGCTGTGTGAAGGAGATGAGTAGGGTGTTTGATGAAGTGGAGGAAGTGGAAATCGGGTCTTTGAATGCTTTTCTTACTGGCTTGTCGCGGAATGGTATGGTTGACGCCGCGTTGGAGGTATTTAACAGGTTAAAGGACCAGAAAATGGAGTTGAATGTTGTGACATGGACTTCAGTAATTGCTAGCTGTTCCCAGAATGGCAAGGATTTCGGGGCTTTGGAGCTTTTTAGAGATATGCAGGCTTATGGCGTGGAGCCTAATGCTGTGACAATCCCAAGCTTGATTCCTGCTTGTGGGAATATTTCAGCATTGACACACGGGAAGGAAATTCATTGTTTTTCCCTTAGAAAGGGGATTTTTGATGATGTATATGTAGGTAGTGCGTTGATAGATATGTATGCCAAATGTGGTAGAATTCAGTTGTCCCGGCGTTGTTTTGACAATATGTTGGCCCCAAATTTGGTTTCGTGGAATGCTGTTATGAGTGGATATGCAATGCATGGGAAGGCTAAGGAAACAATGGAGATGTTTCATATGATGCAACAGAGTGGCCAGAAGCCGGATTCGATTACATTTACGTGTGTTTTATCAGCATGTGCGCAAAATGGCTTGACTGAAGAAGGATGGCATTATTATAATAGTATGTCCAAAGAACATGGCATTGAGCCTAAAATGGAACATTATGCTTGCATGGTGACTCTGCTCAGTCGTGTTGGAAAACTTGAAGAGGCTTACTCTATCATTAAGGAAATGCCATTTGAACCTGATGCTTGTGTATGGGGATCCCTGCTAAGTTCTTGCAGAGTTCACAATAATTTGAGTTTAGGTGAAATTGCTGCAGAGAAGCTTTTCCCGTTAGAACCAGCCAACCCTGGGAACTACGTTCTTTTGTCCAATATCTATGCTTCAAAGGGCTTGTGGGATGAAGAAAATAGAATACGTGAAATGATGAAAAGTAAGGGATTGAGGAAAAACCCTGGATATAGTTGGATTGAAGTTGGACACAAAGTGCACATGCTTCTTGCTAGTGACCAATCACATCCACAAATGAAAGATATCTTGGAGAAGTTGGATAAATTGAATATGGAGATGAAGAAGTCTGGTTATCTCCCCAAGACTAACTTTGTGCTGCAAGATGTGGAGGAACAGGATAAGGAGCAGATATTGTGCGGGCACAGTGAGAAGTTAGCTGTGGTATTAGGGCTACTCAACACAAGTCCAGGACAACCTCTTCAAGTAATTAAGAACCTGAGAATATGCGATGACTGCCATGCTGTGATAAAAGCAATAAGCAGATTGGAAGGAAGAGAAATTTATATAAGGGACACAAATCGTTTTCACCATATGAAAGATGGTGTTTGTTCATGTGGAGATTTTTGGTAAGTAGCCATGGTTTTGTCGGGACTAATATTCAGGAGGGGTCAAAATTCTACCGGGGGTCCATCTTATGGATGAGAGAATGATTATAATCAAGATTATTTGCAGTCAAGAATTTGATGCCATCCATGTAGTTAAAGCATCTCGAGAATGAAGACACGTGTGCTTCATCTTTTGGTGACTGGAAGCTGAATAATTCTCAGTTGTTTTCAAACTGGTAAAAATTTCTCTTCTCTTCCCTTTGTTATTGTAATCAAGATTTATAGTAGCCTGATGGAGGGAGACAACTTTCAGGACTCGGGATGCAACTATGCGAGTAGAAAATTTGAGGAACTCTAACATTATAACTGGCCTAATTATATATTTTTCTATTACTGGAAGTCTCATATTGGTTTGAGACTTGAGCATCTGTAATGCTCTTAACATGTTAATGCCGATGTCTCTCTTCCTTTTCAAGGCCTAATATGTTTTTATCAGCTAGATCGAGGAAACATGTGATGAGGAGGAATTCCAAGAAAACTGTATATTGAATTGTCAAACAAATCATCTAGGATGTTTTTCTGAGAACTCGTGGTCTGATTCCGTAGACTTTCCTTTGCAAGGGTCACTATGTCCATGTTAGTGGTAAATACCTGATTTCACAACAATTAGTAGATTCAAACACATGTTAATTTGTGATACTTCAGAGTCTTCATAGGCTCATTACCCCTTCCAGAATGTTTTTTTCTCTGGAGCAGAGCATGTATTTCTTCTGTTTATGTTGGGTTTTGTCACATGGGACTAAAATATTTATCATAATAAATTCGGGTTCTTTAATTGTCTGTAATTTTATGTGGATATGAAGGCTCCTTTTACGGATGCCTTGTGAATTTTGGAGACGTGATTCTTTAACTTCTGCTGCATGACAATGTAAATTTAGGGATTCTCCTATTGGAGAAGCATTCATTAGCAATTTCTAGAGATATTGTTCATTTTTAGTGAATTTTTTCACTTGCTTGGCTGTAGTTAATTTTTGTGCTTTGATTATTCATCATGCGGTTTATTAGTAACACTACTCTCAACTAGTATAAGATTCTGCATTCAAGAAACATACTTGTTTTTTCAAGAACTAAGGCTAATGAAGGTGCATTTTTTCAATGTAAAACTTCTAAGTTATGGTGTCTAAGAGTGTGATAAGGCCAAAATGTCTCTAAACCTACTTGTTTAAAGGTTCTTTCTTCCTGCACCCCTATAATTTCTAGTTGCACCAGATAATTTTTAAATAACATTATTATAATAAAAAATTGCACAGCAAAACATATGAACATTCCTTCTTTTTACCCCCTAAGTATCCTTTTTCTCATTCACTAGATTCACTTGTGTACATTTTTAATGATTTTATACCTTGTTTGCATTTCTTTTTTACAAAAACTTGTGGCCTAAAAATTATTCTACAGAATATACACTAAATATTTGCCCAAATCATATACATTTCATTTTTTTCATAAATATTAAGATTTAATTGCAATTTCGGTCACTACTTTTTGTTTGTGATTTTAACATTTTAGTTTTCAGTTATCTGTAATTTAAGTCCTCGAATTTATTTTTATACAATTTTAATCTCTGAATTTTTTACTATCTTGTAATTTTTTTCAACTTCAAATTTTAATAAGTGCTATAAAATTGCATTTGTTAACAAGTCTCCACGGCTATTAACTTTTTCAGTTGTGTAAAAAGGTTGAGAGTATTATGCATTCCTCAAATCTCCGTGTTATGTTTAAAGTGACGAAAACTAACAAATAATTAAACTAAATATTATATTAAATTATGGATAATTGAACTAAAAATGTAACAAAAACATGGATAATTAAACTAAAAATTTAACAAGATTAAGAAAAGTTAAAAGTTGAGAGGTCAAAATTGTGTAAAAGAAATATATTAAGAACCAAAATTATGGATAATGTTTTGGAGTTCGCGGTTGAGCTGCGAAGTAATCTAAAGGGTTCGTTTAAGCATTTTGAAAGACATGCAAAAGATACTTCACATATTTTCACATATTAATAACAATTACATCCAATCATCTATTTTCTGACGTCAAACTTTTATTTATACATTTTAAAATGAATCTTTATTAACAATAACCTAATTACGATCTAATTAATAATAATCAGATTTTATTTTAAATTATTGAACATTAAAGTTAATTTCTTTGTCGGTTGATTATTCGGTCCGATTTCATATACAATCATATGATACCGATAAATAAAAATTAAATTTCAGAAAAAATTAAAAATTAAAATTATGAATTTCATAAATTATAGAAACAAAAAATATAATTAAACCAATAATAAAAAGAAAAAAAAGTTATGCGGCGTCAAAAGTACTGTATATATGGTTTTCGATCAAATTAAGAATTTTATTCTGATGATTTATACTTTATTAAATATATTACTAAAGTGAAGCATTATGATGTTGGCTTTGAATATAAGATTTTAATAGGTAATATAATTGTAAGTCTCTAACAAGTTTTCACTGACACTTTTTACGTACCAAAAAACCTCAAATCAACACTCCTATTAGTATTGGAAGTATAATTCAAAATGAAAATTATATTTCAAATAATCACTTTTAGAATGAAAGAAGAAGGTGTTGTTTGAATACACAATCTCCTCTAACCCGATTAACAACAACTATTCACTTAAATTTATTGCAAAAAAAATATATATATATAATTGAAAGAGAAACTTATTAAGTGTCTCATAGAAAGAGAATACATAATAAATAAAACAATTAAAAGCTGTAATTGAAATGCATGTGGTTGTCGATAATAAATAATGGAGACTATGATGATATTGACAACATAGGTCATCCCATGTAAACAAGAAATACACAGTTTTCTTAATAAACTTTTTAGACCATTTAAACAAGTTTTTTTTTTAAATTAATTAAGATGTTAATTGAATTCATCGGATTTTAGTGATGAAAATTTCAAAGTATAACCTTAAAAAAATTCTTCTTATAAATAATAATTGTCTTGTAAAGTCGTTTTTCTGTAATGAAAGTTGTCAATGGTGCATTTCCAACAACCTTAAAAAGATAAGTTATTTAGAAGTTTTATTTTTCTTTGTGACGGAACATTTGTCGCAAGCGCATGTACTCTTGCGGATGTGATTTTTAGAAAATATAATAATAGGAATGATATTGAATAGGAATTATTCATGAACTAGTGTGTTATACATTTAATTTTGTTACAAAGTTCTGATTTAAATATGATATAAAATTTTAATTATTATTCTTTATTCTCTTTTCGTTGTGGTCTATTGGTTTAAAACATATAATTGTTTTTTTAAAAAATATTACAATGGACAATTTTTAAAATAAATTATAGATATGAATGAATTTATTTTAAATAAGTTGTGCCACCTTAAATTAAACAATATAAATGTTATTTTGTCACCATTTTAGTTTAAAATGTAATAAATTAAAGTTGTATTATTTGGATACAATTTCAACTTAAAAATATTTTGCACTAAATTACTAAGTTACCGAACAGTAATATAACTTTTTTTTATGATAAAATCGTGTTAACCTATGTCTGTATTAAAAAAATTTATCCAATTTAATAAATTTTTTTAAAAAAAGTTACATTAGTTTGGTGAAAAAAACCAAATATTTGATGTGCTATATAGATAATTTTTATTGTTCATTGTTTATTAAATAAAGTAGTGTCTTTAGTGGGATGTTTTTATTTTTCTTTGGGATTTTGTAGGATGAGATATTTCATGTGTTATATAGATAATTTTTGTTGTTTATTCTTTATTAAATAAAGTAGTGTCTGTATTGAATTGATTTTATTTTTCTTTAGGATTTTGCAGGATGAGATGACACAGATCAAACCAATTTAGATGACATTTATCTTCCATTTTCTTCTTAGAATAACTATTATATTAGAAAAGTCTTTTTATACATATTAAAAAATATTTTTTATACTAGTTTTCATATAAACTACACCAAACCAGCAAACATGTTCATTACGAAACCAATTATTTTGCACTTCAAACAATATATATCCATTGCATTCATCTAAAATATGAATTAAAGTGTAATTCAATAAAATACTTACATTGTTGTTTGGCTGTTGTGGTGAATTTGTAAGTTGCAATGTATGATGTGCATTTAGTCCTTGTCCAACAATGGAAGCTTGAACCAACAATGGAAACAACGAACAACAACTTCATCTAACCACCATGGTAACAATTTCAACAATGACAATCAACGAACGAGTGAACAAGAACAATGACAAAAAACACGAAAGAAAAAGGATGTGAAACACTAGAAAAATAATAAAGGAGAAGAATTGCAAAACATAGAAAGTAAAGTGCAAAAGAAGATTTAAGAAAGAATGTAAAATAATCTATATTGGTGAAAGTTGTAGGGAGGTTCAATACTTACACGTACACATAAATCTTTACATTTGATAAAAATATTGTCCACTTTGGGTTAAGCCCTCACGGATTTGCTATAGGACCAACCACAACGAGAGTTTCACCCACTACAAACAAGAGTTTCAATCGCGACAACAATAATTGACCCACCCACTACAGCGAGAGCTTGAACCAACAATGGAAACAACGAACAACAATTTCATCTAACCACCATGGTAACAACTTCAACAATGACAATCAACGAACGAGTGAACAAGAACAATGACAAAAAACACGAAAGAAAAAGGATGTGAAACACTAGAAAGATAATAAAGGAGAAGAATTGCAAAACATAGAAAGTAAAGTGCAAAAGAAGATTTAAGACAGAATGTAAAATAATCTATATTGGTGAAAGTTGTAGGGAGGTTCAATACTCACACGTACACATAAATCTTTACATTTGATAAAATATTGTTCAATTTGGGCTAAGTCCTCATGAATTTGTTTTTTGTACCACTTCAAAAGAGTCTCTTATCAATGAAAGTATCTTATGTGTATATAAACTTATGTCTATCTCTTACTTTTTCTTATGTGAGACTTTATTTGTATCTAACAAAAGTGTCTAACTAGTATAGAAAAATTATTCCAATATTACATTTTTGTCACTATACAAATTTTATACCGATTTTAAGTTTTATCGGTATAGAAAAATGATTTTTTATACCTATTTTGATTACAACCAATATGAAAATATTTACAATTTATAATTATTTTACTAGTACACTACTTTCGTGGATTTCAACTTATTATAAAAAATATATATTTTTCATTAGCGAATGTTATTTTCATAGGGAATGCTTGACTTCAAAGGTCATAAGGAAACGAAATGTTTGAACCTATGAATCATGATTCATGAATCCCCACAATTATTTATTATCTTCTACCAAATTTAGGGACAATTTCTTGGAACAGAACCTTTGACTTATGAACCTTATTTTTGTGAAATGTAAACACATAAAGTCAAAGACTGTGTATCTTTTGACACAGACAAAATAAATGTGTACCTCTTCTGTAATATAAACAAAGGAAATATTCTTTTAGAGTAAATTATAAACAATTTTTAATTTCCTAAATTCCGTTTAATATTACTACTTAAAAATAGTCTTATCTTTCTACCAAAACATCCTTCTTAATAAACATATCTTGATTATATTTTAAATAATCCACGCGTTAAAAAAGAAACAGAGAAAATAATGCAGTTGATTTTTTCAAAAGGAGCCAAGCTCACACGCTCAAGTCACAAGAAATGCAAATTAAAACTAGTATAAAGAATAATATAATATATTTTAAAAGTAATTATTGTTAATAATCACTCTGTCATATCTAAATGATAAAATTACCCAGATGCAGAAAATATATGGTCTCAGACTAGCAAATTTTAATTAATTAATTTAATAATATTATTTGAAAATTCTTCTGTATAATTTGAAATATATAGTTTTGTTCTCTTTTTAACTTTGATCCATTCCCCTCTTATTGTTTTATGTCATTTAGTTTATCTATTTTAACAAAATTGTAATTTGAATAAAATTCTCAATTTAATAATTAATAATAAAAAACAACAAAACACTGTCAGCTTTTATAACAGTAAAATAAATACACCGCGTTAGACTAATATATTAAAAAAAAACCACGTGTCTTCTTCACATTAATTTGACTATTTCAAAGGATGGGACCCACGCGAAAGATTATTAAATGAAGACAAATTTAAATATGTTTGTCAGTCCTTATTAAAAGCAATTAGTGATATGGTTAGTCTTGTAAGTTTATTAAAAGTAAAATATTTTTATCTAATAGTAATATTATTCAAATAATTTCGTGAAATATATAGAGAGAAGGAAAAACAACAAGTTTAAAAATTGTTAAATTTCAGTATCAACATTTAAAATTTAAGTGAATAAATATTAATATTAATATCATTGAAAATACGAAAAACCTTTTTATTAATAATTATACAATCAATAGCAGCCTAAAATTATTTAATTATAATAACAGTGTTGGAGTCACAGTAACTAGTTTATATATGAAAAAATAATATTTCTAATATTTTATAATACTATTTAACAATATTCCTAGGTAGTAAAATTAATGTATTTCAAATTAATTTATTTTACTTACAAATATGAGGAATTAACAAAACTATAGAATAAATAAGAGTTAAATATGTTTTTAGTCCCTTAATTATTAAGTGATTTTGAGTTTAGTTCCTATCGGAAAGTTTTGTTCATTTTAGTTTTTTTTTAGTTTTGAAACTCTTACTTTTAATCTTTAAAATTGAAGAGAGTTAAGTTTTATTTTGATGTGTCAAACGGTGAGCCACATGTAACACCACCTTTCCTCCTCATTATGTCCACTTTGTTTTTTTCTTTCTTTTTATCTTTTGCGACTCCATCTCACCTCCACCTTCACCTCCTTCATCTCCACCCTAGCGACTCCCTCTGCTCCTCTGTCGACGACATATTCTTTTCAACTCAGATTCCACGTCAATGACCACACTCTACGATTTGTTTGGCTGTACTTTTTTCTCATTCTCTTGTCTTCTGTTCTTGTAACTTCTTTGACGCTGCAACTCCCAAGGAGGTTTCACTCACGCTGTTTGGTTGCAGCACCACTTCTTTTGGCGGTGAAAATTTCCATTTTCTGGCGGTGGAGATTTTTTAAATTCATCAATATTTAAAACTTAATTATATCTAAAATTTATTAGTTGTTATTATGAAGTAACAATTATTCATAACTTGAATTTCGTAATTATATACCGGACGACCATTAACCTCATTCATTATGGATAAAAATATGTTAAAAATATCCTCAGTACACGAGATATTTTAACTGCAAACATGCGGTGAAAGATTGTGTTGCCATGGTGCCAGTTATGTGTAGTAATACTGAAATATAAAAGAGATAATGACTATTTCCTAACACCAAGCGCCAATGGAACATGGTTGGTGGGAACTGCAACAAATAAAATAAAGGAGAGAGTTGTTTATTTTTTTGCTGCAACCAAAAGCAGGTCATCTTCATCTTTATTTCAATTTCAATCAATAAACATGGCAACCATTCATCTTTCTTCTGCAACTTCCTTGCTGTTCCCATACGAACTCTCTCCCTCTAAACGCAAAACCAAATGCATCCCTAAAATCACCATTGTAGCAAACCACGCCCAACCGAACCAAATTAGCTCCTCCAACGGCTCTTCCACAAAAACCCTAGAATAGATTACGCGGCGGGATGGTTGGTCTCGACTGCGGCAACGATCTCTGCGGCGCCATCCTCAATGAGGGTGGGGTTACCGGACATGAGCTTTTCGATGGCGGAGTAATAGGCGTCGTCAGATTCCGAGAGAGGTTGAGGTCTTCGGAGGGGGCTCGAAGATGGGGCGCCATGAACCAGGGTCAAGGTCCTCTTCGGATTTGTATCGCTGAACTCGTCCCATTCGACGGAGGAATCAGGTTCAGTGCCAGGGTGGTCCTTGATGTCTTCCTTGGAGAGCACGAGACTTAAGTTCATTTGAAAAAAGAAAACAAAAAGGAAAAGTAACGTGTGACACACCACATCAAACAAAAAAGTTAATGTCGTTCAAATTTAAAGATTAATTATAAAAATTTCAAAACTAAAAAGACTAAAACCAAAAAAACTTTCAAATAAAAACTAAATTCAAAATCGTCTCTTAATTAAAAGACTGACTAAAAACATATTTAATGTAATAAATAAATTAGAAACCTAGTTATTTAATTCTTATAATAATTATTGTATATATAATTCTTAAAATATAATTAATACTGAAAATATTTACCCTAAAACATTAATCTCATCTAAGCATAATTACTTCCATCTTTGTTAATAACAATTATGAATAACAATTATGCAGAAAGAAAAAATACTAAATTTAAAATTAAAAAAAAAATTGATATGCAAAATGTGAAATTTTACAAAGAAAATAATTAATTATAAAAATTGTTTTATGATCTTCGGTAGTTAGTGTAGATTTCTTTACATTATAAACTAACCGTGATGATTCTTAAGGTAATATGAAAATGATATACATATTTTAGTTCTGGAAAATATAATTAGTTGTAAAAGAAGTATTAAAATTAAACGGTAAAAGTGTAATTATTTTTTGTTGGTATTCAATGAACTACACTTTCTAATACTAACAATTCACCATAGAAAATCAACAAACTTTTGTGTGATATTTGAATTAAATTGTTTTATAACTAAATAGTTGGAGAGATAGGATATAATGAAAATGATACTTTTGAAAATATTTTTTTTTACTGACAGTTTAATATTATTTATGTATCATATGTAATTGGTTAAAAATACTCTGCAATCAATTATAATAATAATTAATAATCATCAACATCAATATCAATGAATAAAACAGACATCTGTCGATCAAAGAATGAGATGCTGTTAAAATGTTAAAAAAAAAATTGTTATCCGAATGAAAAATCCTTATCTAGATTTTGTCGGAGAAACGAACAACGTAGCTAAAGGTGCAAACTTGTTCAAAGGAGTTAATAGGAAAGTGTGTGGGAAAAGCAGACACCAAACACATCAATGCTTGTTTATTTTCTGCTTTCAGCTACCTTAGTTTCACACTGTTCTTTCGTCAAAGTTGCCTCAAAGACTAAAACAGGGTCACCTTTTCTCTCTCTTTCTATCTCATGATTCTTATTTATACAAGTGAGAATCTTCTTCTCCTCTCCTCTCTTCTCCTCTCCTCTTGTGCCATGCTGTATTTTCAAATGGCTGCACTGTGACATTGTCAACAGTTAGTGGGTTCTGACTTCTGAGTATTTCGATACCTTATACAGGTCTCACCCTTAGTTTCCTTGCTGTTCTATATTTGGAAATGGAATCAATCTTTCATTCATCTCATACCCTTTTGCTTGCTTTTGTCACTCTTTACTGTATCATGTATGGATTCTTCCTTGAGTAGTGCCGATCACCATTTTTTTCTTTGTGTTTGATGGTTTCACCATTTTTAGTGATGGAAGAACACTGTTGTTCCATGAAAAATAGCCCATGTTAAGTGTTCAAAATGCTTAGAAAATAACCCATGTTGTTACTTTTCATTTTCATTTCTCAGAAAGTAATGATATAGAGGACCGCTTGAGCCTGTATAATTTGAAAACCTACTGGTGCTGTCTGTCACAAAAGCTCTTGGATTTGTTTTGTTTTTCATTTTTTTTCCTTCATGAAGGGTTGTGATTTTGTCAAGAGTAGAAAAAGAGATAGCAGAGTGGGGATAGGGGAGTTTCCAAAATTAATTTGAAGAAAAATCCTCAACTGAAAAAGAATGAACTTACCAATAAAATCTTTGATTGTTGTTTCTGGTAGTTATTTCCCACCATCGTGTCATCTCTTTTACCATAAAGTTTCATTGTTCGAACATCAGTTTCAATGTCTTAATTGTATGGACTATAAGTTTATGTGAAAGAGATTAGATTCCTTGTATCCCTATTGCACATCATGTTTCATTTGGCATATTAGCTTATATATGATGGTCTTTGGATGCTTTTCTTGCCGTTCTGTATGTTTTGTTTCCTTTTCACTTATTCATTGTTTTCTGCATAGGTTGGATTAGTTTTGACTTTGATATCACTGTTTTGAGATAGAAATTGAGATGCAGAATTTTTCTTTTTAATTTGCAGAACACATGGCTAATTTGGAGAGAGATGAGGTGGCAATTCTATCAGATTGTCATCCTCAAGTATCAGTTGAAGTCCTTGATTCTAGATTCCCAAGGCATGTATCTAGGACTCGAAGTGTATCAATTTCTATTCCCACCACACTCACAGAGCCATATGAAAGAGATACTAATATTGTAGGATACACTGGTCCCCTACGGATTCAGAGAATAACTCCATTTAATCAGATGAGTGGTCCATTACATGTTACTAATAGACCTGGAAACCTTTTTCGGCAGAATAAAGTGGCACCCCAGTCACAGGCAGAAGAAAGTAAGACAGAAAATTTTTCTTCATGCTGTGGCATCATGGGTGAAAATGATTTGCTGAACTATGCTTGCAAGAATGAACATTTAGTTAGGTCCGGTCCACTGGGAATGTGTAGTGATCCATATTGTACAACATGCCCAACTTACTTCAAGGCTATTCAGAAAAGTAGTTCAAATGCTTCGGGTATATTTAATCATGAGGTATAAAATAAATTATACTTTCCTTTCTCTTAAGAAGCTTATGACTGCTATATGTTGAAGTTTCCTTAGATTACACTTTGTTTGTCAAGGTTCTTAAGTTTTTGCATTGATCATACTCAAGAATTTTATACTACATGTGTATGCTTCTGCTATATAGTTTAATTATAAGAATTGCTTATGATTTAATATGATGATATTTTGTAAGAATGCCTAGGTGATATTTTGAAAGTACAACTTCTAAAGCGGCCAAAGGTTTTGTTGGAAGTCCCATATCGATTAGAGATAAAGTCAATTTATAATATATAAGTGAGGTGCAAACCTCACCTTACAAGCTGTTTTTGCGGGGTTGAGTTAGGCTTAGAAACCCACTTTCTAATAGGTTTTTATGTTTATACATAATATCATGTTGTATTTTATTCTTATTGTGGACTACTTTGTTGTTTCCATAAAATATTTTTTCATAAGGTGATGAGATTTGGAATTGTTACTGCAGTTCGACCTAAAACGGAGTTACAAGCTATTTTGTCATGCATGTATATGCATAAAAAATAGATGTTATGGTTCTAATTATGGTCTATTTTTTGGTTGTGTTGGCAATAATCTTTCACATTTTGAAATCTATTTTTCCATTTGTGGACATTTGATCTTATGAATCACTTTGACAATATTAGCTTCATTTACTCAACAATTTTCAACTTTTGATATTTTCAGTTTCGGAATACTCTTTGCGATGATGCCAAGAATTGGGCGAGAAGACTTTTTACTTTCTTGATTCCCCATGTTCCTAGAGTTATCAATCCTCATAATAAACTTGTACAACAATGGAATCAATTTTTTGCAATATGTTGCTTGGTGGCAATTTTTGTGGATCCGTTATTTTTCTTCTTGCTCTCTGTGCAGAAGGTATGGTTTAACCCCTTTATCACGATTCAAAATATTGCATGCTGTACTAGTTCCTATGTGATTCTTGTTATCTATGATTATGCAATTAACATGTCTTCAATTCTCTGTGAAGTGTTTAAAGTTTTTTGACTTTCTTATGCAGAATAATAAGTGTATTGTTATAGACTGGGCTTTTACAAAACTTCTTGTTGCACTTAGAAGCATGAATGATTTCATACACTTCCTAAACATTGTTCTTCAGGTAACTTTTAAGACTTTTCTAGCGGTTGTTTATTTCTTTGTAACTGTTTAACTACTTTTCTTATATTAAGTCAGAGTACTATATTGTTACTTTGAGACATGTATTTAAAAGTTTTCTCTCTGTAAGAGACTAAGAGGATATAACATAATCTCCTGAATGTTCCTTAAAGCAACCTATGAATCATATTTGTTTGCTTCTTTTTTATCATCAAATGTAAAAATCTATATGAAAATCATCATATCACATTCTAAATTTTTCTGTTGAACTTAAGATTTGGCTTCCCTTCCCTTCCATTTTGTAACAATTTATTTCCTGTCAGCTTCTTTTTGTGTAACAATCACAACAAATAACTGTGGAGGTTGAGACCGTAGGGTAGTGTGTCTGTTGTGTTGGTACCAAACAGAGAAGAGTGATGGTCTTGAGTCTTGAATCTTTAATCTAGTTTTATTTGTTCACAAGTCTATGTTGGTACTCTAATCTAATGCAACAGAGCTCAATTAATTATTTCACATTGGTTCTCTGCAGTTTAGGTTGGCTTATGTGGCTCCTGAGTCTAGGGTGGTTGGTGCTGGGGAGTTAGTTGACCATCCAAAGAAAATAGCTCTTCATTACTTTAAGACATCATTTTTCATTGACTTATTTGTTGTACTTCCACTTCCTCAGGTAAATTTCTCTCCATTTCCCTTTCTGCTTATGTTCACAGCAGTATCATTTGCATCTAATGTGATTTTTTCAAGATCAAGTATACAGTACACTATGTTTTCATTCCTTGTCACTAACTTTGAGTGTATACCATTTTATGAAGATGGAAGCAATTTGGGGTGAATAATTGTCTATTTGTCACACTCACAATCACGGTATAATTCTGTGAAATATTTGCAGATATTCATATTGTTTGTCCTACCAACGCACTTAGGGACAGGGTCAACAGGAGCAAACTATGCAAATAACCTTTTGCGCATTGTGATCCTCGTCCAGCATATCCCTAGACTATGTAGATTTCTTCCTATGATATTTTCTCCAGCTGGATTCATATTTGAGTCTCCATGGGCAAATTTCTTTATAAATCTTTTTACCTTTGTACTGTCTGGCCATGTTGTTGGATCCTGGTGGTACCTCTTCAGTTTGCAGGTAGGTTAAGGCCTTTCCTTTGCATAAATGTATTTCCTTTTCAGTGGAAACTATTTCCTGCCACTTTTAAATTGTAAAGGAAATGAGTCCCTATGATTTTGTGAGCTATATTAAGTTTTAAAGCATTATTTGGTAACCTCAAGCTGTGCTTATGTGAACAGGAAAAAGAAAATGGTTGCATACTTCTGATATCTTTTATATTGTACATTATTGTTAAAGTGGAATGTGAATTATGTTCATAAAAGTTTACCATTGATGAAATGAAAAAAAAAAAAATCATCTTGCATTCTGTTAGGTTCCTAAGCCTTGTTCACTTGAGTGGATTTGGGGGAGAGTAATTGAGAGGATTTGAAGATAATTTTTTTTTTGTTTATTTGAATAGATTTGGAGGTAAGTGAGAGTGAATTTGAAAATAATTTTTTTTAATCTGTCACATAAATTAAATCCTAAACTAATTCTCACAAACTTTACTTCCAAATTCACTCTCATTTACCTCCAAATTCACTCAAATAAACAAAAAAAAATTATCTTCAGATCCTCTCAAATCCACTCAATCACTCTCCCTCAAATCCACTCAAGTGAACAAGACCTAAGTGAGGAACCTATTCGTGCCCTCTCTCACAGTCACACAGAACAGCAAAGAAGATGAATGAAAGAACTTTATTACTCAGAAAGCGTGTATCTGTACAAAGAATAGACTGTTATTAATTTTAGAATTCTTTCTATATCTTCTCCCAGAGGGTTAATCAGTGTCTACGAGAGGCCTGTGATACCACACATATTACTGGATGCACAAAATTCATTGATTGTGGACATGGAATAACTGAAGCATATCACCATAACAGTAGTTGGCATAATTGGAGGAACAATACTGTTGCAAATGCTTGTTTTACTGAAGATGGTTTTCTTGATGGTTATGGTATTTTTATTAAAGCTGTCAACCTCACCGCACATCCTAATCTATCTACTAGATATTTCTATTCATCATTTTGGGGATTTCAGGTAACTTTGTTTATTGTCTTCAAGTTTATCATGTTACCAGTATATTTGTGAGGTGTATTTTTATTAGAACTTAGGAGATATAAAGCTTTCCTAGTGTTGAAAATTGAGGCAAGATAGCATGCAAAATACTGTCTTCTAGAGTAAGAAATTCTAAAAATGAATATCCACGAATCTGGAAAAGCCTCATTGAAATTATATTGGGAACAAGATAATTTGTTGATGTATATAAATGACATGCTTTTTAATTCAATATTTTATTTTTCAAATAGATGAAATCCTACTAATGCTCTATGCGTGTGTTTTCTGCAGCAAATTAGTACACTGACTGGGAATTTAATCCCTAGCTATTTTGTTCCCGAAATCCTTTTTACTAAGGCCATTCTTGCGTCAGGACTGTTGCTGTTTGCTCTTCTCATTGGAAACATACAGAATATTCTTCAGGCTCTTGGACGCAGGTAGAATGTCATGCTTCATATATGGAAAACATCATTAGTTTATACCTAGAACACAGTACAATGACTAACAAGTGTTGTTTGAGGACAACATTGTCTTCTCTCCTCTCTTAAATAATTGATTTTTTAGAGTTCCTTTAAGGAATATTTTACAAATTTATCTAATGATCTACCTTGAATACTGAAGGATTTGTGAGCTTCATAGAAAGAAATAAGTTGCACTGCTTTCTCTCCCATGTATGTGGTTGGGTTAATACAGCCTTTTCTAAAGTTGTTGCCTTTACTTTGATCTAAATGTAACTGAATATAAGTTCATTACCGGTTTCATGATTTTGGAATTGGGACTTTTTGGGTTGATGGTTTGAACTATGAGTTCTGGACTTCAAAGAGCTCTTGTAATATTATACTCTAGTAGTTTTTCTAGAGTAATTGTGGTTAATAAATTTACCACTTGTTATATATTAAATAGTTAGCAACATTAAATAGATTTTGTCTTCTTACTTTCTCTTAAAGGCAGCTAGAGATGTCACTTAGGCGACGTGATTTTGAGCAATGGATGAGCCACCGGCGCTTAGGAGACGATATAAGAAGGTACAATTCTTTCCCATTATGATCAGACTTGTATTTCCCTCAGAATTTGTTGTTAAATTGGTTAAAATTTTCTTGTTATAACTCTACTCCTTTCCAAAGCAACATTTTTGGCAATGTATATATATTAACTTCAAGTAGAAAATATTACTACTTTACCGGTCAAAATAGATAAACTCAAGTCAACAGTGTTAGGAGTATCAAGGGGGAGGTTTTTGACCGGAGAGTCAATGAGCAATGAGATGTGAGTTCAACCTTATAAGAGATTGACACTACTCTTTACCCAAAACCTTAAGGCAATGGGTTAATGGGTCTTCCCACTTATAAACCACTCTACTTTCTCATTTCTATCCAATGTGGGACTTAGACTCACATTTGGAACCCCAACAAACAGCTATTAGAGAATCTTTTACTGAGTGACCAATGATAGTTTGTTTTTCATTTTTACCTGGATAATTTGTAATACCTTGAATCTCTATATATGTGTTTCTGACTATGCTTCCACCTGAATGCATTTGCTAAAATGCATTATGCATGGCAGTGTATAGGAAAAGAGTGTTGATGGAAAAGGGTTATCTACAAAAAAGAGACTACTTACCAACCTTAGCACTAGTGTATAGTATATAACTGCAACACACTTATTCATGATTATTTTTCCAAAAGCCTAATTCCTTCCTCTGAATTAATGTCATGCCTCCACCAATGTGGAATATGATCAAAGAAAACTATGAGAAGCTACTAATCATTGCCACACTATAGGAGGCTATTGCATGTTTGTTTGAGAAAATGCTTAAAACAGTTTCACAATCTGTCACTTTCATACAGGCATTGAAATCATATGATTTATCTGGTTGATATAATGTGAGAGAGATTCCATTCCACTTATATGATTGGTCTGTCATGTAGGAGAGTGCGACAGGCTGAACGATATAACTGGGCTGCAACAAGGGGGGTGAATGAAGAAATGCTCCTGGAGAACTTGCCAGAAGACCTCCAAAGGGAAATTAGACGTCATCTCTTCACATTTATTAAGAAAGTTAGTACAGTAGTTTCCTTGTCATCAATTCAGTGGTTATATAGATTTTGCAAGTGATAACTTCTATGTTCATGAGCTCTAAAATTTGATCCTTGTTGTTCCCATTATGCTAAATCAGTTGAGTTTTATTGCAAGATGGGGTGATTTTGTTCATTGTCCACACTTCAAGCTTAAATGGATCTTACATTGTGTTTTATATGCTGCAGGTTCGAATTTTTGCCTTATTGGATGAGCCTATCTTGGATGCCATATGTGAAAGGCTAAGGCAGAAAACATATATCAAAGGAAGCAAAATTTTGTATGATGGTGGTTTGGTAGAGAAGATGGTTTTTATTGTGCGTGGAAAATTGGAGAGCGTTGGCGAAGATGGAATCAGTGCTCCCCTTTATGAAGGGAGTGTCTGTGGTGAAGAACTTCTGACATGGTGTCTTGAGCATTCCTTAGCAAGCAAAGGTACATTTCACTTCTAGAAAACAAAAGCATTAGAAAAGTAACAACTTCTCCAAGGTACTGTTTGATATAAAAGTAGAAACTGTTATGAAAAAATTGAAGCATTTATCATATTCAATGCTTACATTTTTATCTAAGTTGAATTATTCAGCCTTATTTGCAGTTTTGATCTCTTTTGTTATCATCATTTTGCAAATTTAGTCCCTCACTCTTTTCAAATTTGATCATTTATATTTTTACTGTGCAGTTTTTGGTCCATGTAGCTTAACTTTCAGTATTTGATAACAATGTTGACTTGTCAGCATTAATGTGTTGATGTAGACTTGACTTAAGGTGCTCATTAGCAATATTCTTTATAGAACACGGACATATTGTTGAGAATCCAAGTGTGAGTTCAAGTCCCACATTAGATATAATTGAAAAAGTAAATTATTATATAAAAGTGTGAAAGACCCATTATCTTAAGGTTTTTTTACAGAGAGTGGTGTCAATCCCTTTTGTGATTGGATTTGTTGGGTACAAACAAAGTCTCACATCAGAAAAAAATAAGAGATGGACATGAGTTTATATACACATAAGATACCTCCATTGGTAAGAGGTTTTTTAGAGTGGTACAAAAAGCAAATCCGTGAAGGTTTGATCCAAAGCGAACAATATCTTAGCTTGTTTGAAAATTTGTCTTGCAGATTGCAGAAAAGCAAGGATTCCAAGGCAAAAGCTGGTTAGTAACAGAACAGTAATATGCTTAACAAATGTGGAAGCATTTCCCCTTAGAGCAGCAGACCTTGAAGAAGTAACAGGCCTATTTGCAAGATTCTTTAGGAATCCCCGTGTTCAAGGAGCCATAAGGTTATCATCTTCTCCTGTTTTATGCCCTAATAAAACAATCAAATATCTGATCATGTTAGTCCTTATTAAATAATGGGAATTAGATAAATTCCCCTAAACATGCATTTAATTATGAAATTAATTATCCCTTGTTGTTGATTATATTATGATAGGTATGAATCGCCTTATTGGAGATGCTTTGCAGCAACAAGCATTCAGGTTGCATGGAAATACAGAATGAAATGTCTCTGTCGTGCTAAAACCACATAATCAAATGAAACATGAACATTTAGATTTCAATGTTATATATAAGGTGCATTAGACATCACTTATTCATACCTATAAAATATTGTAAAGTCATATATATATATATATATATATATATATATATATATATATATATAAATTCCCTTTGAGAAGTCACAAGCTATACTAAAATATAATAACAATAATATTTTTTTAAAAAAACTTAAAACCAAATTACAAATTTTTTTCAATATTTATTTAAAGTGATGCTTTGAAAACAATTTTTTTTTTTCATTTTCTTATCTTATTTTAAAAATTACTCATTTCCATCTCAAATGTAAAAATACTTCTAAATCATAACGAAAAATAAGCTATGTATTAACAACACAATATATCATTACACATATCATATACATGAACATATAAATCTTAAGCATTTAGTTATGACGTAAAAACATACAAAACACTCTTATCATAAGGTATAATGTTTAAGTATAGATTCAAATAATCATTATAGTGTTTCTTATAAATTATTAATTTTTCCTTTACTTTTGTTTTCCATTTTATTGGCAATAATATTAATAAAATATTTCTTTTACTTTTTCTCTCCATTATTTTAAGAGGTTCTATAATTGGTTGGATATATCATATTTGTTAACAAAAGTATGTACTTTGTAAGACTAACAAACATACTTAAAACTTTCCCATCTCCCAAGCTATATATAGAGTATGGTTAAAAAATCTTCAAATTCGTGTAAATTTGATTAGCCACATGTTCAAATTAAATTGAATTAAAACTAATAAACTTTATTTATAAGTCAGAATAAATCTTATAACCTTATACACTAAGCAAGATTTAGTATGATTAAAGGAAAGTTGACCCTAACTCATTTTTATATGACTTCAAATAAACCATTTGAGTTAAGAAGCAAATTTTTTTACTTCCTTTAAAGTTAGTCGGATTAAATTTATTTATTTTTATCTATATGATTAATTTATTCATATTAGTATGCATGCAATGAAGTATTTACATTATATATGAATTTCTTATAAGTATGTTTTTTTATTCCTTTAATTTTGTAATTTTTGTATACGATTTACCAAGAAAACATAAATATTTTAACATTTTTCCAATTAGACATAACATATATTTAATGAAACATCTTATAAAAATACAAGAAGTTAATAGTAATACCATAATACTATAGTTATACGAGCTGATAATTAACCACTTAAAGTAGTTGTATATTTAAATACAATTGTTATAATTTTTTTTTTAATATCAAGATTATTTGAATCATGGCCATTATTTATTTTAATATTTTTACACTCTTAATCATGTAAATATAATAGTAAATTGATCTAACACAATACTTTTCTTAATTTTACATTATATAATATGAAATCGATCCCTTATTTATAATCAACCGGTGGGTCTATATGAACAATTCGGTCAACAGGTAACATCATTAACTAAAAATAAAACACACTTATAAACACAAAACACATTAAATACATAATGAAGATTATGACATGTTTGGACTGAGATTAAGTTATAAAAAAATAAAATAAAATGCTCAAAATAAATAATATAAATAAATTATTTAAATAATGAATTTTGTTGGTTACTATAGTATTTATTATTATCTTATTTGAACGTTATATGATATAATACCTTTTGCTTATATGATATAATACACTTAAAGACAATAAGCAAATGATTATCAATACTTAAGACATAGCACTTTCTGAATTGCTTATACTTAAATCCACTTTGACTTAAATTCAATAATTGTATTATATTTATATGAATTCGAATGACCTATTTTAATTTGTCTAATATTTTACCTGATTTTATCAAGTAAGATATATTCAACTATTTAGTTTAATATATATTTATCCATAAAGATATTAAATTGATAAACGGCAACGTGGAATTAAAAATATTGGTTATGTGTCGTATCTGAGTTTGGTGAATGTATATTTAATTCGAAGGTATTTTTGACCTAAAAGAAGTCTTTGCCAACTGTCAACACTTTTTTTTTTATTCTTTTCTTTATTCTGTGGGGGAAAGCCAATTAGAAAACAATCACATGCTGTAAAAGTGGAGTGGAAATATCCACAAAATTTTGTTATATTAGGTTATAAAATATTTTTTTAATAATTATATTATTAGTATATTATAATATTATTTATTAAAATATATACGCTTTTTTTCTAATATATAAATATACTAAAAATATTAATATAAATATAAATATAGAAATAATAAATAAATTAAAATAATTTAAATTTTGATATTTTGTGAAGCATTTTATTTTAATATATTATTATTTTAAAATATAACCTTTTACTGAGATTTGATAATAATTTTTTCATTTTAGTTATATTTTATATTTTTAAAAGCAATTTTTTTTTACATTAAGCAAATTTTAAAAAAATGATTTTGTAATATATAAATATATAAAAATTATTATATAACATAATCAAATCATTTATATGCCGTTTTTCTCTTCTTTTTCTGTTTTAATTTCTTTAATTCAAATAAATCAGTTTTAAATTTTATTTCATTCGCTTTTTTTTTACATTTTCTCTTATAAAAACAAAAGATTAATTAATAAAAACTGTATTCTTATATAAATTTTCTTTTCATATTTTTTAGACTGTATCAAAGGAACCGTTAATCTTAATTCATGTTCTTAAAAAAAAAGAAAAAATGAATTGTTTCATATTATGAAGTTATTATTTCTTTCTTTGACTCAATAAATAAAGTTAAATTTAAAGTATACAGTTAATATATTTGAAAGGAGAGCTGTGCCTTTCATAATGGTATTATCTAATTCAAATAAGCAAAACATTATATATATATATATATATATATATATATATATATATATATATTAAGGTAAAAGATTATACTTTCACTGTCATTGTTGTAAAAAGGAAGTATTTTATACTTATTTTATTTTTTTGATTTCTCTATTTTCTAAACTATGTTTAATAATGTTTGTTGAAACATTGTTCATGTTTAGATAAATAAAAGTTAAAGCGAAGAAGAAAAGCAAAGTCATTGTATTCTGGGAGAACACATTTGAAAAAGATTGACCTTTACATGTTTCTATGGCGTAGCGCACATTCCAAGGACTAATAAACAAATTTAAAAAAAAAAAATCAAAGGAAGCCATCCCTCTCACAAAATGACTGTCCAAATCCATTTCCAACTCTAACTTCAGCTTTCAATTCTTCATCACACACGCTCACTTCATATCAAACTCACATTTTCACTCTTACACCTCTCAGTTTGGTGTTTACCTCTGTTCATTTCTCGTTTTATCCTTAAACTGGTTCCACCCTTTTGCGAGAATCTCCTCTCCAGTGCCCCCGTGATGACGAACCTCTCAAAAGTTCAATCTTTCTCTTAATTCGATGTAAAAGAGCTGGCGGGTGTTTTGGGTTTTGACTTTTCTCCGGGAAATTCGTTCCTCACCAGGTTTCTGAATTATGATCAGTGTTGTTTTTTTCTTAATTATTGCTTGATCATTGCCTTTGCACAATGTTGGCCTCGTATCATCGTGCTAGAATTCTTCTACTGATTCCAAAGCTATTGCTAATTTTCAATTCTGTATATTGCAGTATGTATGTGTATCCTAAGTTTTTGGAATGCATGTAGAGGTTGCTGATTCATGCATCAGTGTTTTTGTATCATTGGTTTTGGTCAATGGATGATTATTTAGTTCCTTTCGAGCTCCAGAGGATTTTAGATAAGGGAGTTGATTATTTTTATCTTGAATAAATATCTATTTATAGTGAGTAAGGGGGTGATATAATTCACAACTAGATTTCACTATTGTTTTCGTAAGTTGCAACACTAGATTAAGTACCCCTTTTAATCGTTGTATGATCACAGATCCTCATCATCTTGTTGGTGTTTAATAGTCCTGAAATGGTAGAAGTCTTCGTCTGGAAAATGAATTGCAGCCTACTGAGTTTTGGTAAAGGATCAATGTGGAATATAAATGCAAGGGAAAGTTAATACTGGTATCTGTATTAAATTCAATCTGGTTCTGTTACTGCTGTACAGTATTTGGCCTTTTCATGCTGCACTAAACCACTTTTTAATTTTACATTCCCCCTTTTCACATTTCAAGTTAAATTGCAGTATTTGATTTAGAGTTGCTGATATGATGCAGAAATATATATGCATTGGATGTTTTGCTAACTTTGTAAAAAATTGCAGAATAATCAAAACATGGCTAATTTTGAGAATGACAAGCGCCCAATGCTGTCGGATACAGATGCACAACCATACGATGAACCTTCGGATTCTAAATTCCGAAGGATGGTAACCAGGACTCAAAGCGCTTCGATTTCTATTCCCATGAGCTCCTTGGAGTCATATGAGAAAGAAACCAGCCTTGTGGGACATACTGGTCCACTTCTGAGCAAGAGAAAAACACCCTATATGCATATGAGTGGTCCATTATATGCTACCACTGGAACTGGAAATCTATTGCAGAAGCATGTTGTATCGGGAAACAAAGCAGATGACAGAAAGACAGATAATTTTTCTACTCTCCATGGCTCAAGTTCAAATTACCAAAATAGTGACTATGATAGAAAAAATGAACACTTACTAAGGTCTGGGCAACTGGGAATGTGCAATGATCCTTATTGTACTACTTGCCCTATTTACTTCAATGCTTCTCAGCAAAGAAATCCAAAATCTTCTGCTAGATGGGATCCAAAGGTTTCTATCCTTCATCCTAAAACAGACTATAATTTCAGTTGTCTTCAGTTATTTAGTGCATTGACAAACATTTTACTTTAGATGCTTGTTTTCATGTTGTGGACCTTTATTTTGGCAACGATCAGGATGTCACTATGGTATAATAATAATTTATAGGTATTTGGTTCAGTTGTACTAATGCAATTTTTAAGTAGGCTGTTAATAGATAGACCTTTAGTTAAGCAGGTCTATGTTAGGAAGAAGGGGATTGGGCCAGGAGCTAGCAAGGACCAAACAAATGTCGCACAAGACTCAGTTTAGCTATTGGTGGTAGTAATTATAAGTTTGGGTCAGAATTAGCAGCAGTTGATATTTGTATGAGGATAACAGATTAGGGGATTTGGTTGTTTCACAATGTGAGGCATGTAGGAGAGTTTAGTATCTGTCTGACTTCGGTGGAGCACCCTGTTTTTTGTTGCAAAGTCCCACAATGCTGGCTTCAATTCTAAGGGTGTTGCTTATATATTTGTTGGGCAATATCACTTAATATTAATTGGTTTTGAGATGACTTTGACATGGTATCAGATCCTATAGCACATCTTAATCAATTACTTATTATAATTGGTATCTCTGGAAGGGGGGTGTCAGGAAGTTTCACATTGTTTGTGTCAATTCTTGGAGTGCTACATACATATCTGTTGAAGAACTTAAAATCAATTGGTTTTAAGGTGAACTCTGGCAAAGTATCAAGGCATATAATCCATCTTGATAAATCAGTCATTCTGGCAAGCTAGCCTATTCTGACAAACATCTGTGAAGGAATTGTTAGGAAGTTCCACATGTCTGTCTCAATTTTTGGGTGTTGCTTATATATTTGTTGGACAACTTCACTTAGTGCCACTAGGTTCTAAGAAGAACTCTCACATAGTATCAGAGAGCACACACATCTTGGTCAATAGCCTATTCTGTAGAGTAGTCTATTCTGGCAGACATATGTGGCAGGGGTGTTGGGAACTCCTGCATGGTTGACTCAATTTTTAGGGTGATGTTTATATATTTGTCGGATAATTTCACTAGGTTTTAAGATGAAATTTGACAGTTTTTTCTCTTTTCATGATGCTTTCATACTGGGTTAGACCAGAAGATTGTTCCTAATCAATAAATATTCATTCTTCACTTTTTCTACTGCACCACTGTAGCAGCTATTGTTTTCATATTTATGCATATCCTTGTAATATAGTTTTTACTCTCAATCAATAAGAGGATTGTACTTCTCTATTTTTATAGTTGTGTTTTATTTTTTGCATTTTGAAATCACCATATTTTAATAATATCTTAATAATCAATATGTTGAATGGTTTTGCTGCGAAAAACACTTTGTTTAAGTAGCTAGTCATTTGGATTTATATTCACGAGAAAGATTGTTAGTCCTTAAGCCCGATTTAGCTGAAGCATAGAAACTATAATTGCTATTTAATTTTGGTAAATCATTAGTAGTCATTATTTTATAAAATTCAGATTATTTATGAGTTTTATTTTTTTTAAGAAAGACATCACTCTAAAAAGCATCACTATGAGAATAGGACATCTCTAACTAGGTTCACATATCAAATCTCAACAATCACATGCTCCCTGGAGGATATGTATAATATATAGAAAATAGAAAAAATCAATGCAAACACATGGGGGGACCAAACCAAAACCCATGAAATTGAAAAATCCTATATTAAGGCAAACCAAACCTATTTCTAAAATAATCCTGACTAATACAAGAAGTCAAGTATTTACAATAATTGATGTGTGATTTAGAAGAAAATATTTTCTTTCTGTTAAACACTTGTTTGGTGATGCACCAAGAGAAAACATCTGTTAACAACAAGAAAAATAAATTTCCGAGTTATATTCTCTAAGTTGAAGGCACCACTCTTTTAACTCGTGAAAATTTCCAATGGGAAATATTAGATATTGATAAAATATTTTACTATATCAGAAGAAAATACAAAAAAAGAGAGAGAAGAGAGGATATTGCAAATGTAATTCACTAAATAGTTTCCGAATAATTGTGATTTACTAATTTGTGGTGCCTTAATCTGACAATTGGTATGTTTATAGTATTGTCTACTATCATATGATCCTTGTATCCTCTTAATCTGGGTACATTGCGAGAAACCACTCTCGTAATCCTCAAGACTGTTCTTATTACTATACTTTTAACAAAATTCTTATTTTCAAGCTATGTCATTGAACATTGTTTTGCTACCACTAAGGCTATTACTATTTGTCCTGGTTCACTCTGAGGGGCAATCAAAGTATTGTCAATTAGCAACTTTAAGTTGTCTCATTATTTATCCAATACTTGTTATCTGCTACAAGCTTTACTGTATCATTATCATTAATCTTATTGTAACATTTTCCATTTCTTTTTGTAGACATTCGTCATTGACAATCACTTTCCATAATTAAGTCTACTTTTGTTCATATTTTGAATGCAGTTCCATAATGCTCTTTATGGGGATGCCAAGAGTTTTGTGAGGAAACTTCCTTCTTTCTTTTCTTCTTATGTTCCTGGAGTTATGAACCCTCACGCTAAAGTTGTACAAAAGTGGAGCAAATTTTTGGCTATTTTTTGCTTAATTGGTATTTTTGTGGACCCATTGTTTTTCTTTTCACTCTATGTGGAGAAGGTACGATTATTTTCTATCATTAACTACAAAGTAGCAATTTCTAGATGTCACTCTTTCTATTTACAAATTTACTCTTCATTTTTCCTGTTCATTATGCAGGTGAATAAATGCATTGTTATCAACTGGCCATTGGCAACAACACTTGCTTTAGTTAGATGCGTGAATGATTTTGTTTATTTCCTTAACATTCTTCTCCAGGTATCATCTCGTTAATTACCTTTTCGTAAACCCTTTCTCCTATTCCCTGAATTTTCATTTGTGCAAATCCTTTTCCTCATATAATGGTCAAACTCTGTCATCGATGCCAGGTTTTTATTAATCTATGTTCTTAGTTTTGAGAAGGTATATATTCTGATGCATGTCCTTCAGCAGAATAACAGAGTTTAGTTTCGTATAAGCCAACTTAAAGGGAGTTTATTCTATTCAAATAAGATGTTACTATCTCATTCTGCAAGTATGTCTACGTCCTGTTTGGTTACCCACCCATAATTTCACTTAACCACACCCCATTCAAGACAATTGCTCCATACATCTATCAAGTATAGAGCCTTGTTCCTACATTTTCCAAATCCAATAGTATATATATTATTTGCTGAGTGAACCATACAGTGTCATGAGGAATCTAAGAGACAAGCAGAAACATGCTAAGCATCAAAGCATGGAGGAAAAGTTTCAACTCATGCCATATTGAAGCGAGAAAAAAGAATGTTGTGAATTTTGTTGATCAAACAAAGGTTTTGTATACATCTGTAACGAACAGAAAACTATCTCAAATAGTTATTACAACAAAAATGTAATAGAATTATCTATCTCTAATAATACTAGATGAGAATTAAAAAATTAGAAATGATTAAAAGGCACAAATGCTAAATAGACTGGACTTGTCCTTGTTGATAGTATAAGTTACTCCCACGTGTCTTATACTTTGCTGTTCATTAGTTAAGTTCAAAAGGAAAAGCAAAGAAAAATAGCACTGTCCTGAATCTTAAACATGGTTAAGTTTTTAGCCTAGTTTGCTTCGTTTTCAAATTTTAAAGCTTCAATAACTCTACGAAGTTGCCTGTTTACAGTTTAGGTTAGCTTATGTTTCTCGTGAGTCAAGGGTGGTTGGTGCTGGAGATTTAGTTGACCATCCAAAGAAAATTGCTCTTCATTACCTACAGGGTTACTTCCTCATTGACTTATTTGTTGTATTTCCTCTTCCTCAGGTAAAATTCTTCCTGTTTTTCTTTTTCCCTGTGGAAATTGTTTTCATTTTTTCTTTTCTGAGTATGCTTGTCTAGATTTAGTATATCATACATCCATTGTAAAGGCCACACAATTTTCATTTTGAATTATATGGTAGTAGTATTCTAGCCTAGCATCAATTTTCAGTTTCCGTGTACTAGAGCTATTATGATAGTGTATGACTTTGAACTTATCTTAAGAAATGGACTTTAAGTCTAACTCAACTCCACAAAATCATTTTGTAAGATAAAATTTGCATACACTTATATATTGTGAATTGGTCTTATTTTCAGTTGATATGAGACTTCCAACACAATATATTTTAATTACTATAATGAATTGATACTTTGTTTTAATAATTGTACCATAAAGAAATTATTTCACTTTCTTTTTATATATATTTTTTTCATGCTTTATATGCTATAATAGCTTGCTGTTATTCTATATGTTAATAGCATCAATATTATGGTTTTAAATTAACAAAAAAAATGCTTAAATGTTAAAGTACGGTCTATAAGGATTCATGATAACAATATTACAAAAAGTCGCGTGATAAGTTTAACACGCGCACACTCATTAATTATGCGCTAGTTCAACAATATTCAAGTATTGAACTTGGAATCCAATTTGACCGACCCAATTACTTGTCTAACATTAGAAGCTTGTTTTTGTTATTGAACTTCTTGGTTTTTACGATATCATGCACGATTGGTTTGGAGTTGACCAAATTGGTTTCTCCTTTCTGTATCTTCCCGAGTAATCATCTGTCCATGGAGATTAGCACGTGCATAGCAAAGGAAGAATTTTCAATCTGCAAAACAAGATAAAACTATCAGGAGCTTACTCACCAAATTCCTTGACATATGTGGTAAACTATGTGCAGATAATGTTATTATTTGTCCTACCAAATTCCTTGTGGGGAGCAAATTATGCTAAGAATCTTCTGCGTGCAGCAATATTAGTGCAATATTTTCCCAAATTATTCAGGTTTCTGCCACTGCTGATCGGCCAATCTCCAACAGGATTCATATTTGAGTCAGCCTGGGCAAATTTTATTATAAATCTTCTCATTTTTATGCTTGCTAGTCATGTTGTTGGCTCTTGCTGGTACCTCTTCGGTCTTCAGGTGAGGGACATAGCATTAAACTTGCTTTTTAAAAAAATATTGAATTTTGTTCTCAGTATATGATAATGTAATGTCCACTAAATTCTCACCTTTCCTTGGAGAGGAGCCAAGCTCCCAATGATGTTGTTAATGAGTAGCATAGGCTACAAATTGCATGCCTGCCCTTGGACTATGATAAGAGCAAAAGGAAAAGGCAAAAAAAATAAAACTCGATTCACTTAAATAATAATAATAATAATAATTGTAATTATTATTATTATTATTGTTGTTGTTGTATGCTATAAGATTTATCAAAACATGATGTGGTTTACCAATATATATATTACATCTTCCTATTGCTATTGCAATATCTGAAATGAAATTGGTCTACAAAAGTCTCCTAGGATGCTTTAAAGATGACTGGTTCAATTAGAATCAGGAATTTAATTTAGTAAATGAAAGTTAGCATTGAATTTACTTTCTGCTTTTCTTCCACTTTCTTCTTCCAGAGGGTTAACCAGTGTTTGCGGAATGCCTGTCATAACTCTACTATACCTGGATGCATGAAGTTCATTGATTGTGGACGTGGTCATCCAAATTTCACATCAAATCCGTGGATCAACAATACTGATGCTGTTGCTTGTATGGATTCTTCTGGTTTCACTTATGGGATTTATCAGTCTGCTGTACCACTTACTATAGAAACTAATGTAGTCAACAAATACGTGTACTCTCTTTTTTGGGGATTCCAGGTTTGCTCTCTCTCTCTCTCGTGTAGAAATTATACAAAAGTTGAACTCCTTGCTAAATAGGTCACAGAAACTCTAATTTGTACTAATACTCCTAAATACTAAAGCAGCCACATCAATGATTTAATATCTAATCTAACAGTTATGCCCTGGATGTTCTTGATACAGCAAATCAGTACTCTGGCTGGTAATCTAGTTCCTAGCTATTTTGTGTGGGAAGTCCTTTTTACTATGGCCATCATAGGATCGGGACTCTTACTTTTTGCAATTCTCATTGGTAACATACAGAACTTTCTACAGGCTCTTGGACGGAGGTAGAACTTACTTAATTCTACAAGATTATCTTTACAGTTAGTTCTATTGCTTTCTTATTGCAATATGTTTTCTTTTATTCTTTTCACAGGAAATTGGAAATGCAACTTAGAGGTCGTGATGTTGAGCAATGGATGAGCCATCGGCGATTACCTGAAGATCTAAGAAGGTATACAATTTTCTCATTCTTATAATGAATTATGTCAGCATTGCCAAAAGGTACATTTGTCAATTATTGAAGTCACTGCTTGGTTGTTAATTCTCCATCCTCTCCCTGACAATTATTGAAAATGTAAACGTCTATGTTGCACATTAGAAGTTTGTTTTTCAAACATACAAATGCTCTTTTAGCTGCCAAAGTTAAGTTAGCTGGTTCTGAAGGATTTTAAAGAGACAAAGGAAATTTTGAATTTTTTTCATCTGTCCGTAATATGTGTTTATTAGATATTATTAGTCATTCTGTACATTAGTAGTGCATGTAATCTTGCAGAACAGGTAAAGTCTGAACATGTTATTGGGTATCCTGTTGACTTATGTGGTGATTTAGGCCGTCAATCAGTATAATATATAAAAGGAGAACATGATTTATAAACTCTAAGTGGCAACTTTTGACACTAGTGTCTCCCCAAAATTTTTGACACGTCACAGTTTTCCTCCATGTCTAATAAATTATTCTAAAAGTATTAAAAGTTTGAAATTCTATTATTGTCTTATTACGAACAACTCAAAATTCGAATCCATTAGTATCTTGTCAGAAAGAACCATCAACATTTTATTCCTTAATGTAGATTTAAATTGTAAATAATTTATAATTTTGATTTAATAATGTCTTTCTGATGGAAATAGTTCATTAATATATTAATACATGATTCAAAATTTTAAATATCAAATTCTTTTTTTAATATAATATAACTCAGTGCAGCACATGAATGTTAATCTAGCATGCATATATGGGAAGCAACCAATCTTCTTATAGTTTGACATGTATATAGGCTTCAGTGCTTAGAAAAATAGTATGTGCACTACTTTCATTTTTATTCAGGTATGTTGTATCATGGGACTTCAAATTATGGAGCATATCTTGTGTGCAGGAGAGTAAGACAAGCTGAACGGTACAGTTGGGCTGCTACAAGGGGGGTGAATGAAGAAATGCTTATGGAGAATTTGCCAGAAGATCTGCAGAGAGACATAAGACGCCATCTCTTCAAATTTGTTAAGAAAGTATGCTCACCTATGTCTTAAATGAGTGATAACTACTCTATTTTATCATGATTTCACTTCTAGTATATTATAATTTTGAGGTTTAAATGTAAGGCAAACTTCATAATGTCAGTCACTGATTTATTTAAATTTTAGTTTCTGTTATGTCTCTACTTGTAAGCTGCTAGTTCTGGATGAAAGTTTAAATTGAAAGCCAGTTTAAAGGAAAAGTTTTATGTATCTTAATCATGAAATTCAATCCATGAGTAGTAAAAGCCAAAGCATGTCAACCAACCCTAAGTTCATTACAATGATGGTTTTATTTTCTTTTAGATTTTGTACCAATTTGGATCCATAATCTGAGGATCTGGATCTGAATCATCTGCAGATTCGGATTTTTGCTCTGATGGATGAGCCTATATTAGATGCCATTTGTGAGAGACTAAGACAAAAGACACACATTAAAGGAAGTAAAATTCTAAGTCATGGCTGTCTAGTAGAAAAGATGGTATTCGTGGTGCGTGGTAAATTGGAGAGCATTGGAGAAGATGGAACCAGAATTCCTCTATCTGAAGGGGATGCATGTGGTGAGGAACTTCTGACATGGTATCTTGAACATTCTTCAGTCAGCACAGGTATATCAGCAAGCTTTGTCATAATCCCTGTTAATATTTTAAAGTAGACCAGAAGGATTTGCAATAATCAACAACCTAGGCCTGTACTAAATAAGAAACTGAATGGTTCAACAATTTGATCTCTCTTGCAGATGGTAGAAAAGTAAGGCTTCCAGGACAGAGATTGGTCAGCAACAGGACAGTAAGCTGCTTAACAAATGTGGAGTCATTTGCACTCTCTGCTTCAGACCTTGAAGAAGTCACAATCCTTTTCACAAGATTCTTGCGGAGCCCATGCGTCCAAGGAGCCCTAAGGTGAATCAATCCCTTCTCTTCTTGTATATGTATGGATGTATGGTTCAACTTAATCTTTTTGACATTTTATTTTGAAGTGTTGGAAGTCCCACGTCGACTAATTTATAATATATAAGTAGGTGCAAACCTTATCTTATAAGCCGATTTTGTGGGATTGAATTAGATTTAAAGTCCACTTCTTAATATGATACGAGTATTATCTCTTGTAGAGATAAGACCAATTTAGGGTATATAAATGGATGCACATGTTTTATACTCACAAATCCCTCACACATAAAATGTTAGTTTTATTATGTCCAAGTCTTTTAGACTAAAAGTTATTTAAACCTCATGTAGCAAGCAGTAACTGCAAGCAAGTTTGTGATTTTCAACCCCAAAAGGTTCAATATCTGTTTTGAAATACAGTTTTCTTAATGATTTGATAATTGTGTTACACTAGGTATGAGTCACCTTATTGGAGATCCCTTGCTGCGACCCGCATTCAAGTTGCATGGAGATACAGGAAGAAACGTCTAAGTCGTGTTAATTCCACACCATCAGATTGAACATTGAGGTTTTGGGTTCCACTTTTCATACAGTTTTTATGATCTCCAATCCAATATAGTAGTTTCACTAGGTTGTTACCTCTTACAGGGGCTTCATTTTTCATTAAAGCAACCAAATTGTAAATTAATTTCACCTCCAAGTTTATTGTGTATACACTCAAAACATTATATTTGAGAATAGAAATGTGTTATTAAATTGGATTCAAGACTCACATTTTTTATGTTTTTAATAAATTTTGATCAATAAATTTTTTTTGTTCAAACCAATATTGTAATCTATTCCTAACTCTTTCTTGTTTACATATTTAATTAAAATTAAATAGTATCAAACATCATTAATTAAAGCTAAAATAAAAGTGGTAAGGAAATGAAAATACAAAATAATATTTTTTAATTATTTTTAAAAAAATTGTAATTATAACATAAGTTGTGTAAGTGATCCAGGTATTATCTAATACAGTTTCCATTCCGTCAGGCATTACATACTAAGGGTTTGACCATAAAGCTCTGCACAATACAATGATCACGAGGATAAATGTATTTTTAGATGCTGCAAAAATACTTTTAAATTTAAATCAGGATACTTTTTAATTATTATTTTTAGTTTTTATACGTATTTACTAGTTCAATTTGGATCACATTTTTTCTTTGATATTTTATGATATTTATCAATGAAATATTTAATATATAAAACAGTAATATTTTTATGATAATAATAATTTATAATTTTTTTATGTTAATATATAACTTAAATACATATAGTTTTAATTTGGATTTATATAATAACAATCCTATATTTATCATGTTAAAAATTATTGTATATTTTTCAATATACATATATTAGTATGTTATTATTTTAAAAATAAACGTCCAGACTTATCGTATACGTATCATATTCAATACGTATATAGTGTCGGGCATCATAGCTTATTTATAGTTTAAAATAATTAAAATATTAATCAATTCAATTAAAATAAAACCAGATAGTATTTGAAGGTTTTAATAAATATTAAAATTAAGTATTCTAGAGTAAATAGTCGACTCATTATAAAAAGATAAAATCTACATAAAAAAAAATTAATTCACATATATTTGATATTGAAATTTTTTTACATGTATTTGTTAAAGATAAAATTAATATTGATATATAAAGAATTTAAATTTATAAAACAAAAAAAATGGTACAAAACTTTCTTCAAACTTAGTTACATATTAACAGTATTTGTTCTTTTAATAAATATATGTAGAAATTATTAAAAATTAAACAATTGTTTAATTACTTCAATTATTAATTAGTTCAAACAATTGTTTATATTACATATAATATTAATATATTAATACTAAAAAGATCAAATATATTTGTTATTTTTTCTTTAGAGATAAATGATTAAGATATATGAAAAAATATTTAATAATAATTTAATACTATAATATAAAACTAAATATAGAACGTAAATTATAATTTTGGGTAATATATATATAAATTTTCATTTTATATATATATATATATATAGAGAGAGAGAGAGAGAGAGAGAGAATTTTCTTATTTATATTAAATAATAAATATATTACTTGATTAAATAATATGCCTAAAAGTATAATTATATTTGAAATACTTTTTATTATGTTAGTTATATTAATTAATATTTTCATTTTTAACAAAAAAATTTAGTTCATAAATAAACTGTTAAAAATATTAGAAAAAAGTATTACACATTTTTACTGAGAATAAAAGCGAAACTATCTTTATAGGGATTAGAAATATATTTAAATTTAACAACAACAATAATAATGTTATTAATGTTTTATGATGAAAATTTTTAAAATTTTAACACAAATTAAGAATAATTTAAAATGAGTTATACATTAAAATGAATTTACTTCTTTAATAAACGCATTTTTTTTTTAAATTCTGTAAATAAAACACTAGTATAATTTACTTGAAAATAAATTAAATAAATAAATAATATTTCTTTAAAAAATTAAGATAATTAATAAAGTTAAAAAGGATAAGTGAAGCTGTATCAGTGACACACTACCCTTTGCTTCAAAGTAGACAATGTTACCTTCTTCTACTTTACTTCCATCAAATCTTTAGAGAGAACAAACAAAGTTAGAAAAATATTAAAATGATAAAGTAAACTAAAAGCTTTCATAGTTTTATATTCAAAACAATTCACACTAATGCTGCAAGTTTGAACACATAATCTATTCACAATCTCATGTCATAACTGACATTTTCAAACTCTTCAACTCTCATCTGCAATGCAAGGGTTGCTATCTTACTTTATATCACATCATTTGTAAGACTTTTTAATAATTTTTCCCCACAATTATACAAAATTCATGTTATAATAATCTTTTATTCAAACTTCAAGTTTTGAAAATCTCGAAGAACAGTTTTTTATTCACTTGACTCAACGTTTTTATTGAATATCCGAGATCTTAAATTTTATGGTATATTAGCATCCCCTCTTGTAAAATTTAGATGTTTACTTTGAAAAATGCATGATGTATTGTAAACTTGACGGGATCAAGGTGTTGACTTTTCACTTAGAAAACTTCAAACTGGTATTACCACTGTTTTTGGCTGCTCCTTTGTTGTTTTGCTTGGTTATATTCAGTTTAAACACCACCTTGTTGATAAATTTGTGTTCTATAGTTCATTATCAGGAAAAATGTTAGCAGTAAATTTTGAGAAATGGCTCAAGAAACTTAGTTCCCTTATGTTGCATTAAAATCTATCAGTCTTTTTAACAGTTGTACAGTTTTTGGCTTTCTGAAACTAAAGTACTTACAGACTTATAATTTGTATTCTCCTCTTTCAAGTTTCTAGCTGAATTGCATTATTAGATTCTAAAATTGTTATTGTTCATAATATATATACTGAATGTAAAAAAGTAACAGAACTGTCAAGGAAGCATGGCTATTTTTGAAAATGGTGAGCTGCAGAAGATACCAGAAGAAACTGATGCACAACCATATCATGAAACTTTGCATTCTAAATTTCAAAGGCTTTTATCTGGGAAACAAAGTGCATCAGTGTCTGTTCCCATGGAGTCATATGAGGTAGAAGCTAGTCTTGTGGGAGATAACAGTTCATTATATGCTACATCAGAAACTGATAATCTTATGCAGCATAGTATAGTTGTAACAGGAAACAAAACACAGGAGAGCACAGATGAATTTTCTACTGTTGACAGCACGGCTTCAAAGTACTGGCATAAAAGCTATGACAGCATAAATGAACATTTACTGAGATCTGGGAAACTGGGAATTTGTAATGATCCTTATTGTACTACTTGTCCTTCTTACTTCAAGTCTTCTCAGCTTAGAAATCCAAAAGCTTGTAATATACCTGATCCGAAGGTGTCTGTCTTTCTTCCTATAATAAATTATTGTTTCAATTGCCTTTGATTACATGATACGTAGTAGAAGAATTTCTTATAGATGTGGTCTTTGTGCTTTATATCTTACTTTTTTTACCTTTCTTTGTGTTCATTACAAAGAATCCACTCTTTACACTCCACAGCTTCATTAGTATTATAATCTCAACAAAATTCTTAAGTTCTTTAGAGCTTTTCATTCACTTCACTGCTAAAATTTACTGTTGTTTTCATTGTTCAATTTGAGAGTCAATAAAAGTATTGTCAATTAACAATTTCGTGATGTCTCGCGTTTTATCTTATTCTCATTTTCCAAAGGCTCATGCAAGCTTTTCTTTATTATTACACTTTATCTTATTGTAAACTTTTCCATTTGTCTTTGTAGACATATATCATTTGCTATCACTTTCGCATTCCCATCTGTGCTTCAGTTTTCAATGTTTACAGTTTCAGAATGCTCTTAATGGGGATGCCAAAGTATTTGCTAGAAAATTTTGTTCTCTATGTTCATCTTTTGTTCCTGGAGTTATGAATCCTCACTCTAAATTCATACAACATTGGAACAAGGTTCTTGCCAGTTTTTGCTTGGCTGCAATTTTTGTGGATCCATTATTTTTCTTCTTACTCTATGTTCGGCAGGTATGTGTTATATAACTGTTTTCCTTTTATCTAGTTACACCAATTTTATAAGTTCTAATGACATGCAACTGTGAAAATTAAATTTGCATTTCTCTGGTGCAGGATCATAATTGTATAGTTATCAACTGGAAATTGACAAAAGCACTTGTTATAGTTAGAACCATGAATGACTTCATATATTTTCTTCACATTCTTCTCCAGGTAACTTCCCTATAAGCATCTTTTTATAAGTTCCCCCTCCCATTCCTCCTTTTCTAACCTTTTCCACATCCATATATATTCATAGAGTAACAGTTCTTAGTTTGAAAAACATTTTCTATTAGTCAATGTTATTGGCTTGGCATGAATGAATATTCTGATAAATGAGTCAGAAGAGTTTTCTAACGCTATTCTAACAGGCTTTAGACTAATAACAAAATCCAACTCAGGATAACTGTCATATTCAATGGAATTTTTCCTTTCTGCAAGTATGTCTGAAAGCTTGTTTTGTTACCCATCACTTCCATTACAGCCATCCTTTATTTGAAACAATTATTAATCTATAAATTGCTGAGGATTGCTCTTCCAATACACAAAGAACAGTATTTATTTATTTATTCATTTCAACCAACTTATAAAGAATGGACTGGAATAGAACTATTATATTAGGACTTTCTCAATATCACAGTAGTTATTTAGTTTTCTTCCTTTCCAAAATTTCAGGCTAAATAACTCTACCAAGTTGCCTTGTCACAGTTTAGGTTGGCTTTTGTTTCTCCTGAGTCAAGGGTGGTTGGTGCTGGAGATTTAGTTGATCATCCAAAGGAAATTGCATTTCATTACCTGAAGGGTTATTTTCTTATTGACTTGTTTGTTGTATTTCCTCTTCCTCAGGTAATTTCTTCCCATTTACATTCTTCCTTAGGGATATTCTTTTCTTTCCATTGAATTTACTCCTTGGAACTTACTATTAAGTATTTAGATGTATTTATCTCCCAGTTCCTGATCATGAAATATGCAAGCCTAACAATTTAAACATGAATGCTTTTTATATTTGCTCTCGAGTTCATTGACAACAGCAACTACTGTTAATTGTTAAAAACAAATAGATATAACGTGCACGCACTTGAATAACTTTCATCTCTCTTAAAAACTATCCAGATCATGTTATTGTCTGTACTACCAAAATCATTGAGGGGGGCAAATTATGCTAAGAATGTTCTGCGTGCAGCGATCCTGGTGCAGTATATTCCCAGATTATTCAGATTTCTGCCTATGTTGTTTGGTCAGTCTCCAGCAGGATTCATATTTGAGTCAGCATGGGCAAATTTCATTATAAATCTTCTCATTTTCATTCTATCTAGCCATGTTGTTGGCTCTATCTGGTACCTATTTGCTCTACAGGTGAGTAAAAATGGCATTTGATGCTTATTTCAAAAGTACCAACCAATTTTCTTCCTCACTAAAACTTCCTATTACACCGTAAGTTCTCACCTTCATTCAGCATGAGGCAAGAACCTGTATTTTTTTCAGTAATATCGGATACTAATTGTTTTCCTGGCATCAAATCCTGTTAAGAACATAAAGAGAAAGCGTAAGAAATACCATATGTTTGTAGCATAATATATAGTGAGATTTCTAGGCAGAATGAACTGCTTTGTCAATATGATATTAGTATGTCCTAGTAAAGTTTTCCTTGTAGATATTTTAGTCTTGGCAATAAAATTCAATTACTAAAGTAGTTATGTTTCCTTTGGATACTTAGAATATGAGTGATTCGATCAGAACCAGGGATTTTAATTCAGTAAATTGAGGTTAACATTTAACTTGCTAAGGTTCTTCTTTCTCTCTCTCCCTTCTTCCAGAGGGTTAATCAATGTTTTCGAAATGCGTGCCAAAGTTCTAATATCCCTGGATGCCTGGCATTCATTGATTGTGGACATAGCCATGTTGGAAACAATCAGCTTGGCTTATCATCAAACCAATGGAACAACAATGCAGATGCTATTGCATGTTGGAATTCCTCTTCCAGCGGTTCTTTTTCTTATGGGATTTATAACAATGCTGTACCTCTTACTACACAAACAGACATCGTCACCAAATACATATATGCTCTATTTTGGGGATTACAGGTATGCACCTTTTTTTATTCAGCTCTGGTATTGACTTTGTTGTTTTGTTCTCTTAGCAGTAATTTTGTACACAATATATGGACTGGATCAAATGATACTGGTCAAAAATTTGATGCTCCTACACCAACTCTATAACTCAATATAGAAATCTTAAATGTATAAAAATGGTTTACTAACTCAATATCAAGTCATCTGTCAAGGTCCAAATAGTACCAACACTGTTCAAACTAGTGAATGCATATCAATGGTTTAATATGTCTAGAAATTATACCCAAATTGATCTTTATGCAGCAAATCAGTACTCTGGCTGGTAACCAAACACCAAGCGATTTTGTGTTTGAAACCCTTTTTACTATAGCCATCACAGGATTGGGACTTTTGCTTTTTGCGCTTCTCATTGGAAACATACAGAACTTTCTTCAAGGTCTTGGTCGGAGGTAGAACCTATCTAATACTTCAAGTTTTGAGCAAACTTTGATGGTCAAGTGCCAATGTGTTTGGTGTTGTACCATGCTTCTCTTTTATAGGAGGCTAGAAATGCAACTTAGACGCGGTGATGTTGAGCAATGGATGAGTCATAGGCGCTTGCCAGAATACCTCAGAAGGTATAATATCTTCCCATTTTTTTCATGAATGATGTCAACATTATCAATGGAGTATTTGTCTATTTCTTGATTCAAGTCATTAAAAACATCACAATTCTATGATGTAGAATTTCTATAGGCCAAAATTCAGATGGTGTAGCCTACTGTTATCATTTTATTTAGCTATCATGTCATATGAAATAATGGATCAAAGGAATGTAAAAGTGACATAAAAGATATGTTTGTCACGCAGGAGAGTACGAGAGGCTGAACGGTATAGTTGGACTGCAACAAGGGGGGTAAATGAAGCAACGCTAATGGAGAATTTTCCAGAAGACCTCCAAGTGGATATAAGACGCCATCTCTTCAAATTTGTTAAGAAAGTAAGCACTAGAATATCTGTTGCATAGATGACTAGTTTTGATTACCACAATTTTATCATGCTTACACTAGAATGGTTTGCAACATGTAATTTAGAGCTTGAGAAAACTTCATGATCTCATCCAGTCTCTTCCATTTAAAATTTTGTTTTTGCTTAACTTGGTCTCCACTTGTAAACAACTATACTTGGACGCAAGTTTAAAAATTAAGACAACCTTGAAGGCAAAACATTATGCATTCTCATGATGAATCTATGTATTGAGGCAACTGTGTGAACAATCATTGAAGAGTTTTTGAAGATGGTTTAGTTTACTTTATCACTCTACCAATTTGTAACCATGACATGAGGATCTGAATTCTTCAGGTTCGAATATTTGCTCTGATGGATGAACCTGTCTTAGATGCCATATGTGCAAGACTGAGACAAACTACTTACATTAAAGGAAGTAGAATTTTGAGTCAAGGTAGTGTGGTAGAGAAGATGGTATTCGTGGTGCGTGGTAAATCGGAGAGCATAGGAGAAGATGGTACTAGAATTCCTTTATCTGAAGGGGATGTTTGTGGTGAAGAACTTCTGACATGGTATCTTGAGCACTCTTCTGTCAGCGCAGGTATAGCAATATACCTTCTTTCTTTTTTGTTTTTTACTTGAATCCTCCTTCAGAGACTATTCTGTTGGAGACATGTTGTAGCATTACTTGGTGCAATGGTAATGTGCTTGATGACTTAACATTCTAAATCAGAGATCAAAAGTTGTAGAGTTATATGAACATAGCATAGTTCATCAATTTGAGTACTCCTGCAGATGGCAGAAGAGTAAGGCTTCCAGGACAGAAGTTGCTTAGCAACAGAACAGTAAGATGCTTAACAAACGTGGAAGTACTTTCACTCCGAGCAGAAAACCTTCAAGAAGTCACAATCCTTTTTACAAGATTCTTGCGTAGTTTGCGTGTTCAAGGAGCCTTAAGGTCATTCCCTTCTTCTCCTGTATCTATGTTTGTGATTCAACATAGTCTTCTCAACTTTTGACTTGAACAAAATGAAAGTTAACTAATGATAATAAGCAAAAACACAGCTTTAACTTCACTGAGAAATTGATCCAAGATAACAAGAAGTAGATTTAAGCCTAAATCAATCTATAGAATCAAATTATAAAACGAAGTTTACACTCACTTATGTACTCTAAACTGATTTTATTACTAATTAATGTTAAACTTCCAATATACTCTTTTCATACCGCACTTATTTATATACTCTAGATTGATGTTATTATTAGTTAATTTTGGACTTCCAATAATTACGTTACATGCATTATATATTTTTAACTCTGGCTTAGTGTCTTTGTGTTAGACAACTGAAGTTTCCCTAAAGGTTTCTCTTGATTCTTTTCAAATCCATGACTAACATATCATTTGTTAATTGTGTTATTTTAGGTATGAATCACCTTATTGGAGATCGCTTGCAGCAATCCGCATTCAGGTTGCATGGAGATACAGAAAGAAACGCTCAAGCCATGTTAATTCAGACTTTCAAAATAAACATTCAGATTGAGAGTTGTTATAGATTATATGGAGATCTGTGAGAAACTAGAGGTGTGAATAAACTATGAATAAGATAACATGATTTTTCAACACTTTCTCCCCAAATTTGCAAAGGTTAAATTGGATTGGCAATTTCGTACTAAATTTACCGTCTAATAACACTTCTATATTTAACATCGAATACAAGAATAAAATAATTATAAAAATATAAACTTCTATATTTAAAAAAAAAAGAATAAAAAAAAAATAATGTCAAATGATTGAATTCAATTGATGGAAAGACACCAGTTATAATGATTGGTCTTTAGTATCGAACCAATCCAAAATGATAACTGAAAACTAATAAAAAAACTAATTGTAGATTAAAAAAATATTTTTTAATTGATTTGAATTTTTTTTCCTAGAACCAAGCAGTTTAGATCAATTTTGCGGTTTGAAATTTCGGAATTAATTCCTAAAATCTTAGCCTTAAATCAATTATTTAAATATTATTATATTATATATTATTTCTCTCATGTATGTCAGACAGAGAAAAAAAATCTAATGTATCTAATTTGGTTCATATGTAAAAGAGTACAATATGTTTAACTTACGAATGAAGTGAATAAGAGTTCTCCTCGTAACTTAGTCTTGAAGAAAAAAAAACAAAATAAAATATTTTATATGTGTGCAATACAATGTATTTGAAACTACTGTCGAGAAGTAAGTGGAAGGTCAAGGGAAAAGAAATAAAAATCATAAGAATTCAAAAATAAAAAATAACTTAGATGTTAAAATAATTTAAACTTAATTTAACTTCATAAAATGAGTTTTACATTTATATATTTTAAATTTGTTATATATATATATATATATATATATATATATATATAATTGACTTTATATAATCATTATAAGATTTTCAACAAACTTATATCATATTTTAAATGAAATTATTAATTAATTTATATTTAAAAAAATGTCCAGACATATTATGATATTAGGTAGGAACAGTAATAGACTGAGCAGATATAATATATACCCGTTAATGGTTTATTTCCATAATTATAGTGAAGTTTGATTATCCGAAATTTTGAAAAATATTAATTGAGACTTTAAAGAGAAATTTTAAAATCAGCAAGCATATCTATATTGTTGGCATAAATATATATAAAAAAAAAATTATTACGTCAATGCTGTGAGTTCGTGTTTGACCCAGTTTTTCTTTGGTTATTAATTTAAGAAGTCACATTCAACGAAGCATTCCTAAATTAAGACATTTTATCACTTTGCAGGCCTCCTAGTATAATAGTATAATATATGTATACACACACGCACACGTATGTATGATTGACTTTATACAATTATAGGTGGTAATACGAGCTATACGGTTTGTTTAATTCCGAGTTAATATTGGTTTGTAAAAAATCGATTTTGTCAAGTTGTAGTGACTAATCAATTAAAAAAGGTTTAATCATTTAGATTATTCTTATTTATGTTGGTTTTTTTTAATTAGGTTCTAGTATTTTAAAACGTCTCAATTTAGTTCCTGTTTTTACAAAATTGAATCAATTAAGGGTTTGTCGTTAACTTTGATGGACGACGTTAAAATTAGGTGTGTGTGACATCCAAGATTGGCTGAGGTGGCAATGTGTTATGAGGTGAGTTGGCTTTAATACATTTTTTAATTAAATTTCATTGCAAATATTTAAAACGTGCACACAAAACGCAACATTTTATTAACTAAATTCTGCCAAAATCAAAACGTGCGTTTTGATTATAGAACATTTAAGAAGAAAGTTAAGTTTTTAGTGTTTGTGCGAAATTGGGGATTTTGGGAAGATAGGGTTTGTACCGAGCAAAGAAATTGAGTGTTTGGTGCAAAATTTGCTATACGTGGTGATCAAGTACGAATCGTGTAAAGATTTTGGATTGATTTGTCGGTTTGAAATCGACGAAATCAGGAAGGTTTAGGCAGTGGATCACGTGGTCAGTAGTGGGCGAAAGTTCGAGGTCAAGCGTTGAGGTTAGTAATTTTTTTATGATGTTGTCTTTTATTGTTGTAATGCGTAGTATATGTTGTTTCGTTTTTGAGTGGAATGTGGTCCCCCATTATTAAAGTATGTTGCATAGCATATTATATCTTGTTTCGTTTTTGAGTGCAATGTGGTCCCCTGGATGGCATATTAAAGTGTTGTTGCATTGTCTTTTTCACTGGGTTGTGGTTTGCATGTTACTAAATGTTGTTGTCCTCGCTTTTTTTATTGCTTTTTAGGTTAAATATAACTTAGTTTTGTACGACATGGAGGGCAATTTCGAAGTTGTTATCCTCCACGGTGGAAAGTTTATAAAAGAAGGGAAACTTAGCTATGAGGGGGAGAGTATAACCTATTCCTTTGACCCTGACATGTGGAGTTATTTCATTGTAGTGAGTGTAGTAAAAGGTCTAGGTTATGATGGGTTTAAGGAGTTGTGGTACTGCGTAGGTGGTGGTTCTGTGTTAGAGAATAGGTTGGAGCCTTTGTTGGATAACAAAGGAGCCATGCATATGATAACCTTAGCTAGGCTTAATTGTGAGGTGCATCTTTTTGTTGAGCACATAGTTTCTGAACCTGAGGTGATACATATGTTAGAATATGTTAATGAGAATACAGCTGAGGGTGAAAGTCAATGTGAGGTGCCTGCCAATGAAGGTGAGAGAGGTCATCATGTTGTTGAAGATGAAATTCAGTGTGAAGGGAAAGTTACTGATGATGTTAATGATGATGGTAATGAAGTTGTTGAAGGGGAAATTGAGTGTGAAGGAAAAGTTACTGATGATGGTAATGGAGTTGTTGAAGGGGAAATTGAGTGTGAAGGGAAAGTTATTGATGATGTTAATGATGGTGGTAATGAAGTTGTTGAAGGGGAAATTGAGTGTGAAGGGGTTGTTAATGATGTTGTTGAAGGGGAAATTGAGTGTGAAGGGGCTGCTAATGATGATATTAATGATGTTGCTAATGATGATATTGATGATGTTGCTAATGCTGCAAGTTGACGGGTCTTTCAAAGACCAATTTAAAAGGATTTATGATTATGCAAATGAGTTGCTAGCTCGTAATCCAGGATCCACAGTGAAGGTAAAGGTTGAAGATGGTGGCAATGGACCAATATTTAAAAGATTTTATTATTGTCTAAAGGCCTGCAAGGATAGTTTTGTGTCCTGCAGGCCAATTATTGGACTGGATGGTGCGTTTTTGAAAGGAAGATATGGTGGTGAATTATTAACTGTTGTTGGTAGAGATGCAAATGATCAAATGTTACATCTAGCGTATGCCGTGGTGGAGGTAGAGAACAAGGATACTTGGACATGGTTTCTTGAACTTCTTGTTGAAGATCTTGGTGGGGAGGAAGTGAGTTCATCATTTACATTGATGTCAGATCAGCAAAAGGTAATGCTATTGTGGTATTTCTACATTAAGTTCATTAACATTGTTGACATCAAATTTCTAACAACAATCTATGTCATTATTATGATGAAACAGGGACTACTGCAAGCTATACAAGATGTGGTGCCTCGAGTTGATCAACGTTTCTGTGTTAGGCACCTATACGCTAATTTCAGAAAGAAATTCCCTGGAAAACAACTGAAGCGTTTGATGTGGAAGGCATCATCAACAACCCAACCACAAGCATGGGAATTAGAAATGAGAAATATAAAACAACTAAATCATGAGGCCTTTAAATACTTGCTGAAAATTCCTCCCAGGTTTGTATCCATACTTGTTTTGTTTAATTTTTTTACATGGATATGTGTCTTAAATGTTCATGATGCTGGTAACATGTAGACACTGGTCACGTTCAAGATTTAGCACCATACCTCGATGTGATACGTTGGTCAACAACATGTCTGAGGCTTTCAATAGTGTTTTGCTGCATACAAGGACGAAGCCAATCATAAGCATGTTGGAGGACATTCGCATATACTTGATGAAGAGATGGGCAACTAACAGGAGTAAAATACAATCATTGTCTAGGGATATTTGTCCTAAAATCAAAACTAGGCTAAACAAGGAGTATCAATTAACTAAACACTGGATTCCATGGTAACCTTTACTCAATTTATTGCATGATTTCCAATGTCATCTAATTGTTGTATTCATTATTAATTTCGTTTTTGATAATTTACAGCTGGTCAGGAGAGAAGCTTTTTGAAGTGCGCCATGTCTCCCAAGCTGGTGACAAGTTTGTTGTCAATTTAGATGAACATTCGTGTACATGCAGGAAGTGGGCTATCAGTGGCGTACCATGTTGCCACTCTTTGACTGTTATGAAATTCCTAAATCTACAACCAGAGGAATTCATACCATGCTGCTTTAGGAAGACAACATATGAAGAAACTTACAATCCAATTGTGTATCCAATTAATGGTCAGAACATGTGGGAAATTACTCCATATGTTGATGTGCTGCCTCCACCAAAAAGAATAATGCCTGGGAGACCAAAGAAGAAGCGAAAGTTGAAGCAATGGGAGTTGGTGAAGGACGATAACAAAATGACAAAGGGTGGTATAAAGAAAAGATGTGGAATATGCAAGCAACTGGGCCACAACAGAACTTCTTGCACCCAGTCAACTGAACCAATGATGCCGTCAACAAATGAAGATGAAGCTGCCTTATAAGTCATGTGTAGTGTTTTTTACATATGTAGAGTCTTATTAAGTGCAAACTGTATTTTGTTAGTGGAAACTCTTATGAAGTGCTTAACTTCCTTTTGGACAGTTGTATTTTGTATGCCAACTTTTAATGATTAATGAATTTGGAGTGTTGACTACATTCTGGCTTGAGACAAGTTTAATTGATCAATCTATATGTGTTTCAAGTGATAGAAATCTATTTTCAACACTGCATTTCTGCATTTAAAGCAACTGAAACAGTGATTTGGTGAGTTTACATGTTTTTGTGCCTCTTCTCTGTTTGAACAAGTTTATTTGGACATTTTAAACTTGTTCCAAGTGTCTATTTGGCCATACACCAGTCCAACCACTAAATCACAGTTTCACTTCCATTTTAGATTGAATTTTGCAACTGCACCTGTCATATTTTGTTGCAGTCAATTTCTTTGCTGCTGCATATTTCAGTGATGCTACACTGTTTGTACAAGTTTATTTGGTGATTTGAAAGTTACTTTAACTGTGCATTTGGTCATTTTTACCAGATCTTACCAATTCATGTTTCTACACCATGATAGTTGCTTGAAAGTGGAACTACACCACTGATTTTGAGCTGTTATCAGAAATTAAATAATTTCAGAGTTTAAACACACTCAAATTCATCAATTAAAGTTGCTTGAACTATTAGTTGTGAGTTTGAAACACTTCTACATGAATTATCCCATTCTTCAAAACAACTCTCATCTTCATTAAAATGGAATCAAGGTACAACAGATTATCCCAGTCTTGTCATCATTGAAACTAAAACTATGTTCGTTACACATAAAATACCAACCAAAATTATCAACAACTTCATCCACTTTTCAACACTAAACACACACTTCTCTAACTTAAGTAAAATTTTCCTATTACTATCCAACTCTTCACAGTTCAGCATACTTTGTTTCATTCCTTCACTCTTCAAGCACGCCTCCATTTCCTGTTCCGCAACATCACTGCACCATTTAAAGAAGTTGCAACCCCATCTTCAACACCAATCTGTAAACACACAAATGTAAAGATACTCTCATAAACCATGACTCTTGATAATTTTAGCTAAAATGAATATACCTTATACTTCGAGCATCCCCAAAATTTCTTCCCACGATTCTTGATAGTTTTAGCAGTTCTCAATGCACATCTCTCTCCACAGTGGCAAATGGGTGAACAAAGATTAGGATTCTCCTTCCGCCAAACATTGTAGCTCGACGAACAACAAGAATGGTCCTTCGACATCGTCTTCGAACAACTTCGCATTCAACACCAACCTGCACAAAAACAATTTAGGATGAGTAAATCATCTTCGTCAACCACCAAGCTGCATAACCTTGACAAGCTCCACCAACACCAACCTCACTCTCGTCAAACACACCTGTTCTCCTCTTCCAATTTAGGGTTTTAAATCCCTTCTGAGTTCAGGATTTCCCCCAATTTCCCCAATTTCCACTTTCTTCTGAAATGTTTTACAATCAAAACGCACGTTTTGATTTTGGAAAAAATTAGTTAATAAAATGTTACGTTTTGTGTGCACGTTTTAAATATTTGCAATGAAATTTAATAAAAAATGTATTAAAGTCAACTCACCTCAGAACACATTGCCACCTCAGCCAACCCTGGATGCCACGCACACCCAATTCTAACACCGTTGATCAAAGTTAACGGCAAACCCTTAATTGATTCAATTTTGCAAAAACAGGGACTAAATTGAGACGTCTTAAAATACTGAGACCTAATTGAGAAAACCCAACATAAATAAGGACAATTTAAATGATTAAACCATTAAAAAACAAGTTGAATTTTACAATCGAACGGTTAGCTCGTTTTTTGTTTTTTTTTATCAAAAATCTAATATTATATAAAAGAGATTGATATTTTTTATTTTTCACGTGAAAACATACTAATGCTACTGTTTGGACGATTTTAGATTTTAATTGAGTTATATCATATTTTAACCATCAAATTTTTATCAAACTGTATATACTTTTGCTTGATTAATAGGATGTGTTAATAAAATTAGACTATGTTAATAGGAAGTGTCATGAGTTTATCTTTTTTATAATTCGAACTAACTTAACTGGAGAGTTGATTTGTCGAATTGTCAAACTTAATGGATCAAATTGATTAAGACTTTTAAGTTAAAAATGTTATCTTAATATATTCTTTTTACTGGATTGACTCATTAAACTTAATCTAAATTTAATATGTTAATGAAATGGAATAATATGATGAAACAATTCAACTTAAATAAATTAAGTTAAACTTTTTATAATTAGTTACATAATTAATTATGTAAGTAATATTTGTATACTATAATATTTTAACTATTAATAGTTTTTTTGATAAAAGTACGATATAATTTAAAATAAATAAAATAAATTGAAAAGTTCCATAAATAAAGCTACTCTTCTATTACTGAACAGTAACATCATTGTCTAAAACAATGTTATTACTTATTATTAAAATGAAACTGCTACTTATTTATGAACATGGAAGTTTGGAATGTGTTGGTCTGTTGAAAGTAAAATATAAAACACGCACACAGACAATTTCAATTCTCTCACAATTGACTTTGTCAAGCTCTCAAAGTCTTCCTCTTCTCACTCTATCTCTCTTTCACACGGTTGTTCGTATTTAAGTGTTCCCTTTCACACTTTGCTTTCTGAGCTCAACTTCTCTCTGTTGGAAACAGCTTTCTGCTTCTCTCCATGATCACCGAGCTCCCAAAATTGCATTTTTCAACTTGAATTCTTGGTGGGGTTTTCACTGGGAATTCAATTCCTCTTGAACCAGCTCTTTCTCTTTCTGGGTTTGTTTTCTCTCTTGCTTTTTTTTTTTTCATTACTGTTCATTGTTCGTGGCATTTTCTGCAACTTAGGCTAACTGATTATTATTACATTATACTGGAATTCTTCGACTGATTCCTGACCCCAATTGCAATTTGTCAACAATAGGTTATGGTGCTTCATATTGTTTTTAAGTTGGTGTATGTGTGTTAAATTTCAAGTTTAAGCACACGCACTCATGTGTGTATAGGTAGGGACATTGTCGAAAAGGTATAAATATGTTTGGAAACTGTTAAATTTTCTCTTAAAACTAGGATGGTAGATGAATTTCAATGATTGTAATGTCAGTTTAGGTCAATTTAGTAATTGGTTACTTCCTTTAAGATAAGGGGATTTGTCACTTCTCAGTTGATATAAGTTAATCAGAAAATTTCAAAATGTATAGACAAATATATCATTTTATAATTAACTCTCAGCCTCATAGAACAAGGATCTTCCTTGTGGTTGTTACTTTAGGAACAGATATTCTTTGGTCTTTCATTTGCTGTTTTTTACATTATATTATGCTTTGCCCTTTCAGGTTTCGAGCTAAATAGGATTGTTTTGCTTTAAAATTGCTGATGTGATGCAGAATGTATATATTGATGTTTTGTTAGTTTAATGAAAAAAGGAGAATCACCAGGGAAACATGGCTCGTTTTGAAAAAGATGAGGTTCCTATGCTGTCTGAAACGCGTGCTCAACTATCTGATGAATTCGTGGATTCTAATTTCCGGAGGCTAGTATCTAGAACACGAAGTGCTTCAATTTCGATTCCCATGGCTTCCTTGGAATCATATGAGAAAGAAACTAGTCTTGTGGGACATACCGGTCCCCTTCGTAGTGTGAGAAAAACCCCCTTTGTGCAGATGAGTGGTCCACTGTATGCTACGCATGGAACTTCAAATCTTTCAGGACAGAATATAGCTGCTACAGGAAACAAAGTAGTGGAAAGTAAGACAGAAAACTTTTCTACTTTCAGTGGCACAAATGAAAATCGTTGGGATAATGACTATGACAGAAAGAATGAACACTTAATGAGGTCTGGGCAACTGGGAATGTGTAATGATCCTTATTGTACTACTTGCCCCACTTATTTCAAGGCTGCTCAGCCAAGAACTCGAAAAACTTCAGCTATATTTGATCCCAAGGTACTTTTCATCCTAAAATGTACTTCGATTTCTCCTTAAATTTAAGAAAACGTTGTCTTCTATGTTTTGAAGTTGACTTTAACTATATGCTGCATAGCCATTTATTGGACAGATGTGATTTTGTACTGAACGTTCATTTCTTTTTTCTGACCAAATTCAGGTGTTCACGATAGATGATTTAATTAACCTAATGATTTATAGACATTTGATTGAGTTATGCTGTACCTTTGTGCTTCTTAAGTAGCATTTGTCATACTTATGCCACAGCTTTATGTCCTTTTATTATCAATTAGTAAAATTAAATGCTTATGATTTTGCTCTTCAAATTTAAAAAAAAAAAGTGTATTCAAGATGAACTATGTGTATTGTTCTTTTTGTTGATATCATTGTTCATTTTGGGGGCAATAGAAGTATTGTCAACAGACAATGTTTCATTACTTATGCAACACTTAAATTCTGAAGACTACTATCGCAGACTTTTCTGCATCCTTACACTTCATATTCTTCTGACCTTTCCATTTGTTTTTATAGACACTTGTCTGCTGTCACTCTCATAATCAAACTCACTTTCATTTGCAATTTGAATGTTTGCAGTTCCACCATGTTTTTTATGGAGATGCCAAGGGTTTTGGCCGAAAATTTTTTTCCTTCTGCTATTCATATGTTCCTGGAGTTATGAATCCTCATGCAAAAGTTGTACAACAATGGAACAAGATCTTGGCCATTTTTTGCTTGGTGGCAATTTTTGTTGATCCATTATTTTTCTTCTTAATATATGTGAAGGAGGTGTGGATTCTTTTCCTTTTATTTAATTAAATCTTCCTACATGTAGATATTTGTCTTTCCCAGCTACTATTTCTGCAATTTTATATTTTTCCACTTATTATGTGCAGGATGATAAATGTATTGCTATCAATTGGACAATGACAACAACACTTGTTTTTTTTAGAAGCATTAATGATTTGATATATTTCTTTAACATTCTTCTCCAGGTAATTTCTCAGTAACTACTTTTTTAGAATTCCCCCCATACCCTTATGTTCAAATACAAAGCCAATTCGTTAGCTTGAATTATATGATTAAGATCCTTCCTTGTCAACAAGTGTTTATTATTCATTTTTTCTGTTTTTGAGAAGGTAAATATACTGTCAAATTTATTCCAAAAGATTTTTCTAGCAACAGAATAACAGGGTTTAGGTTCTTTGTTGCTTTGAATCATACATAAATATTCACTAGAGGAATAATAAGATCATTCGAGCTCCGTCGTATGTGCTAAGCATTTCCTGTTAAACATCAAATCTTTGTATATAAAGAAGTGGGATGACAGAAGTTATCTTTTGTTTTGGTATAGATCACTTTTAACTAAAAGATACAGCGTTGTTTACAGAGTGCTTCATGTTGTAGGTTGGACTGTCTTTTTTGTTTTGGAGAAATGCATGCAGACAATTTTAATAGATAGAGAGTGCAACAATATGTATCTGGTGGAAGTAGAGTATATTTTGTAGACTTCATGAGGAAACACAGATATAAATGAGCATGTGATGATTCATGGATAAAGATTCATGTAAAGTATTAGTAAAAAGCTTTTTAAACAGATCTCTTTGTAGCATTCAGTGACGTAAAGTAATGTTAATCTTCTTGAAGTAACTGCTAACCAATGCATGAGATTGTTTATGATACTTCCTTTAAATTTCCTAAACTTCCAGGTTAAAATGAACACCTACAAGCACAGTCATATTTAAACCAGAAAAAAAAATTAAACTAGTATTACATCTTGTTTACATTCAGAAAATGAAGATCACGCACTTACTCTCATCTGGTGGAGGACCAAGTACCAAAGATATTTATTGTAATTGTACTAATTATTCGTACTGCTGCATCTCCGTACATACTTTAGGGTATTTGGCATTAAACTTCAATATTTCCCTGTCAAATGTTCATCCATTCACTCTATTGCCACATTTGTTACAGAAAATCTTTTAATAGCAGGAGGTTTTTCCACTTAGATACGAACATAAAAGTATTTTTCTTTTTTATTTTTTGTATTTTTTAATTTTTGGCAATTAGCAATATGGTGTCAAACTGGAAGAGAAATATGAAATGATGACTCAGATGATATAGAATGCTGGACCTTGACCTTATTCATAATATGTTGCCGCATCTTGTGTATGTCTTACCTTTTTTTATAATTAGTTCAGGTCAAATTGAAAAGAAAAGCACATGTATACGACTTTTGAGTTTCATAGTCTTGTTTGCTTTTTACAGTTTAGGCTGGCTTATGTTTCTCCTGAGTCAATGGTAGTAGGTGCTGGAGATTTAGTTGACCAACCCAAGAAAATTGCTGTTAATTATCTGAAGAGTTATCTTTTTATTGACCTATTTGTTGTATTTCCTCTTCCTCAGGTAAACTTCTTACCTTCTCCCTTTTTGATTTGTGGTAACTTTTTATTATATTGTTTCCTTGCCTGAGTTTGCTCATTGTAACTTACTGTATGGGGTATTTAGTTTTATGTGCCACAAAGCAAAAAGTTTACAATGAAGTATGAGACGTACCTTCCATACAAATGATTATGAATGCTTGTTGATGTTTCTCTTCATTTCAGTGGTTCTGTATCTTTTTATTTATTAGAAAACATGAAGTTCTTTGATGTTGCCATTCACTGAGATGATGAGTTTGGATTTCATGAGATATTTATATATTGAATTATTCAAATCTCCGCACCCAAAAGAAAACACAATACTGGGTTTGGATTTTGTATGAAGTTGAGTTTTTTCTTGGTTCTTTTGAAACATCAGTTGTTTAGTTGTGATTTTATTATTGAGATTAAATATGGAGTGCTTGAAACTAGCTGTTAAGTTTTCTATGATAGAACCTTTTGTAATTAATTACTGTTGGCAGGTAATTAAGAACATGAGAGAATTGTAGATCTATCTTTTACAGTTTCTCATAAAGGCTATGATAACTCACTAATATCCAATTTCCTTGAAACGCGTATATTCCAAAGGCCGGCTTATTTTTGTGTTGAAATTAAAATTAAGAAAACGAGAGCATTGAGGATCTAAATTTTATAATTAGTCATAAAGGCTATGATGACTTGTTTAACAATCAATTATCAAGCTGCTAGTTGTAGGGTAGAAATGATTTTTATAGTAGAACAATGTTTAAGTGCTCTGAAATTTTTTTGTTGTCATGTCATCTTTATCTTTATAAACTGCTTTGTTCTATGCTGTCTTGTTCAAACTCAAATGAACCTCAATGGCTAAACCTTTTGTTTTGATAAATAAATAGTCTGTGGAGAATGGACATAAAAATGTACTTGACATCAAGCAGGCAGTAATGGAAGGAAAGGGTTTTCAATCTGTGAGAAAGATTAATGGTTTATTGTGTACTTTTCAAATTCTTTGTTATGACATGTAGTGAAATATTTGCAGGTCATGATATTATCTGTCCTACCAAAATACCTGGGATCATCTGGAGCAAATTATGCTAAAAATCTTCTGCGTGCAGCAATCCTTGTGCAGTATTTTCCCAGATTATTCAGGTTTCTGCCTCTGCTAATTGGCCAGTCTCCAACAGGATTCATTTTTGAGTCAGCCTGGGCAAATTTCATTATAAATCTTCTCATTTTTATGCTATCTGGCCATGTTGTTGGTTCTTTCTGGTACCTCTTTGGTCTACAGGTGAATAAAAATGTTATTTGAAGCTTCATTTTCAGAAAGTACAAAATTTCATCTTCCTATCTAACTTTCATAATTTGCTTTGAATTCATGTTTCATGGAAAAGGAGGATAGGTTGTAAATAATATAGTTATATGTTACAGGGAGTATAAGCAAAATAAAGTATGAAAGTAGTATGTTCTCAGAAATTTACCCCTTCTAAACTTTTGTAATGTTGATAATGGCATTCAACTTTCCGAATTGTTGTCTCCCTGCATGCTAAACGAACTGTTTAGAACCAGGAATTTGATTCCGTAAATGATGGGTCATATTCAATTATAACTTTCTCTTTTATCTTCCTCTTCCTTCTTCCAGAGGGTTAATCAATGCTTGCGAAATGCCTGCCACGATTCTAATATTCGTGGATGCTCAACATTTATTGATTGTGGACGTTCATCTGGCCGTAAGTCAGATATATGGAGCGAAAATGTGAATGCCTCTGCATGTCTGAATGCCAGTTCCGGTGCTTTTCAATATGGAGTCTATGTAAATGCTGTAGCACTTACTACAGAAACTAGGGTGGTCAACAAATATGTATTTGCACTGTTTTGGGGCTTCCAGGTGTGTATTTCATTCTTCTCTTATTTTTTTACTTTTGTGGTAATTGTTTACAGCTATAAAAATTCAAATAAATTTAATAAAATACATACATACATATAGGGGGCACATGTCAAGTGAAAGCTTTAGATGAACTAATATTGACCATTCAATCTTAAATGGATGGTTGAGATTATTTTCTCTAATCTCTAACAGGCTCACCTGATATATGTCGATGTGTGTCTATCTATCAAGATACTATGTGTAACATTATTCGGAAATGTGAGTCTGAGTCCTACATTGGATAGAAATGAAAAATTTGAACACCATTTAAGAAAGAAGACTCATAATGGTGTCAATTTTTTATGTAGGTTGAGCTCAAGTCACATTTATGTAATCTCTCCTTAATGAATCCTCCTTAATGAATCCTCCTTTATATGAACCCAATAGAGATCAATGTATGTATGTGTGTCAAGATCAATTCCTCTAAGATTACCTGTGTAAGATCAATTGATCTGTCTGTTGAGATCTAAGAACATCGAAGTCTTGTATATGGTTGTTTTTAATATGATATTTCTCAACAGTTATACATTCGTTATATTTGTTACAGCAAATCAGTACTCTGGCTGGTAATCAAACCCCAAGCTATTTTGTGTGGGAAGTCCTTTTTACGATGGCCATCATAGGTCTGGGACTCTTACTTTTTGCGCTTCTCATTGGAAACATACAGAACTTTCTTCAGGCTCTTGGACGCAGGTAGAAATTTTTGCTATCAGTTGCCATGCCCCATGCTGATGACAGTTTTCCTGTTGATGCATGTTTTTAAGTGGATTATAATAATCTTTCCCCTCAAAAGCCTTTTCTAAAAGCCAGAAAGAAAAATTGTTTCTTCAAAGTAAACTGGATAAAACACACTAAAATAATCCATTTCATAAAATAAACCTCTCTTTACCATTTCTTTCATTTGAAAACTTAAAAGTAATGGGATGGATGGATGTCATCCATTTCATAAGTGTAAGGGTCTATTTGGATGAGTTTCTCTAACTTCAATAATGAGAAAGAGAAAGGAAATATTTTATTAATTACAATTACAATACTTACACTCTCTTGAAGAAAAGGAAATAAAAATCAGCTGAAATAATGTGTAGATTCTAGAGATATTTTTCCTAATTTCTGTATAGATATTAGGATATTTTTATCCCAGTAATCCCCTATTTACAACACTATAAAGACTTCAACAAAACCCACCTTGTAGTTAAAGCATATACTCAAATCTTTGGTCTTGACTACGAGGATACCCTTTCCTTTGAGGCTAAAACTACCTGGGCTCACCTTTTTCATGCCATAAGTGTCATTTATCATTTTGGTCTCCCCATCAATCAAACATTGAAAATGCCTTCTAACACCATGAATTGTCAGAAATAGTTTATAGGGAGCAACACCTTGACTTCACTTCTACCAACTCTCACCTTGTCTGTAAATTGCACCTTTCAATTCTCTCTATGGTTTGAAACAGTCCTCTTGAACATCTGCATCCATTCTCCGACAGGCCATTACATTTGTCTTGTAGTCTATGGTAACAGCATTGTCTTCATGGTGATGGTGAAGCTAGCAACTAGCATCTCTTATGTTATAAAAAGATTTGGTATCTCTCACTAAAATATTTCTTGGGAATGGATACAGCCTAATACATTCATGTGTTATTTATCACTCAACATAATTATCTTTTTGTCATCTCTGAAGAGACTAGTATGCTTGACTAATCATCCTTGTCATACTGTCTGTATTATTAAAGCCTATAGTCGGTTATGTAACTATCTTAACTACTTGCTAACAACTAATTACCCTAGAGACAGTCCAATAGCTTCTTTTCTAATATTGCAATGCTCACACAAAGCTTATCTATGACAACCTAGCTGCAAGCCATATTTCATCAAACAAGATCTTCCATGAGAGTACCAAATGGATATTGATTGTTACTCTGTTAAAGAGAATTTCTTTCCAGAAGAATGGTAAATGACTTGTTAGATTAGAGTAGACACATAAATATTTGTATGTTAATCATGAATTTGGGATTCAATTGTATTTATGATTAATTCCCTTTGTACTCTATTACATAATTATATACAGCACATGTGTGACACACAGAATCACAACATTTAGATATCCTTAATTTCTGTAAGGATCATAATGTGCTTGATATATTTTCTTCCATCACAGGAGGCTAGAAATGCAACTTAGAGGTCGTGATGTTGAACAATGGATGAGCCACCGTCGCTTGCCAGAAGATCTAAGAAAGTAAGAAATGTTCTTATTCTTTTCACGAGTCAAAAATTCACATTTTCAAAAACATATCTGTCTACTGGTTGATTCAATTCATTGCTTATTTGCTCTCCACCTCCTTCTACAACTCCCTTTCATGAAAAAGTACGTGAGCACACTATGACAATGAAACATATTTACAACATGTGCATTAGGAATATCTGCAACTTATGTGAAATATCTGTTAAAAACATCTCATTGACAACATGTCGTGTAATCCATTTCCTTATAGATTGTGTTAAAAAATACTTTTAATTAACTGCTCAATAAGAGCCGTGGGAGTTAAATAAAGCTTGTGGTAGAAAAGGACTTGAAAGTCCATTACACGGGCAAGGAGGTGGAAAATCAAGTGCAGATTTTGAGCAACCCAAACTCATGCCTCAAGCTCTTGCACCCACTCCTACTGCTAGTCACTTTATTAGCTTTAGATTCAAGCTGGTATGTAAACAATTAAAAGGAGGCTAGGTAATGTGGGACTTTTGGCTTTTGGAATTGTACATTAAAACAGTATTAAGTTCCTAGCCATAATAATCATAGATATATCAACAATGTAAACATGTTTGCAGCTATACAATAGAGCATGTGGGTAGAAATGAGGAAGAGCATAATGTCTACTGTTTTTCAGTTTTATGACATTATGGATCACACACAATGAACAACTGATACATACTTTGTCTTCCATACAGGAGAGTACGACAAGCTGAACGGTATAATTGGGCAGCAACAAGGGGTGTAAATGAAGAGACGCTTCTGGAGAATTTACCCGAAGATCTCCAGACAGACATAAGACGTCATCTCTTCGAGTTTGTTAAGAAAGTATGCCCCCAAAAAATTTGCTGCTTAAATGACAAGTAAAAATTATTAAAAATATTATTAATTGTTATGTTGAAATTTGAAACCCCGGCCAGGGTGTTTCTTTCTAAATTTTGTTCTTTTTTAGGTGTCTGTCTATTGTGACCAACTAGATTTAACTAGAATTTGAATATGAAAAACTTAAACCATTTCAAAAAAGCTCTATTCTGTTAAGGAATTTTGAAACTTGTGAACGGGTTAACCTTTTTGTAACAACGGTATCAGTACCTTGCAATGAACCCAACTTCTTGAGTTCGAATCTCATTGAGGCTCCTACTCCTAGAAAGGGGGAGTCCCGAATTCACCATGTTGTCAGGTGCCAGGCTTTGAAGGAGGGGTATTTGTTAAGGAATTTTGGAACCTTGTATGAATGGTTTAACCTTTTCATAACATATTCTTATTCATCATGAAACTAGAACTGTGACTCATCAAAAGTCAAAGCATTCAACCCACCTCTAAGTTCTGTTATGAGAATTTAATTTTCTGAGGATCTGAACACTTCAGGTTCGCATCTTTGCCCTGATGGATGAGCCTATCTTAGATGCAATTTGCGAGAGACTAAAGCAAAAGACATACATCAAAGGAAGTAAAATTTTGACTCAGGGTGGTCTTGTAGAGAAAATGGTCTTTGTTGTTCGAGGGAAATTGGAGAGCTTTGGAGATGATGGAACTAGTGTTCCCTTATCTGAAGGGGATGCTTGTGGTGAAGAACTTCTCACATGGTATCTTGAGCATTCTTCTGTAACCACAGGTACGGCCACACTTGGTACAATGATAACATGCATGTTGAAGCTGTGGTCATCAGAAGTTGCAATTTTCAACAACTTGGCCTCACTACAAAAATGAGAAACATGTTTAACCAATGTATTTCTTGACTTTTGCAGATGGAAAAAAAGTAAGGGTTCAAGGACAGAGATTGCTGAGTAATAGGACTGTAAGATGCTTAACAAATGTAGAGGCATTTTCACTTCGTGCCGGAGACCTTGAGGAACTCACAATTCTTTTCACTAGATTCTTGCGGAACCCTCATGTTCAAGGAACTCTAAGGTGTTTCATTTCACTCCATTTCCTTGTTGTATTTTGGTTTATCTTTCAACTTAAACTTGAACCTTCTGACATACAAAAATGGACATCTTTTAACTGTATCATTTCATGAAGAGCATTCTTCCATTACGTTTTCTTGACATGTCTAGGAAGCACCTACACCTTTGTTACATGGCTTGAAAGTGTTCAAATCCATCCTTTTTTCTTGGAATGACCATAATAAGCATGTAACTAGTATGCTTTTTATGCCTCATTAGTTTTCAAAACAAATGATTTGAAATTGTATCATGTTAGGTATGTATCACCTTATTGGAGATCCCTTGCAGCAAGTCGTATTCAGGTTGCATGGAGATACAGAAAGAAGCGTCTAAGTCGTGCCTATACCTGTCAATCAGATCAAACATTCTGATGTTTAGGTTGTACTCATTAGCAACGCGTTGTCATAGGTTGTACTCATCAGTGTATATAATATTAATTCTTTAGTAATACTGCAAGATTAGTCTTTCTTTATATAATTTGAACAATATTTACTTTATCTTAAAAAAAAATAGAGCTCCCAATATTAAGAGAAGATTAAGGCCAAGATCAAACTATAGTTTGGACAATATTTACTTTACTAAATCATTACTAGTACTCACAAGTTCATTCTTCCATATACATGATGTATTCATTTCAAAATAGGATAATGATACTCTGACAACATTTTAGCATAATTTATATGTTATTCTGTGATTGGTCCATATTAGTGTTTAAGATTATTATTATTGATTGTGGAATAATTTTGGACCAATCATGACATGTAAATAATGTTAAAATATTGTCAAAAAAATATTGTGAAAAATATCATTATCCTTTCAAAATATATGATAAGACAAATAAATTCATATCTGTTTTGGATATTGTCTAACTCAGTAGGAATAGAAAATATCTTGATTTGAACATTGATTTCAAAAGACTTTTTTTTTTAATTTAAGAATTTCTTTTGACTTTATTGATTAGTTGAAACAATGTAATTTAAAAAAGAATACATGAATAAGGTGAGTCAGGTCAGTCAATGGATAAAGTTATTCTATGTAACCAAACAAGTTGACTTAGTCCACTCATGTTACAGTCAATGAAAGAAAGAAAGAAGTAGTTTGCATTCTATGAGGATTTCTCTGAAATGGCATGTTATGCAGTAAAGTGCATCCTAAGATTATTGTAATATTAATTCTGTGAAAGGGTTAAATTGGTCCGTGAAATAAAATGTAGTGTATGGTGGTGACACTACATTTTTCTGTATTCTAAGATTACAAAATATGGGACACTTGTCTTTGAATTAAAACAGTTAAAAAGAAATTATTTTCCAAATACTAATTATTATTCTAATTTTTGTGGACATGTCACAATTTTCTATATTTCATGTCTTTAATAACTATTTATCATAATTATGTAATTTTCTTTCTTTCTAATCAGCCATAAATATTGTGTTAGAGAATATTCGCCTAGATATAATACTTTGTCTTGTTATGATTGTAAGATCCAATTAACTCATTCGCCAAAATAAAAGAAAATAATTAGTTTAGTTAATAATTTTAATTTTGTAAAAAATATGTTTTCTTTTTAGAATTGCCTTTGATGATATTGATGAAACATTGTCTTGTCACTTTTTAACATTGTTATCTATAACGATATATAAAAAAAATTCTTCCTCATGAGCACAAATTTCGTCTTTTTATTTTATTCTTAATTATATTTTTAAACTAAAATATATATAATAATATAAAAAGAAAATACATATTCAATATTTATATTTTATCATTAATTATATTTTAAAATAAAAAATAATGATTTAAATACTAAAAGTGACTATTATGTAGTCATTATTCTTTTTACATAACCATTATTATTAATATATTTTCCCAAATTACCTATGCCCTTAAAAATTTACTTTATTGTTTTACTGATTATTTATTTTTCAAATTGTGGTTGTGGTGGTGTTATTCACTATAAATTAATAAATTAATATTGAATTTGTATTAAAAGCTACAATGGAACTTCTTTTAAAACTTCTGCTTTGATGAGATGTGTTAAATATTTTCTTTTATTACCTTATTAATACTTCAAGCATCAATATAGTATATTAGAAGTAAATTAATAATCAATTAAAACAATAACATATTAATAAATTACACATCATTTCCTATTGTAGTATAATTTGTTTCTCACAAATTAATAACAATAATCTCTTTTAAAATAATTATATCAAAATTACTTAACTCTCTTGGTAAGTATATTATTTTTTATTGAAACGGAGAAAATGATTAATTAGAAAAAAATTAAGAATAGAAAAAAATTTCAATGAAAATTGAGAAAATTAGCCGATTCATAATTTCTAAATAAAATACTAAATTATGAAAGTTTTAGAACAAAGAAAATAACATATTTATTAAATCCAAAAAATATAAATGGCTTTTTTAACTATCCATAAAATCTAAAATATTAATTAATTTTTTATTTCATGTACCAAAAGCTTACACGTGCATTAAAGAGTAAAATGATAAGATTTTACCCAAAGTCAGAGAGTAATTAAAAAGTAGTGTATCTATCTAATTAGCTTTCATTTTTCTTAGCATTTAATTTGGCCATAAAGAGCTTTTCGCTTCTTTGGAATTTTTCTTACTGCATTCCCTACACAGAAAGCAAGCAGTGCTGATTAACCTTTTTTTTCATCATTCTACCTTTTTTGTTTTCCTTTGACTTCAGAACTTAGAATAGAAGCATTTCGAACACTGCAAAAAGGTACGAGGAACGCGTTTTTCTGTGGACACAGAAAGAATTTTGAAATTTCCACACACCCCTTTTGCTTTTTCATGATATTTAAACACAGATTTGAAGTTTTGGAAGTGAAAAGAAAAGAGTGGAGGAAGAACTCTCTTAGGCCTCTGTAAAGGTAACAATTTGAATATTTGCATTTCAACATTCCATTTTATCTTCTCTATCCAATGTTTTTCTTTTTAATATTTGTGTCTGTAGAATGTTGGGTCTCTTAATCTTTGTCTTTGGTCGTTGCTTTTTGTTTTGTCCTTATTTTTTAATTTGATGTTATTTAAACCATGTGAGTATTTAAAATATGCTAATTGGGTCATAAGGGAAGTTCATGATCATGTTTCCCTGTCTCGGCTGTGATACTGAAGATGCCTTTAATCTGTTTGTATAATAGCATGAATGGATTTACATAAAAAATAACATGATTATATATATTTGTTGTAGTCTAGTTGAATATTTTTAAATTATACTATTAACAATTATAATGTTATACTGGTAAGTTGAGTTAACTTATCATGTTTCATATACTGTTGGTCTTAATTGAGTTGAATTGATGTTTGAATAGATAATCTTATCAAACAATTTTTTTGAATAGTCACAAACATAAGTCTCTTCCATAAACATCCCTGTCTACCATGAAATAAAATGTTTCAAAATAAAACAAGGAAAGCATTTTCTGTTTAGTTGTTCTATTTGGTTTATGGTCTCTGTATGTTGTGACTGGTAGTATTGTTTTTTTATACCATTTCTTTATTTGGGTTATTTTCTTTTTTTAAACTGTTATTTCAAAATCACTTCCCACTAAATAGGATTAGTATATCAATGGTTTTTTCTTTTAAATTAATTCTAAAATATATTGAGTAGTCTTCTAAATTCCAAAAAAACAAATAGGCTAAGCAACCATGAATAGGAAATGTTTAAAAAGGAAAGGAAATTGAATAGCACAAGGGATTATCGTAATCAATACTAAAAGATGTATAACTCACTGAATAGTTCAAATTAAAAAGAAAAAGTAAATGACATGTATAAAAACTAAATATTTAGTTTTTCTATAGGTGTCAATTTTCAATTTGGGGCTTAAATTTTACTATAGTTTAATATCAATTTCACAATATCAATACATACACAAATAATGGGGGGTGGATTTTAATTTTAAACAAATAATATGTATAAGAATTGAATTAAAAATCATTCTCTAAAAAATAAATGGTCTTATTTTGATCTCTCATTATAAAAATGTGTCATTTTTATTTCAAGAAAAAGGATTAAAAAGATATATTTTTAAATAACAAAGATCATATCTAACATGTATTAAAAAACGAAACAGTTATTTTGAAGGAGTAAAAAAAATATTCTTATTTACAGAAATAGAAACATATTCAAATCTAGAAACTTTTATTTGAAGGATCAAGTTTAAATCAGAGTAAAATCCATAAGCATTAAAAAAAATTGAAAAATCCATAAGCATTAAAGAAACTTGAAAAATCCAAATACTTGCTATCTATTGTCTAACTCATTGGCTTTGTTGCAGTTTCGTTGATAACAAAGTGACATCCAACAAAGGTGTTTTCTTGCTCCGTCCTTGCATTACAACTCACATTTCACTTTGTTGCATTATAAGTCATGAACTCTCTCTCTCTCTCTCTCTCTCTCTCATACACTTTGTTCATATCTACACATACAAACCTCTCCATTTTTCCCATAATAACAAGCTCACAAGAATACATGCTTTAACTTCAATGACAAAAACATAGTTGGTCGACTTTTCACTGGGAATTTCTCTTCAGTCAGGTCTTAATTACTCTCTGTTCTTTTTCTTATTTATTGCTGTTTATTCATGCATATATGGAGGATATTCCAATAACTAGAGTTATAGATAGACTAAGAAAGATTTTAAGTAAAATTATTGAAGTAGTACTCTAGAATTCAAGGAAGTTTCCCAAAGTATTGGCTTTCGACAAAACACAATGGCGTCATTTCATTCATACATGTAAACAACTCCATCTAGTTTGAAAATGCTTTGAGTATTGCTGTGTTAATGCTCACTGTTCACACCCTTTTCATCATATATATAGTGCCTCATCGTGTTGCTTTGTGATAACTTAATTCGAATACAAGCAGAGTTGCATGTGGAAGGAGCAATGACATAAAGAAATATATAAGAAATATATTCACAAACTTCTTCATAAAAACTTGTAGAAGAGAAAAATAACAGAAAAAAAGGAAATGAGTTTTTTCATAATGTGAAAATTAGTTTATATATAAACTGATTTGTAGAGGTTTTTTTATATAGTTTTTAAAAAAATTATTCTTAAGTTGTGCATTAATTTTAGCTTATGGAGAAACTCATTTCATTTTCTTTTCTTCAAGTCTTTGTGTAGGAGTTTGTCTAAAGATGCCTATAGATGTTTTGTTCAGTCTCATAGAAACAAGAGAGGTTGGTTCAAGCATTTCTATGATTTTATTATTAGTTCTGGTCATTGAATCTTTCAAGTCTTAATTCTATTAGAAATTATGAATACCAGAGGATCAAAACTTTAAACTTTCAGGTGTATTAATCCTTCTCACGTATATGATATTCAATTTGCATATTTCTACTGGATGTAGAACTTTTTTACGAACACATGTTACTTCAACAATTTCTTAATTGTTTGTTGTGAAGCACAAAATTTATCATTGCATTGACTCTGCCTCATGTTAATTATGATCTTCCTTAACATGCATTGTTCCGTATGGTATAATCTTTGACTTTTCATATTGCACTCGTTAGCTGGTAATATTGGCTGTTTATGGTTTACTTTCTCCCCTTTCAAGTTCAGCTGACATGAAGTGTTTGATTTAAAAACTGATATGGTGCAGAAACATATGCAATGATTATTTTGTTAATTTTCTTAAACTGATATGGTGCAGAAACATGGCTAATTTTGAAAAAACTGGGGAGCCTAGTCCATCCGAAACACACGCAAAACATAATGAACATTCTAGGTCTGGGAAGGTTGTATCAAGGACACGAAGTGCATCAGTTTCTATTCCTGTAATCTCCATGCAGTCATATGAGAGAGAAATTGGTCTTGTGGGTTATACTGATCGACTTCCTAGTGTAAGAAAACCCTCCTTAATGCATATGAGTGGGCCACTATATGATACCAATGGAACTGAAAATCCTTTGAAGCACACTATAGTTGTGGAAGGAAACAAAGTAGTGGAGAGCGAGACAGAAAAAATTTGTACTCTTAGTGAGAAAGATGAAAATCATTGCAATAACAACTATGATAGAAAGAATGAACACTTGGTGAGGTCTAGGCTACTGGGAACATGTAATGATCCTTATTGTACTACTTGCCCAACTTACTTCAAGACCTCTATGCAAAGACTTCCAAATGATTCCATTGTGTTTGATCCCCAGGTAATAAACTACTACCTTTGTTTATAAATCATGGACTTCATATTTTGAAGTTCATTTTAAATACATTGTACATTATAAGAGAAAATTTTCATGTAATTTGGAAAGTACAAGGATTTTTTTTAAAACAATTTTTTTATTATCTGTATCCACCAATGAGTCAATGCATGCGTTGTGGATTGACCATTTTCAGTTGTCTCCTTGTTTGTTCAACACTCACTGAAGGCCACTATGACAAACTTTACTCTATCACAATTCTTGATCTTTCTGTGACCTTTTGTATTTCCTTTTGTTTGTATACTTTGCTACAAAATTAAGCTTGTTTTCGTTCATGCTTTCAATGCTTACAGTTTCACTTCCACAGCGCTCTTTATGGGGATGCCAAGGGTTTTGGGAGAAAAATTCTCTCTTTCTGTTCTTTGTGTGTTCCTGGAGTTATGAATCCTCACTCAAAAGTTGTACAACAATGGAACAAGCTTTTGGCCATTTTTTGCATGGGAGCAATTTTTGTGGATCCGTTATTTTTGTTTTTAATCTATGTACAGAAGGTATGATTATTTTCCTTTTATTTAATTGAAAAAATCATTTAAGTTATATGATCAGTAGTACTGACATTTTCATGTTACAGTATTTTGCAAATTTACTTTACATTTTTCCCATTCATTGTACGCAGGATGATAAATGTATAGCTATCGACTGGGATACAAGAAAAATACTTGTTTTTCTTAGAACAGTGAACGATACTGTGTATTTCTTGAACATTCTTCTCCAGGTGATTTCTCAATAACTAACTTACCTTCCCAAAAAGTGTGCAATACACATGGTCCATAGATTTTTTTTAATAAAAGTTTTTGTGGCAACTGATGGATGTGGTAGGACATGGCATCTATGCATCATAGTTATTATCCACGTTATGTAATTTATTGTGATCTCTACCATTTTGCACTGACTTCTCTTTGATTTTGAAGACAATTTAATAGATGGGAGTGCAAGGAATTAGTGTGTATTTGTGTGTGATGCCATGAATAAGGATTGATATGTGTGGCTTGCTTAATAATCTTAATGAAAAACATCTTTTCCAGCTCTCCCAAGTGCATTGTTGCAAAAGAAACATGTAACGGTGGGCATAGATTGGATTTTTCAATATCCAGTTTAGATCCAAACTAAATCCAATAAAATGGATTGGATCTATATTTCAAATCTAGTTGATTTAGTTAAAATGGATCTAGATTAAAATCTAAATCCATTTTAACTAGATTTAGATTTTTTTCAATCCAATTTAAATTGGACTAAAACTAGATTGAATCCACTTTATCAATGATATTAAATTAAGTGAAATCAATCTAATATACTTGACTATTAGGTCAATTAGATATGGACTAGGCCAATCTTTGATTGGGCTAAATCGGTCAATCTCCGGTCAAGCCAACTCAGTTGAACTTTGGTAAGGAACTCGGTCTAATTTCGGCCAAAAATGACTTGGCCGACCTTAACCTAGACCGATTCAATCAACCTCCGATTGGGAGACTGAATCGGCCTAACTAGGTCGACCATCTCTAAATTATAATCCAATGTGTTGTTCTCATGAAGTAACCAATGAACTTGGTTAAGCTATAAATATAATGCAAGACATGAGACTTGTGTCTAGAGCTCCTAGCCTTTCCATCACAACTATATACACAGAAGGAAATTATCACACTGAAAAAGGAAAGCAAGAAAGCGCATTATATATACATGTAGGAAAGTTATGGTGATTTACATACTCATCCAGTGGAGAATCAACTAATAAGAGACTTATGTAATTATTGAGGAGATTGGAAGGAAAATAAAAGATACAGAAAAGTTGTTCATGGATATTGAATACGGTTGTTGAGATTTTAGGTATAGTTTTGTGCATTTTAACAATTTAAAGCTTAATAATACTAACTATCAAGTTGCCCCTTGGCAGTTTAGGCTGGCCTATGTTTCTCCAGAGTCGAGGGTGGTTGGTGCTGGAGATTTAGTTGATCATCCCAAGAAAATTGCACTTCATTACCTGAAGGGCTATTTTCTTTTTGACTTGTTTGTTGTATTTCCTCTTCCTCAGGTAAATTTCTTCCTGTCTAGCTTTCTTCATTATCTGAAGGGTTATTTTCTTTTTCTTTTTTCTGTAACTAAGTTTTCTCATCGTGACTTCATGTTTTTATGGTATCCATTTGTACACATTTCAAGTTTCTAAAGTGAATTATGATACCAGCATTATACTTTCTTTCCATTTCTTGGAAATCATCAGATTTGTATATAACCTTCTATGTACAGGAAGCATTACAACTTACAAGTCAAAAAGTTAATCTTGACCATACAATCAAAAAAGATAGTCAAAATTATATTTAACTATAGTGTGAAAGGGGAAAGAAAGTGTTTTAATTATGTGAAAAAATTAATCAACTATTTATATGCTCATCAAAATCCTTGCCATAATGAAATATGTGCAGATAATGATGTTTTTTGTCCTACCAACCCGCTTGGGGGCATCAGGAGCAAACTATGCAAAGAATCTTCTGCGTGCAGCGATCCTTGTGCAGTATATTCCCAGATTATTCAGGATCCTGCCTCTGCTAATTGGCCAATCTGAAACAGGATTTATATTTGAATCAGCTTGGGCAAATTTCATCATAAATCTTCTCATTTTCATGCTTGCTAGCCATATTGTTGGCTCTTGCTGGTATCTCTTTGGTCTACAGGTGAGTTAAAAACATTTGAAGCGTATTTGTTTGTTTTGAAAACATAATTTAGCTTTTCTCTTCTAACTTGTTTCCTTGACTTCTCTACTTTTACTTCAAACCACTACTACAGCTTCCTTCAACTCTCAATACAAAATTCACCAAACAAGTTTTATGATATTTTTATTCTGCTAAATGTTTTTCAAAAGCAGGAAAACAAGAATGAATTTCTTCCTAGCCGAATTTCATTATTTGTACCCTCAGTGTAAAAGAACAAAAGAAATACTTCTGGATTCACATGAATGAATCTGATTTCAAGTGATATTGTACATAGTACAGAGAAAATGCGTATTACTGTCTTGTCAGTATGATATCAGTATATACTACAAAGTTTAATCCTTCTAATTAATTTATTGATATTAATTGTCAAATTCAACTATCATATAGTTTTGGATTCTTTAAAGATGAGTGGTCCATTAGAATCAGGAATTTGGTGTTATCTTACTGTCTCTTTTTGTATATCTTCCTGATAGAGGGTTAATCAATGCTTGCGAGATGCCTGCGGAAAGTCTCGTATTGATAGATGCATGACAATCATTGATTGTGGAAGACGAGGTTATATCAGAAACAACTATACTAACCAAGCATCAGCTATATGGAACAACAACACAGATGCAATTGCTTGTTTGAATTCCTCACCCGGTGGTTTCCAATATGGGATCTATGTCAATGTTGTACCTCTTACCACGGAAATTAGTTTGACTAACAAATATATTTATTCTCTTTTTTGGGGGTTCCAGGTATATATCTCATTTCTTCCTTTATTTGTTCCTTCTTTTGTAATTATGTACATTTAGTACCATGTAAGTAAGTTGTGAATGTTGATTTGGGTGAAAATGTGGATGCATGCATGTGGCATATCTATGAAGACTTAAGCTTTTTAGTTTTCATATAACAAGTATCTACACAGATAGAATGCTATCAAACATATATTGTAATGGTTAAAAACAACTAAGATATATGAAAATAAGTCTCGCAAAAAAAATGTTACAAATGAGTAAACGAAAGTAAGTGTTCACTCACTCTCTAGATTGTTTGTTAAGTGCTTAAGGATAGGTGTTCAAGCCGTTCAAGTTGTCTCGAAGAAATGTTTCAGCCAAAAACATAATTTTTTAGTTATGACATGATTGAAAAGTGTCTCACATGTTACATCTGCAAACCCTTTTTCTTTGTTAACTTATTAACAAGGCCTATGTAGTATTTACAAATTCCATGAACCCTGTCCTGTTTTCTCATGGTTGGTCTGTCACTTTCTAACCCACCTGGCTGGTAACTCCTTTGGATTTAAAGCTTAGATAAAACACACACTCACTTTATGTCGTGCTAGAATTTTTAAGAAGAATGAGGAAGACAACCAATGAACTCTAAAACATAAATACTCTGATATCATAAAGTCCAAACCAAACAAACGGTAACTTGAGCTCTTCAGTGCCAGCACATGAATAATTTGATGTCTTGCCAATTGTGGTATAATACCTGCATGATGTTTAATGCAGCAAATTAGTACTCTCGCTGGTAGTTTAACCCCAAGCAGGTTTTGGGGAGAAGTCCTTTTCACTATGGCCATTATAGGATTGGGACTCTTGCTTTTTGCAGTTCTCATTGGAAACATTCATAACTTTCTTCAAGGTCTTGGAAGAAGGTTTACACATAACTTATCTACTGCTATGTGTTACTTTTTTTTAGTGTTGTTTTATTACAATGTATTTGATATATTTTCTTACATATCACTTGCAGAAGGCTAGAAATGCAACTCAGAGGCCGCGATGTTGAGCAATGGATGAGACATCGTCGTTTACCAGAAGATCTAAGAAAGTACGAAATGTTCCAATTTAACAAATTATATTGATATACCTAGTGAGAAAGTAAATATATATATATATATATATATATATATATATATACACACACACACACAACTTAACCTTTAAATAGATAGCATGATTAGCTTATGCATCCAACAAATGTCACCTTGAGTCACTATCTGCTATATGTTATATATTACAACCTTTGCTTCCCATACCCCTTTATTTTGTATTCTAGTTGTACACGATTTGGTAATTCCTCCATGTATGTAAAACTTCCCCACTTTCCTCCAATAAGTATATGCAAAATCATGAAGCAAATACATACATACATACACATACATACGTGTGTGTGTATATATATATATATATTGGCAATGCATTTACTTTTAAAAAAACTGAAAATCATGGTATCAGTGCTAGTCTAATTCATGATTAAAAAACATAAAGTTACTGTTAGTTATTTTTTTAGGGTTACAACAATCATCTATTTCTTATGAGCCAAAATAATTGTTTAATATAGACAAAATATATGCGTAGGAGCAATTAATATTGTACACAGGCCTTAATGTTAAGAAAATAATGTACAATTCTGTGTCTTTATTTAGATTCTGTCACCGGAAAGTTAAGACCACAATTAATGTATAAGTGATAGATATTATGTTTCTTGTGCAGGAAAGTACGAAGCGCTGAACGGTATAATTGGGCTGCAACAAAAGGGGTGAATGAAGAAATGATTCTAGAGAATTTGCCAGAAGATCTCCAGAGAGACATAAGACGTCATCTCTTCAAATTTGTTAAGAAAGTATGTAGTACAAATACTTGTGCCACAATAATTTTATTATGGTAACACCATATTCATGATTGCTATGAGAAGAATTGTGGTTAACATATTGGATGAAGTTCAAAGTCAAAGCCACAAAGTCTCCTTTAAAGTTCTATAGTCCTTGGGTCTTTTCTTTCTATGCGTAAGAAAGTAGAAATGAAGGGTGGAACTTAAATTTAAAATCCATTTTGAAGGCAAAGCTTCATGTATCTTCATGGTCAAACCAACACCATACACAATATCCAAATGACATTTAACTCTTTTACTTAATATCAATTTGTATGCATACCTGAGGATCCAAAATGTTGGCAGGTCCGAATTTTCACTCTGATGGATGAACCTATCTTGGATGCCGTCTGTGAGAGACTGAGACAGAAGACATACATAAAAGGAAGTTTAATTTTGACCCAAGGTTGTCTAGTTGAGAAGATGATCTTTATTGTGCGCGGAAAATTGGAGAGCATTGGAGAAGACGGAGTTGGAGTTCCCTTGTCTGAAGGAGATGCTTGTGGTGAAGAACTTCTGACATGGTATCTTGAACATTCTTCTTCTGTAAGCACAGGTATAGCTATACTTGGTATGATGACAACATACTTGCTAACCACACTTAACTAGGAAATGAACAAAAGCACTAAATGAGAAACAACACAAGTAATCAACATTTTTTCACTAGCAGATGGTAAAAAAGTAAGGCTTCCAGGACAGAGGTGGCTTAGCAACAGGACAGTAAAGTGCCTAACAAATGTGGAGGCATTTTCAATCCGAGCTGAAGATCTTGAAGAAGTCACAAGCCGGTTCATGAGATTCTTGCGGAATCTTCGGGTTCAAGGATCTCTAAGGTAATTTATTTCCTAGTTTGGGATTTTCACAAGATTGAAATTTTCACTAGCAATAAACCCTCTTTCTTTTCTTCAAATTCATGGCTCTGTCATGATCATTTGATCGTTTTGTTATGTCAGGTATGAATCACCTTACTGGCGATCCTTAGCAGCAACTCGAATTCAGGTGGCATGGAGATACTGGAAGAAACGTAGAAGTAATTCTATGACCTCACAATTTGATCAACCAATGAATTTGTAGAATATTCACCTTTCTACCTTCTGTTACCTCCATCCGAACATGGCAATTTTTAGAGAAAATTGTTTGTCTTCTTTGTTAGACATTTTTCAAATTTTCTCTTATGATAATATTCTTTTAACCAGGATACGCTTTATTACTTGATAACATTTTGGTAAATAGATGTTATAAATTAAAAACATAATTTTTTTTCTTTTTATTGTGACTACCACAAATTAATAAGATAATTATACAAACTATTTTCTCTCCGCAAAATTAGGTCCCAATAATTTCAATACATTTGTAGTTTTGGAAAAACAATGCAGTGAGTTAATAAATTTAATGTTACTAACTAAATAACCAACTTCGTTTAATCATCTTGAATAAGTGTCCTATTTATACAGGGACAAATTATTATATACAATTTTTCCTTTCAAAATTAAATAATGACCAAATGCAAGGCAATGATTTAGCAGTGCTTTGCTGGAATGTTTAAAGGAATCTTGAATTTAGAATCAATGTAAAATAATACTAACTCTTACTAGAGAGAGAAATAAAATTGGTAAACAAGATTCAATATGTAACAGCTAGCCCTTACATAATATATTGAAAATGGCAAGCAGTCATTATACCTTCAAATGCTTATCTTCCCCTTCGAATATTATCCTTCATTGACCCTTCATTAAAAAGTTATACAAATCTGAAACACTAAGAAATGAAGCATTTCAAGTATCATGTTCAATTCAGTGGTTGATATTTAAATACAATGAGCAGCGACTGAAAATTTCTTGAAACCTTGAAACCAGATGAAGCAGAACAATGGTACATTGAGAAAAAAGAATAATGAAATAGAATCACAAAAAAGACCATGAATATCATCACAATTAGAGAATGAACTTAATAACATACATGACTTTCGATGAAAATAAAGTGAAATGGACCTAATACATAGTCCATCTTTTTATGTTAAACTAGAATAGCTCCTAGTAATCATTTGAAGAAGTTTCTCGGCCTTATCATTCTCTTCTTTGGAAAAAACACAGTCCTTAATCGACTATACACTATATCATGGGATATTTACAAAGTGACTATATTCAAAGCATCAACCTAAACTACTGATTCCAAATCATTAAAAAATCGGCAATAAGAAAGTAAAGAGAAGAACAAAGAAGTTTACAAGTAATACACATGATAGGTCAAATGTTAATTATAGGTATACAAGCAAGTCTGGACAATCCTAAAATGGATGCTTTTAAACTTTTATTCATCAAAACCATCGAGAAGAACTCACATACCAAAGTATAATTCAGCAGGAAATCCCTCACATTTAATTGTGTCCATGGTTTGAGTTCAAGGTTACTATTGCAAGCACAGTAAAGATGGATTCATACAGAGAAGGCAAAAGTTGAAGTTGGGTTTCGTTTTAAGAAGAAAAGACAAGGAGTTCTAAAATGTCCTTTATATCAGCAATGCTTCATTTTGGTTAAAAGTGTTGGGTAAACTTAAATGTGGGTAGTTACATTTAATAGTGTTGGTAGAATTAAGTATCTTAGGAGATTGCAAAAGTTAGGAGTGCTTCTAATAATGATTGTGACATGCAATAGAGTTCGTTAGTTATGGTTTAGGTAGTAGTTGTATTTAATGGATGTAGTTGAAGGGCCAAGACAAAAGGGTCTATAAATAGTTCTTGTACTACTCAATGTATTTACACAACAAGAAATACAAGAGAGTTTTTATCCAGAAAGACTTGTTTGTCAACAAATTGGCATCAGAGCTAGAGAGCCTGAGTGTCTAAGTGCTTAAGAAAAAGTGTTTTAGAGCTAGAGTTTGAGCGAGATGACCAACCTTGCAAACAGTATGCACTTGCCTAAGTTAACAAAAGTCGTCAACTATCACAATTGAAGTCTGTAGATGAAGGCCCTCCTTGATTTCCAAGAAGTATGGAAAGTAGTTGAAAATGGGCACAAGAACCGTCAGACATTGAAGAATAGACTATTGCCCAACTTGTTGTGTTGAAAGCATCGCAAGTGAAGGACAAAGCATCCATGTACGTGTTGTACTGAGTTATCCATGAGTCCAGCTTTGAGAACATAGCAAATGCTAAATCTTCAAAAGAAGCATGGGATATATTAGAGAAAGCTTATAAAGGGAATAATCGTATAAAGTAGGTTAGACTTCAAACTCTCAAAGGAGAGCTTGAAAGCATGAGGATGAAAGAGGTTGAAGGAGTGGCCATGTACGTCTCTCGGGCTGAGACGTGGTGAACCCGCTTGAAAGGAATGGAGAAACGTTGCCCACTAATATAAGGACCTGTCAACGCTCTCAATTGAAGAGTTTGTCGGGTCACTTGAAGCGCATGAGCAATAGAGAAGGAAGAAGAAGGAAGAGTCTCTCGATCAAGCACTTTAGGCAAAGGAAACCATAAAAGAGAAGAAGGCACCTTATACACAAAAACACTCAAGGTCATGGTGGTAGAGGTAGAGAAGGATATGTAAAAGGTAAAGAACAATTTGGTCAACAAAATTGGCGTGGCTGAGGTTGAGGTCAACGGAGAGGAGGTTGGTCAAGCAACTCAGCCGTAGAGTGCTTTAATTATGGAAAGTATGGTCATTGCAAAAAAGACTACAAGTCGAACAAGTGCTACAATTGTGGCAAGGTCGGGCATTTCGCGAAGGATTGCTTTATACATAAAGAAGACTGGAGGAAAGATATGTCGAAGAGGTCTTGAAGAAGTTTAAAATGTTAAGTTGCAACCTGGTTTCCACTCCGATGGAACCATGCATAAAGCTTTCAAAATATAGTGAGGGAGACCGAGTTGATGCAAGAAAATACCGAAGTCTGATTAGAAGTCTTAGGCATCTTATAAATACAAGACCAAATTCAATGCTAAGTGTTTGAATAACAAGTTGATATATGGAGGAGCCGAAGTATACTCATTAGAAGGCACTAAAGTGAATGTTAAGGTATGTGAGAGGAACAATGTCACTAAACTTGATGTATACAAGGACCGATAATTACCAACTAGTTGGCTACTCGGACAACGATGGGTGTCGAGATGTTGATGACCGGAAAAGCACGCCTAGATATGTATTCTTTATGGGAAACATAGTGTTCACCTGGCTTTCAAAGATGCATCCCATTGTAATGTTCCAACTTGCGAGGTTGAGTATGTGCAACATCCTGGAGTGTCTGCCATGTTGTTTGCTCATAAAGCTTCTAAGTAAGCTAGAGATGAAGCAGGAAAAGAGGACTTTGATTTGAGTTGATAACAAATCAGCCACTAAAATGGCGAAGAACCTAGTAAATCATGAGAGACGCAAGCATATTGATATCCAGTTTCACTTTATCCGAGAACAAGTGAAAGAAGGAAACATGGCGTTAAAGCACATAGGAAGTCGAGAACAAGCTACTAATATGTTCACGAAGCCATTACCGACCACTTTGTTCGAAAATAACAAGAGGATGATTGGAATGAAGGACAACAAAGACATTTAAGTTTATGGGGAGATTTTATTGGGTAAACTTAAATGTGGGTAGTTGCATTTAGTAGTGTTGGTAGAATTAAGTGTCTTAGGAGATTGCCAAGGTTAGAAGTACTTCTAGTAGTGATTGTGGCATGCAATAGAGTTCATTAATTATGTTTTAGGTAGTAGTTGTATTTAATGGATGTAGTTGAAGGCCCAAGACAAAATGGTCCATAAATAGTTCTTGAACTATTCAATGTATTTACACAGCAAGTAATACAAGAGAGTGTTTATCTAGAAAGACTTGTTTGTCAACAAAAAGAAACACCTGGTTAAAGTGTCCAGAATTTAATATTTCTTATAATGAAATATCTAAACAAAATATCTTATGACATTGGATTTTAAATTTCTTCAAAATTGCATTCTACATAGATGTTATAACATTCTCTACACGAAAGACACAAAGGAGAGAAAATTGGTAAACAAATGTTCAAATTTCACATCTAACCTTACATTGAATATATAAATTCAGCCCTCAACCATCATGCCTTTTAGATGCCAACCTTCAATCCTTGATCCTTTATTCATTAGCAAATCCTGCATATCTAAAAATCAAAGAGATGACGTATTCCAATACCAAATAATCATAACACGTTCGGCTTGGTTTGATATCTGAAGCACTAATATGATAAAATCGCCATTAAAATTCAATTAACTTTAGGCCAAAAACTAAAAAAGATCTCACCTAGTTTAAATCCTACAATAAGCCTCTAGCAATCATTTCACGAAGAAGTTTCTCAGCCATATCATTTTTATTTTCATCAAAGAGATAACAAATAACAGTTTCATAAGTTACAGCATTAGGGTTGCAACCACTTTCTTCCATTTCTGACAGCATGGCCAAAGCTTCATCAAACAAGCCCCATTTACAAAGTCCATTGATCATAACATTATATGTCCTGACATTTAGATGATATCCTTTAATCAAAAGATTCTGGAAAATCTCTTGTGCCCTCTTAAGTCTTCCACCTTTGCAAAATCCATCAATAAGTATTGTGTATGTATACTCAGTGGGCTGAAGTCCACTGTCTTTAATTTTTTTTAGTAGTTCAATTGCCCTATCTACCTGATGGCTTTTGCACAAAGCATGTAACAAACAATTGTAGGTGACTACATCAACATGTTGACCAGTATCATGCATCTCATCAATAAGCTTCCAAACATGAGATAGTTTTCCTGATTTGCACAAACCATCAATAACGGAATTGTAAGTCACTGTATTTGGAACAATATTTTTCTGATGCATTTCTTCAAACATATTGACCGCCTCATCCACCATCTTATTCTTACATAATCCATTAATCATGATGTTGTAGCTCCGAACATCCGGAATCACTCCCCTTAAAGTCATAGTGTTAAATACATCTTTGGCCCTCTTCACATCCTTGACTAAATAATACCCATCCATTAAAGAATTATAGGTAATAACATTAAGTTTTACACCAGCTTTCACCATCACAGCCAGCATATGTTTAGCTTGTTTCAACTTTCCTTCCTTACAGAAGGCATCAACCAATACATTGAAGGTATACACATCTGGGCTGATGTTTTTCAGTACCATTTGGCTAAATAAATCAATGGCTTCGTGCAATTGATGCACAATGCAGAAACCATACATTAAAGCAGTGTAAGTGATGACATTGGGAGAAACTCCCTTGACAACCATTTCAGAGTATAAATCATTAGCCTCAGCAACAAGTTTATCTCTGCATAGGCTATCAATGATTGAGCTGTACATTACCACATTAGGCATGACCAAACGTCCTTCAATCTTTCTCAGCAACTGCACAGCAACCCTGGTTTCTCCACTCTTGCATAACCCATTGATTAAGGTTCCATAACTAACTTGATCCAACCGAACTCCCTGAGCTACCACATTGTGGTGAAAGATCAGTGCTTTCTTGACCTCACCACTGATACAGAGACCATTGATGAGTGTGTTGAAGGTTACGGTATTAGGGTGATGACCCATCTTGAGAATTTTACCGAACACAGAGAAAGCTGAGGCCATTTGACGGAGGTGGCAAAAGCAATTGATGAGGATGGTTAAAGTGCAAACCGTGGGAATAATTCCACAGGATTCCAACTGCTTAGAGAGGGAAATGACTGTAGGGTAGTGATTGATCCTCGTAAGTGATCCTAGAATGCGATTAAACTGAATGATGGGTGGTGGTTGGTGCATTTGAAGCATGCCATTGAACAAGGTAACGGCATCTTGGGGATTGTGAAAGGATGCAGGGCGAGAGTGTGAATGAAAGTGATAAGAAAGAAGAAAAGGAGGAAAATTGTGAAACGAAAGAGGGTGAGAAAGACAAAGGGTAAGCTTTAACCTTGGCATTTGATTGTGAGACATGTAAGGAGAAAAACAAAAACTTACAAACAAAGAATGGAAGTCACAAATTAGGGTTAGTGAACATTGGTTTAAAGGTTGGTTTGGAGTGATGGTTTCACTCAATTGGAAAAGTTCCTCTCTTGAAATTTTGGTTTTCAACTAGAATTTGAACTCTTTCAACATAAAGACAACATACACTTCAGCTTTTTACCTTTGCATTAAACAGAGGAGAAGATAATGGAAGCCACGAAGATACTGTGGTGACTGTTTAGCAGTTAAAGTCGCTTTCTTTTCATGTTCTGAAATATCCATTAGATTACTATAATGAAATTCTGAATTTAAATATAAATTTTAATAATAAATACCTTTTTCTAATATTTTTATTATTATTTTAAGACACAATATTTTTTTTGTTATTATTATTATTTTATAAAATAATTTGTTCCAATTTAATTAAAATTTATTAAAATATAATTTGTAACAATCCTAAAAATATAATTTATCCATTAATGTAGTTTCTCCAATTTACAACATTAAGCATACATATACTTTTAGATATACTAAATAAACAAATTCATGTGTAGATTTCAATCTATCAAAACTTTTACAAAAAGATATAGTTATTATATAAATTAATGCTTTTATAAATAAAATTGATCACACACTACACAAAATTTATATATATTAGTGAATTTGACGAAAAGACTAAGTTACCATCACTATTTCTAAAGTCTAGATTCATTACCACATGCAGACTCTTTTGCTCATACCACTATATTTGTCATTACAAAAATGAGACAAATAATATAAAAAACATATATAAACTAATTATAATTAAACATAAACATAATATAAATTTTCAAATTATAACATATACTACATTACTAACTCTCCAAAATCATACATTATATTTCTAAAACAATCAAGCTTCATACATGATATATTATAGACTCTATATAGATTTATGCATTGGCTTTGATATAATAAGTTTTGCATCTATCATGTAATAGTAAAACAAAGTATAAGATTAGTCATACCAAACTGCATAGTATCAATCTCTCGTGATCAAGGTAAGTTAACTGGTTTTATTAAAAAAAGGAGTTACACCTAAGTTTTCACCATGAAACTTCCTTCAAACCACCTAAACCATGACACTCAATGTGAGTTTGTAGCCTAGTAGAGTATAAAATAGCTTATGACTAATAAATATCTCTAATCAACTCATAACACTAAACTACAGAGGACTTGCATTTCTTCCTTAAAAGTCAAGATCCAAATTATATAATTCAAATATTCATAACATCCATTCCATCATTTCACTTTTCTGCTCAATTCACTCTTTATTTCATAAACCAATTTTTCCACAAGATTCACACATTCGAAGATTAACAATAATTGCTTCTAAATTTAGCAATTTTGCTCACAAGTTTCACTATAGGAGCCCTCGCTTAGTGATTAATAATCTTGAGTTGATCACTAAAATCAAAGTACAAATTTATTTGTCCAATGAGACCTCATATTTTGGCTTTGTCAAACTTGAATTTAATTGTTCCTCAATGAAATGAGGGATCACTCAATGAGTCTGCATAACACAGACGAATAAATATGCATTTTAAAGAACACCAAACAACCCAAGACTCAACTTATGCTTCATTCATATATCAATACATAATTTGCATACAAACAACTTATGATCAGCCAAGTAAATCATTATCGCATATTAAATTAACAACTTTACATATCAACATTAATCCCTACATATATATTAAAGGTTAATCATTCAAACACATTTACACCAAACCAATTTGCTCCAACGTAAATCCAATTCATAAAGATCAAAGTATCAAGATATCCACTTGCCATAACATAGTTCAACGTACTAAAAATTAAAATTAATTTCTCTTATCTTAGTTACACATTTTTCCCTCAAAGATACTCTCTAGACTTTATTTACATGAGAATGCTTAATATGTTAACAAGAACTTCAATTAGAGACCTAAATTTATCATTTAAACGATAAAACAACAAAGATTCTTCAAGAGCAAATTTGAACCAATCCACTAGCATAAAATTCATATACAACTCAAAAAAATAAAAATACCTTAAAAAGAAAAAAGATAATTATTTAATTATATGAACTTATATAAAACTCCTAATTGTCTTTAAAAAAAGATAAGAATAAAAAAACTGAGATAAGACAAAAATATTTTAGGAGGAGAGATTTAAGAAAAATAATAGTTTATAATAATGAACTTAAATTATTAAAATTAAGTTCCCATGTTTTTGTCTTTATTTCATTATAATACACTAAAAAAGAGCTCCTAAAAACTATAATCATAAAACATCCTATAATCAAACTTAAAATTTCACTTTAAAACATTCTCTCCACCCAACCAAACCACAAGAAGGGAACAAATTAAAATAAAATTAAAGAGAAAAGACATGGAGAATTCATTCGATAATTAATTGTAATCTTATATTTTTATAAAATTGTTCAAATAAAACTTAACCTATAATACAATCATGTATATATATTGTGTTTGTAAAAATTATAAGATGCATATCAACAATTTATTTTATGAGAAGTTTGAGTGGTATATATAAAATCTGTACATTATGAAAAGATATAATATTTATAGATTTTAAATTTTTATCTTTTATTTTTTAATGTTACTTATGAGTTAAGACATTCTAAATTCTAATTTTTTATTATATATTAATTATTGTTGATAAAATAAATAAACTTTTCAGTTTTGAAACATTGTTTTCGACACAAGACTTTTAGAACAAATAAAATATTTTAAAATAAGTTTTTGAAATCGCATAATGAAATGTTTGGAATGAATATTTTAAAACATTGTTTTGAACATACAAAATACTTTTTAAAACGAGTTTTCCGAAACAAGTTTTTCATCAAACACGTTTTTCTTTTTCTTTCTCGATATAATTAGTTAGAGTGACATTGAAGAATACAGTGTGCAGTGTAGAAAAGAAGAAAATCTTCCAATTTGCCATTGGCATGCCTATTCCAATGAGCTCATTGTTCATTTTATTTCACAATAGACTTTCTTTTTAAGATAATGATACTTTTTTTACAACATCATTTTAACATTTTAATATTATTTACGTATAATTTAAAATTGTTTCATAATCAATAATAATTATTATAAACATTAACATAGAAATAATATTATAAAAAAAAAATGTTATGAAATTATCTTCTTTTCTTTATCTATAATACATATCCTAGTTTCTACCTTTTGGAAGAGTAAAATGATTACTTATCCATATTTATTACATAAATAGATAGAATTAGTTATTAATGTCATTAAAAAGTTAAATCCTGACAACCATTGAAAGTCATCATAAAGTTAAGAAAAACAATAATGATTTTTTGGTCCCAAGCAATCCTAACCTTAATCCTAATCTTAATTATTCAAAATGCAATGTTTTGAGGAAAAGCAAGTTACATCACACCATTCATGCCCCTTCTCCAAAATTAAGGAGGCTAATTAGTGATTAATATCCCATAATGATGAATTTAGTGAAATGAAATCCATGTCTATGGGTGTTGGATTGGGCGTGGACCTTGACACGTGTCAGTCACGTTGCAAATATCATCAAATCTTAATCTCACCCTTATTTTCTCTGTCTTTTTCCCTCACTCGTTTCTCCTTAAGCCACGTGACCCCTCACGTGTCACCTTTCCATCCTCTAAGGGATCTCTCCCTACCACAATTTCTGCCTCCTTCACGCGCCTTCTCCATCCCACCGTCCATTCCTCACCCGTTTCCGAATCAGCCACGCAACCAACACACACGTGTCACCAAACCAACGGCTCTCCGAATATTGTTATTTTAATCTTATCCTCATTTCCCTCCATCTTTCCTTATAAATTCGCCTTCCCTCCCTCCAATGTTTCCCTCATTACATTCACTAAACCTTTTACAACTTTCTGTCTAAACAACTTTCTATTTTTCCTAGTTGTTGTTATTTTCTCCTGCCATTTTTTTCAGGAGAATTCTAATAACAATCAAAGATTTCCATTCAATTGTAAATCATCAAATCTAAGAGAATTTCAATCGAATCTTGAATTGCAAAATTGTCCAAGATTTTAATTCTACTGTTCTTTGGAGAATGGCGTTGAGCATGACTAACCAGATCGGGAGCTTGGCTGGAGCGGCGGCGGCGGCGATGGACTCTTCCTTGAACACCGGCGACTCGCCGGCGGCGCTGGTGTTGAAGTCGCCGGCGATGAGTATGAAGTGCAAGGCGGTGAAGACGGACGGCGTGGAGGGACTGTCGCCGCCGACGAGTCCTTGCAGGTCGGATCTGTCGGCGGCGTGTAAGGCGTTCGCGACGGAGGTGGCGGAAGAGAAGGAGTACGACGTGGGAGGGAAGAAGGGAGAGGGGAGTGGCGTGCCGGTTTTCGTGATGATGCCACTGGACAGCGTGTCGGCGGGGAACACGGTGAATCGGAGGAAGGCGATGAACGCGGCGATGGCGGCGCTGAAGAGCGCCGGAGTGGAGGGGGTGATGATGGACGTGTGGTGGGGTCTGGTGGAGAGAGAGAAGCCTGGAGAGTATAATTGGGGCGGGTACGTGGAATTGATGGAAATGGCCAAGAAACATGGCCTGAAGGTGCAGGCCGTTATGTCCTTTCATCAATGTGGCGGTAACGTCGGAGATTCTTGCAAGTGAGTAATGTCATCTCTTCGTTTTTTTCATTTCTGTTAATAGTTATGGAAAAGACTGAATCTAATTGCATGCCAATAGATTATTAGGATTGACAATTTTTATACATATATATTTTTTTATATTAGCAAGTATAAAAACTAGGTTGAATTAATCTGTGAGTTTTTATATTGTTAAGATTCTTTGCATTAAGCTTGTATATAAAAATTATAGTAATTGATCTGGAAAAGAAAATTAGTTTATGATGACTCGGGAAAATATAATTTGTGACAGTGACTCAATCAATTGCAAAATAGTTCTACATGTTTCTGGAATCTAGATATTAATTTAACATAAAACAAGATAGAGACGTAATATTTGAATATAAAAAAATTCGGAGACACAACTTGGATGGATTTCTTGCAATTTTCATTTTTTTTTTGTCTTTCTGATAGTTTTTTTGAAGAATAAGTAGATGTTAATTTCTTTTTTATTTTTTGACACATAATTAATGGTTTTTAAGGGCTCAGATTTAAGTTTGTTTACGTTTTTTCAAAATTACGCAAGATCTTCATCCGAAATTTGCGTCGGTGCAACACTTTTCTGGAAAAATAAAATAAACGAGTAAAAGGGGTTTTTTGATAGGGAGCTGAACCCATGCCATGTGAGGTGGACTTGTATCACTTTGCTTCTAAGTGCAGTATTGGTTTTCTATCAAATGACCTAGGAACTTGAAATAATTGGGTCTTGAGTATTATTTAGCCTTTTCTCTTTAGATGAATTATTTCTGTTTTATTTTCATGATGATTGAAAATTATGAAGTCAAATAAATTATTTTAAACTTGATTATTATGTTTTTATTATAATTACAACAATTCAAAAACAATATTAAAAAATATTATTATTCAAAGAGGCGTGGTGAATACGGTGCTGCTAGTGTCGTTTGATTTCGTTCCTCGTGGTTCTCAAGAATAGCATCTAAAATACATGAAAAAAGTGTGTGGCTTAGCTATGGGAAGGTCCCAAAATGGGACCACACGAGACTTCTAGTTCCTCTGATTCACGTCGTTATCGCCACCAAAAGTAGACAAAGATTTTAGGATCTACCTGTAATTTAGTGGATCCGATATCTTACTTTGTTTTAAAATCATTTTTTAAGAAACAAACATTTTAAAATTCTCATTTTTTAAACAAAATTAATTCTATCAAATAATCCAAACGGGGCAAGTTGAAACTTCGAACTGGATCCCTGAGTAATAGTTCTTACTTGTGTGATTCTCTAGCTACTAGCATTTTTTGGATTTCCATTTGTCTTCTTTGTGGGCTTATGAGATTGTTGTTCTTGTTTGTAGCATTCCCTTGCCCAAATGGGTTGTGGAGGAGATTAACAACGATCCCGATCTTGCATACACCGATCAATGGGGAAGAAGAAATTATGAATATGTATCACTGGGATGTGATACTTTGCCTGTGCTCAAGGGCCGAACCCCAGTTCAATGTTACGCTGATTTCATGCGTGCTTTCCGAGACACTTTCAAGGACCTCCTTGCTGATACTATAGTGGTAAATAACTGTCACCCTTTGTGTACAATTTTTCTTACCTGAAATTGTTACTTCTTACCTGAAATCCTGTTACTGGAATAATTCAGGAAATTCAAGTTGGGATGGGACCAGCCGGTGAGCTGCGCTACCCTTCTTACCCGGAGCAAAACGGGACATGGAAATTCCCAGGAATTGGTGCTTTTCAATGCTTTGACAAGGTATACTTGTGGTTTTTTTATTTTTATTTTTTTTCCTTATACTGTATATAATTTGCTTTTCTTCGAAAATGTATTCTAAATATCTCAATATTTGTCAAAAATTTATTCTAGCCATATATTTCAAAACGGGTAATTTTGACCTTTATATGCCTTTTTGTAGGTGGATACTTTTATAAATGTGCTGATTTTCATTTCTAACCTTATGTTTCGTATCTATTTGGTTTGGGACCACATTTTAAGGAATACAAGAACCAAAAATATTATTTTTTTATATAAATTATAATGCACCCAAAACACATTTTATCCTAAACCTATTTTTCTTATATTACTTGGACCACCTTTCAGAAATACAAGAATAAAAGATAACCTTTTTTTAATGTAAAAATAATGGATCCAAAATACATTGTACCCTAAATCCTTCATTTACTTGGACCACATGTTTAAAGATACTAACTTTTAAATATAAAAAAAATAATCTAAAAGGCATTTTATCGTAAAATGGATTCAGTTTCTCTATGTAAGTTGAAATCGTTTTTTTTTTTTTGTATTTAACTTATACAGAAGCATACATCTAACTTAGCTAAAAACATTATCGCATAAGAAATTCAATTTATTTTCTTTCTTTCTTTGTTTCTTACAAATGCTGATAAAACTTATCCAAAGACTACAGATTTTGCTTTGCTCTGTATTTCTAACGTTCAATTATGCGGTGTGGTGCAGTATATGCTGAAAAGCTTAAAAGCTGCTGCTGAAGCTGAGGGAAAGCCAGAATGGGGAAGCACAGGCCCTACCGATGCTGGCAGCTATAACAACTGGCCAGAAGACACACAGTTTTTCCGCAAAGAAGGTGGAGGCTGGGATGGTCCATATGGTGAGTTTTTCCTCACATGGTACTCTAAGATGCTGCTGGACCATGGTGATAGGATTCTAACATCAGCCAAGTCAATCTTTGACAACACTGGAGTTAAGATCTCAGTGAAGATTGCTGGCATTCACTGGCACTACGGTTCAAGGTCTCATGCTCCAGAACTCACAGCAGGGTATTACAACACCCGTTTCCGTGATGGCTACCTCCCCATTGCTCAGATGTTGGCACGCCATGGTGCCATTTTCAACTTCACCTGTATCGAGATGCGCGATCACGAGCAGCCACAGAATGCCCTGTGTGCTCCTGAGAAGCTGGTGAAGCAAGTGGCTCTGGCAACACAGAAGGCGCAGGTGGCACTTGCTGGCGAAAATGCACTGCCACGCTATGATGAATATGCTCACGAACAGATCATAAGAGCATCAGAGTTGAATGTGGACGGTGAGTCTGGTGACAGAGAGATGTGTGCATTCACATACCTGAGGATGAACCCTCATCTGTTTGAAGCAGATAACTGGAGGAAGTTTGTGGCATTTGTGAAGAAGATGAAAGAAGGGAAAAGAGCAAACAAGTGTTGGGAAGAGATGGAAAGGGAGGCAGAGCATTTTGTGCATGTTACACAACCTCTTGTGCAAGAGGCTGCAGTGCTCATGCACTGAGAATATATATTTCTTGGAACATCCTTGTGTTGTGTTGAAGATAGCGACTAGGAAACAGTCACAAAACTAGGTTGTGTGAAAGTTTTAGTGAACAAGCAGCCCGGCTTTGTGGCTATGAAGATATGAATTTTGTATTACATTGTTGTTTTCTATTCTATGCACCTAAAACTTCTATTTCTGTATCTAATATCAAAGGCTATTCCACTTGTACAAACTAGTTACTAATTTATGTACCATTGAATGTTTTTTTTTAATATTTTTTAATTGTAAGCTTTGTAAATTTTATTTTACATTTATAAATCGGTTTTGTAAACTTAAATTAAGTTTAAATTTTGATTTTGTACATTAGAATTACTTTGGTATGAAATTTATTTCAGTAAGATTTATTGTTTTTCAAGTTTATTATGTTATTTTTATCTGAATCATTTATTATTAATTAGTTTAGTAGGTTTAGAATTCATTTTTTAATATTTAGTTTAGTTTATTAGGTTTAATATTTGAAGTCTATTTTAATAAAATTTATTATGTTATTTTTTATCAGGTTATTTATTATTATATTATTTTTGTTGGTATTCTTGACATTTTATTCCAAGAAATAGGATGTATGAGGAAAAAAACTAGTACACAATTCTAATGTCTTTCTCCATTAATTTCATGAAACAATGAAAGACTTGCAGAAAATTTCAATGCCACAGATAACTGCTTACCAATAACTTGTCCACTTTGGTACAAGACAAAATCATTTCAAGATTTTCTGCAGGAAGTTTGCTGAATAAACCTTTTAATTCCTTATTTTATTTGTGTTCATATTTGATACATCAATGGTTGCGTGATCTGTTACACTCACAACACTAGAATTAATTTTAAAAACAAAAATTGTCAATTTGTATAGATGTAGAAAATGTTTTGAACACTAGTTCTTATGGGTGATCTAAAGTTTTGGCAAAGAAAAAACTTGATGATTCTCATGACTAACATGTAAAAAGATAAAACGTGTACATTAGAAACGGCTTTGACCATGATTGATTGGTGTGAAAATATGACTATTATCTTAAAATTAAAATACCAATGATTCTCCCTAAATCTTGTAAGTGTTGCTTATCTTTTAAGACTTTTCTTTCCTTTCATCATCAAAGTATGCTTAGAAAAAAATATATTTTATATAACAAAAACAATCTTCATAAATTAAAATTTGACTAATGTGTAAATTAATTTGTAACAATTTTCTTGTATGAAAAAATTAATTTCAATCTATAAAATATATATTTTCCTCTCTTATCATTGTACCATTGTGGTATTAATTTAAGGGGATTATGTACCTTTACTTATTCAACTTCCTGAATATTATATATTTTGTATTTAATAAAAGCTAAATATTTCTAATTAATTAGTTCAAAACCCCTTTTTAATTAATTTAATATTTATTAAAAATATAAATACTATTATCGACTTAAACTTATCTCTTTCATATTTCTAAAGTTTATTTTTCTAGAGACCCATTTCTTAATTCATCTTTCTTTCTTTCTTTTTCTCTGAGAGTTTTTGACTTCTTATCAACTTTTGTTAGTTTGGAAGTTTCAAATGACTTGCTCAATACATTATGCAAACGAGTCATTGAAAACCAATATGAATTCACATGTCTTAAAGCAATTTTACTAGTTTGAGTTTGTGATAACATCTTTTTAAATAGCATAATTAAAAAAAATCTATTTAAATAACCATTAGACAATAATATTTAGAGGATTTAAAGGGTGACTTAACCATAAATTTGTCTTCAAATCATGTTAAAAATAAAAATTAAATTGGATAAATTCAACTCTTTAAAGATTACATGTGATGAACATGATTTTAGGTGCCCTTTTCATGAGGGAATTATCATCTTCTAGGCATGATGAATGTGTTTTAGAAGTTGGGACAACTTGTGAATTTTGTTATTATGATCCATCCTAACTTATAAAAGAAGCATGCTCATGTTGGATATGAACACAATTTTAAAACATAGGAAACCCACAAGATGCATGTGTTGTTGTGTGTAAAGATTAATGAATTCAGTTCATCCACTTTACTTTACTCAAATCTTTTTTTTTTCATAAAAGAGGTTTTTATTTAGTCCTTTAGATTTTATGTTATTTTCTAATAATAAGATTTGCTACTTAAAAAAAATGGTTGTGGATTAAAATGAATTTAATGATATTGAAAGAGTAAATTAAATTACAAATAGTTATTTATGAAAAGAAAAATAAAATGCTTCTAAGAACACTTATTTTAAAATTTGCAATATTTCTCGCATTTAATTTTTTCACACATTTTTCATATTTTTTTCAGTTAAACAACTTAAATTTTCATTTACTTCTCTTTTCTTTAACTTCATTTCTCTTTTTTTCCACTTTTTTATTTCTTTCTTCTATACCAAATATAGGTATCATTTAAAAATTATCAGAACTAACTACTATATATAAGGTATATTTGAATTAAATTTTCTAGAAACATTTCCAGAAAAAATTATGAAATTATTTTCCTATATTAAATTAGTTTATATACAAATTATTTTTATAAATTATTTAATATTAACATATATTTTTAACTTATGTGTGAAAAAATTGAAATAGAAAATCTTATAAAATAATGACTTACCTAATTACTTGTCTTATCTCCTCGGGTTAAAAATGTGTGGTTTCTTTAGTTTATTTAGACAAGTGAATTTTGATGTTTGAATTCATGTTCAATAATAAAATAATCTTACTCTTCTATAATTTTTATGTTATCATCTTGAATAATCAAGATATTGTCATGATTATGTAGATGGCAGTGATTGTCCCTTATTATACATACATTATAAACGAGAAAAATTCATTTGTCATTTTTTGTGTTAATTGCAATATCACTTTACATTAATAATAAATCTCACCCTTTTTTAATACAGAAAGACAATTAAGGAAGATAATGAAATAAAATAATAAAAATGTCACTAGCATAATGAAAGAATAACATTAAAGAATCAATTGAAAAATATAAAATTTTTTAATACTTAATAAACTAAAAAAGTTTAATAGATATAATCAATTCAAAATAGTCAAATCTATAATGGATTTATAACGTAGTTAAACCTATAATAATTTATCTAAACAAATCCAAGTAATTAAGTAATAATTAAAAGTATTTACTTACAATTCTTTTTTATATAAAATTAGGGTTAGTTATCTCTATGTTGACACTCTAAAGAAAATTTATCCTTTATCGTCATATGAAAAATAATATTAAAAAATAAAAAAATAAAATGTAAACAATCATGGGATCAAACCAAACTTTGTGAAGAAATATTATATAAGTTTTCAACCAAAGTTAAGATCTATTATGAAAAAAAAAACCAAACTAATACTAGAGATAGGAGTGACAAAACGTTTTAGGAGTTAAATTAGTTTATATTTTTCTTAGAAGCGAAACAATTATTTTCCAAAATCTTCTTGCATTTATTTCCGAGGATTCTAACGAAGAGTGAAAAGAACAGCTAAATTTTGTTTCAAAGCCCAATTTTGTTTCATAAGTGATTGGTAAGCACTGGACTCACGTTTCAAAGCCCAATTTTGTTTGCTCAAGTTGGGCCTATCCGTGAAGTTCTTGTTTTGTTTCGAAGCCCAAAATCTGAAGATTTTTCTTTTCGAAGCAATATCATTAGCATGCCAATAGAAACACGAAAGACCTAAGTAACACTTTTAAATTTAAATAACAACTTTAAATATAATCAATTTTAAATATTACTAAAAGTTATTTGGAAATTCTTTTGAAAGAGATGTAATGAATAGCTCATTTAAAGGTGCATTGAAAATAAAAAATATATTTTTTTCTATATTGAATGTAAAAATCTTAAGGGATTAATATTATATTTTATTTTTTGAAAATCAATTATTGAGCTAGTAGTTTATGCATCTTCTTTCATGTCCATATATAAACCATTAAACGAGTAAATCACTACACTAATTTTAGAAAAAAAAAACTAAAAATAAAAAGGAGTATATATTTTTAATTAAAAAAAGTTAAGAGGAGAGAAGTTTTTCCAAATCAAAGTCAAAAATAGCTAATTTACTTTCTAAACTTGTACTTTACCATCAAAATTTGTTTCTAAAAAAAATCAAATAAATTTCTGAACTCTTTAAAAAGTTTGACTTAACTTCCTTTTCATCTTTAGACACACATTGTCATTGTCCCTCAATTTATTGAAAATAAAAATAATAACTACAGAATCTTAAATCTTAAAAAAATCAGAAATTTATTTAAAATTAAAAAAGTGACGTGACAACTAAATACAGTTTTTGAAGAACTACGAAAATCAACTGTACCAAAATAAAGTACAAAAAAATTAGAAATTGGTTGAGTTGAACGTGATTCGATATTTGTTATACAGTTGTGTGTGTATATATATACATATATAATGTAGGAAAAAATAAGGTACAAATATTAAGGTGCAACATAAATTAAAGAGGTAGTTCAACAATAGCTGTTAATTACTTACCAGCCAATGAAGGGTATACTACTCTCCGTACGTACGTGTTAATGTGTACACTACAGAATACGCTATACAGAAATACATAATATGTATATTTATTTATATTGATGGACATAGTTACAGTACAACAAGAAACATGCATGCAGTTGGGAATCCGACAGAACCAAACACAAGTAACATATATAATGCTATTAGCTATCTGTTTCTTGTCAGTTGAACTACTGCAATTCAATTTCATCCTTCCTCTTAATGCTGCTTCTTCTGCCCATGCATCATATCTTTTTCTCTTTATATTAATTATATATATAACAATTTTTATTTTTTGAGTATGAACAAATACATTTATGAGATCTCATATTGATTATCAGATGTTTATTATGAGGTGATTTAATGATATAGTTAGAAGGAAGAGTGAAAGAGGATGTGAATTCATCTATTTTCATTAAAAAAAAAACAAGCAACTAATTTAATTAATGATGTATAAAATCCATTTACCTAAGAATAGTTATCACCTTACTAGTTAATTAATTTTGTGAATATACATTTTATGCAAATGAGTACCTAATATAGTTACATGCATACACTATCTATTTTGAAAAAAAATAATTACATATCAATAAATAATTTAAACACAATGTGTAATAGGTTACTTATTCATAGAGTTCATAAATATTAATTAAATGTTTTTTTAAGAAAAAAAAATCATAAAAAAAATATTACGTATCTTGAATATTAAAATATATTTAAAATTATCTTTAAATCTAATTTAATTACACAACAATTGTAAGATAAAATTTATATTTACTTATATATTATTAATTAGTCTTATTCTTAATAGAAATATAAAATTTTCAACATTGGAGATTATATCTTATGCATAAAACTCAACATTAATAAGTATGATAAAAATATGAATAAGGGATAAAACAATTAACAATTTTATCAAGAAACACATATAAATATCAACTAATTAAAATTCGAGACAATTTAGACATTAGTTCAAAACTTTATATATAATTTAAAATATAATTTACAAATCATTTATAATTTTTTATTGGTAATAGAAACTTTTTTATATATTAATAATTTTTAATTTATAAATTAGTATCTAAATAAGGATTATACTAAATAATTATTTTTAATATCTAAAATTGATTTTCATTTAAGGACTTTTATAGAGAAGCTGAACAATTTTTAAATTAAAATTAGATCTAAACTTTAAAAGAAATTAACATGACATAAACATGCCTTTATGAGCCGTACCATTTTCTTTAGTAAGTTGAACTATAAAAGTGTTTTGTAGAAGACATTGATTATAATCGGTTTATTTTAGGAATGTAAAAGATCTAATTTATTTAACCACCATCAGGTGAGATTCTATCGTTAGTTAGTCATCATTTAAATATATAATCTACAACCTACTCTTCTAGAGAATAATATAATAAAAAAAAATTACCCTTTTAACAGATATTAAAAGATACAATTATATATATTTTTAGTGATTCTACACAAGCTAAATAAATTATATTATATAAGTGAAAAATCAGATATTGTAAAATATATTTTATAAAATTAAGTTAAAATTAAATCTTATTTCACAATATAATAATCATTGCCTTTGTCCGAATTATGTAAGAATTAAATTCAAGTTATACATGCATCCAAAACATAATAACGACCTTAACACAATAACGAAACTAAATTATGTATAAAACAAACAAAAAATGTCGAAATGTTATGAAATGAGTTTATTTATAGAAGAAAGTAGAATATTAATATTAATTAAAACATCAATGTACGAGTAGAAAAAAATATTTTATGACAAAATTACGTTACAAGTTAAACTTATTATGAGAAAATTTTCTACTATGTTATAGAAAGTATGAATCTTCTATGATTAACTTTAATATCAGAATATTTATCATAAAAAAATTATTTTTACCAGTCATAAAATGACAATTTTTATGTGATAATTATAGATTTTATTAAACAAAGAATTTAGAAACAAATATATAATACCAGAATACCTATCATAAAAAAATGGTTTTACTTATCATAAGATGTAATTTTTACTATAGATTTGATCAAAGAAAGATTTAAAAAGAGATATATTGTAGTGAATTTGAGTGTAAAATTACCCAAAAATAAAGAAAAAGATCTTTAAGAAGATGAGAAAGAAAATAAGAGAGTAACTTAAAGAAGAAGTTTGATAGGAATTAATGATGAAGAAGAAGATTATTTTGGATGGAGGTGAGTGGTGGAGAAAAACTAAGATACGTTGCAAAATGAGAATAAAAAGTCAACTGAAAAAGAGACAACACGCAATAGATAGTTTGTTTGTTTCTCCATTTTCATTTTTGTGATAAACTAGTTGGTTTTGATGATGGATTTGAGAAGGCAGCTAAAAAAAAAAAAAAAAAGAGAAAAAGAAAAAGTGTGGACCATGAAAAAGTTAATTCGTTACTGAATTTAAGAAGTGTTGTTTAAGGCACACGGTGATGACGACCTGCCTCTCAAACTGCCATAGTCAGAGGTTGCTCCCCAATCTTCTCTCTCTCTTAAAACATGACAAAGACCCTTTTATTATAACTCTCCAACAATTCTTTTCTTTTCTTCTCTCCACTCAATAAAATTAAATTAAATAAATAAATCCTTATGCCATCAATATATTCTATTCATAGCTATAAAATATCAATTATTATTATTATTATTATTATTATAAGTATTGTATTGTATGGTTCGGACATTTATTTCAATATAAGTTGATCGAACGGTATTAGGAAGTGAGAAGTAGCTAAACAATGATTGAGTGTGACTGAATCAAAAGAAATATCGGACAGTTAGTGGCATAGACGTTTGATCTTAGTTAAAAGCAAGTTTTGGCATAAAGATTACAGTAAGTAAGGATTAGGGGTATTGGACTGAGATTGAGCCACAATTAAGATTTATTAATCTCAAGTCTATGACATTATAAAAAGGTAAGAGGTAGGATAACATTTATTACCAGAGCATTTAGCTACCGTATAGACAGTCATTATCTTAAATATCAGAGAACCTATGACAGGTATACCTTCAGACGGTATACCTGTGGAGTGAAAAGAAGGAAAAAGGAGAGCAGCTACCGAATGGAATTTTGAGAAAAATTGTACATGTGTTTAAAGTGACTCTCTCACATCTGAAATAAGTATAATAGTGGAAACACATATTTTATGTGTAAGTGTCTCCATTTTTTTTATCACAACAACAAAAATTTATTATAATATTATTGAAATAGAAAATTTATTATAAAATAAATAATTTTTAAAATTTTATTATTAGTTATTTGAGTTTAACAGAATAGTTAATTAAAAAAATAAAATTTAAAAAGTGTATACACAAATAATAACAATAATAATAATCTTTATTAATAGTATAGTTGTAATGAATGTTACACACAATAATATAAAAACTAATAAGTCATTTTAGGTCAACATGCTCATAGCATTATGTTTATTATTAATCTCTTTACGTAGTCTTTCAACAAAATAGGTTCTTAAGCATGTTTATAAACAAGGTTAGATTATGAAGTTCAATCATTTAAAAACACTCACACATCCATACGCAACCCTTTGTTTTCTTTTTCTTTTTTATATATAAATGAATAAAACTAATTTGATATATTTTCACCTTTATAATACTGATGGTACATACAGAGCAAAAAGAAAAAAAAATAACAAATTTTCAGTACAAATTATTACTAATGTTAAATTAACTTATATTATAAAAAATATCCAGAAATTAATAGTTACTACACTAACTGTTAAAGTAAAATTTCTTCGTAAATTATTAGTTATGACTCTAACCGTTGAAGTAAACCCCTTCACAAATTAATTCACAAATTAATAGTTACTATTCTAACAATTGAGATTGGAAAAAATTTCAAAAAATAATTTGCGAAGAATAAAATTATTCATAAAAAATAAACTTTCATTAGATAGCAGTTTTTTTAATGATAGCATATAATTAAATTTTATTTCATAAATTATAAGTATGAGAAAAATATATCTTTTTTTCCATTTTCTTTTAATTCTCATCTTTAAAAGATTTTTAAGTTTATTTGAAGATAACACTAACTACTTTATGGCAAAAGTAGAAAATTTATTTCATTCATTGGTTTTTTTTTTGAGAAAATCTTAAACAACATTGAAAAGAAGTATGAGATTATGTAAAATTATGCAATATTAATTGAAAAGGATTCTTAATGATTAATATGTTATTTTTTTAAAGGAAATTAGTGTTAGAAGTGGATTTTAAGTATAACTCAACTCTACAAAACCGGTTTGTAAGGTGAGGTTTACACATACTTATATATTATAAATTGGTCTTATATTTAGTCGACGTGAGACATCTAATAGTAGTGGGGAATGAGTGAAAAGAAAAAATAAATAGATGTGGGAAGAGTTATGTGTATTTATCTAGTGTTATAATTTGTATTGGTGTGTGCATATATAAGGGTTAAATTTGAGAAAGGCTAGGGTTTTAATGCTGAAAAATGTTCTTCACCAACTGCGTAAATGCTACATAGCTTTTCATAAAAATTATTGAGCAAAAATTGGGTGCTGGTTCTGGAATTTGAACAACCAAGAGGTGCACATGAATAACTCTATCTTCTTCCTCACCACTAAAGTTTAAGCTGCAATGATTGTCTCTGCAGATCTTAATGAATCGTTGAAATTTCTCTTATTTCTTAATTCAACAGTTGAGTTGATCTTATCAATATTTAAATGAATCACTTTTTTTGGCTTGACCCTTTCATTAATCATCTCACATTTTTGTTCAGGAGCTTATCAACTTCTTTCAAAAATATTCATTAAGGCTAATTTCTTATTCAATATTTCCATTGTATAATTCCATTTAATTAGTTACTCAATAGTCAAATTATAATTATATAATATAGGTTAGACAAATTCTATATTATATTTTGATATATCAAAATACACTAATCTTAATTTAATTAGAAATTAATTTTATATTTAAGTCTTTAATTTATTTTTATTGTTATTAAAACAACTATTGTTAAAAGTTTGTAAAAATTATAATCATCAAACATATTATATAGTAATTTGTAATTAGGTGGTAGGGTAAAACAATTTTAATTATAAAAGTTTAGAAAAAGAAAATGAAAGTTTTGTTGTATTTACCTTTACTCATCCCTTAGGTTAATGTAAAATACTGTAGTTTACATGATTATTTTAATTTTAAATTCTAAAAGTTGATGATATTTAAGGTTTTTTTTTTATAAATAATTTTTGACCCATAATGCAAAATGACATGAACACATTTTTTATGATTATGCATTCATTATAATTTCCATTTTCTCTGTGCTATGTTGTCAGACAAACACCGAAAGCTGCTTAATACATCAAAATTTATTGAAAACATAGTCACAGGTATAAGTAATTTCATGTCATTGATTAATTGCATACTAATGTTTACCAAACACATTACAACTACTGTGTTTATTTTTATTTGATAATATATATTTTTACAGATTTTTTTAAAGTTTATTTCCCATATATTATGGTTAAGTACAGCTATCCTAAATTTATCAACAATTATTTATAAACAATAACAATTGAACACAAATTTCTTGTTAGATGATTTTCAACATGAATATTTTAAATCATAATTTTGATATTTAATGTTTTAGTGTAATAATTATGAATTTCATTATCTTTTTATCATTTTTTTTTACAAACTTTTCACCAATAAATTTATTAATTTGGCAGTTCTATGGTGTAATAATTATTTACACTGCTTTTAAAAAAAGAATTATTTATTACCGTTTGCCTTCAGTTTGACATTCTATCCTTTATTAACTTGTCCGTTTAATCATCAATTAGAAATTAATATAATTAAAACACTCAACTTTTAATGATTATTTTTTTCAACTCCCTAAGATATAATAAAACAAGATATAAATAATTGAGGAAAAGTCATACTCTAAAATTTGATTTTATATAATTAAATTAAATTTAAATTAACTTTCTAATATTAAAATGTATTATGTTACATATTTATATTTTTTTACGTCACTGATTTAAATATGAATGACGCAAATTTTCTAGTAAAGATTGAAATAAAGAAAAATATTAATATTGGTTTATATATTCTAAATCATAGAGTGATGAAACTTATACAAAAAGATAAACAATATTTTAAAATATAGCAACCAAAAACAATAAAATAACAACAAATAAAAAATACAAAATTTAATGGATATAACCATTTATCCCAATGAAACCCTTTAAACTTATAAAATTTCAATGCAATTCGAGTAAAATGTCTAACATCATCCAACACTCACAAGTCACAAAAATAATCTCCAAAACATCCATAATTAAAGGAAAGAAAAATCACAAGAAAAAACTGAGAATTCTAATTCAATTAGATTTACATCAATTTTCATAAATCCCACATAAATAAGTTTTAATTATTTAAAAAATTCAACCATACATTGTTTTTTTTTTTCACTAAATTCGTTGTAAATCATATCACATGAAAAAATAATTTTGCCCTAATATATAAATATATATATATATATATATATATATATATATAAAAGAAACATGTAGCAGTGATGCTTGGTCGTTGGGAGGTAGAGATGGAAGTGTACGAAGAAGCTTGTCTTTCATCTAATCCTTCTTAATTTGTGTTTCCATTTAAACCATGTTTCTCTTCAAATGTGTTGTATCCTGAATTTAATTATTTTCCATCCATTTTCACTTTTACTTCTTCAGGTATCCTTGTCCTACTCAATTTAATTCTATTCTCATTTCCTCATTCTTATATCTATATTTATTTCTTTTGCCTATATATACACATTAATTAATAATCATCATCATTCTATTCACTTTAAGTCAAATTTTACACAATCCAAAATAACTTCAATAATGCATCTTGTTAATTAGCATAATGCATATATATGTGATTAAGAATATTAATTTAAACAAATACATAGGGTCATGTGATTATTCAAATATCATTTTCTACAATATACCTAGCTATAGCTTCTTCACAATAATATACTATTTTAAGGAATAATGCAGATAATTTGTGGAATGTTTGTCGTTAGATTTTGATGAATAGAATTTGTAAAAACCCTAGCATGACCACACTACAATAACAAATATAATAATGATCAGTGATCAGAGTTTAATGATGACTTTTGATTTAATGAATTGAACAAATAACACAAACCTTTAACTCAGACACCCATGTTAATTACAAACACATAGGATCCTCTGCCTACAAGTTTTTAAATAATGACAATAAATTGTTTCAGAGCTTAGATTAAAGTGTATGTCCAAACTCATGAATATCAGTTTCTTTATTTAGCAATGTAAATAATGATAATAGCATAATTGGAGCTGGATATTAGAGAGGCAGCTCTGAAGAATTTCCCAATACTTTCATAAAAGTAATGTTTGTAATTCTACTAATTAATACTTAATACCCATCAAATTACTTCATTTTTTAAAATATCAAATAAGCATTTGCCTTTCATATTTACTATATTGATTTGTGTTTAGTCTTGTTTCCACATGTGGTAATTAAATAATTTATTAGCTAGATAAAAATAGTTTTAATAAATTGTTAAGTTTTAAAAAAATGGCATATATCAATAAAAAAAAAATACTAATTTAGTTACTTTGGTTAATTTCTTAAACCAATATCATCAATGGACGAAATACTTTTTTACATTGAGAAAATCCATATAGTCATCCTTTATCAATAGTTTTCATATAATTTTCAAGACACTATAGTTACTAACATTAAAAGTAAATTAAGAATGAACTTGAAGAGAGTGATTTTATTAATTGATTGAGAAATAAAAATATTTAGTAATGGTGTAAATATTTTTGAGTTTTGAGAATAAAAAATGGTTATTTTTGTCTTGCAGAAACATTGATGATGGTAAATTGGCAATGATATATGAAGAGTTAACAAGTTGTAAATTGGGCACCCCACCAACTTGATTCAATTGGAGAGAAATTAAATTATGATGTAAAAAGAAAGAGGAAAAGTGAGGCAATTAAATGCTTCAGCAATCAAGTGCTGGTAAAGAATAAATGAATGGTAAAGTAGATGAAGTTTTCAATATATTTAAGTTTCAGTTAAAGAGGATATCATTAATATCCTATTCATGATCCATCCATGTGTTCTATTTTCCTTTTTTTCTCATTTTCTGCATCATCATCATCTTTTTTGAATTTGAAACAATTTTTAACAAGGTTTTTTATTGAATGTAGAAACAGATATGTTTTCCTATTGTAACCTGGAATAATAGTTACAACGACAGATATTGGGTAGAAGTATTTTAATTCAAATATATTATTAATTAATAACGTTAAGTATTTCTTGAATATTGTATAATAATCTTTAAAGGGTCAAGAACTTGGTAACGAAATTAATATATTGAAATAGTAATCACTAATGGAATAATCGAAATTTTAATTCTGATTTGTCAAACATGGTTAAAATTAGAAGATATTAGAATTATATATAGTAATTTTAAAGTTGTAAATAAACTATAACTGTGTTTTCTAATTAAAATTTTATTTATTAAATTTTTATTTGAAAAATCTTTTTTCAATTTATTTATTTTTTAAAACATGAATGTTGGATTAGGTTAAAGTCTACCATTTAACATGATATCAAAATCATGAATTAGAGTTTCTATCATGAATTGAATTGAGTTTATTGTTCTATTCACTATCGAACCACTCAATAATATCTTGTCATACGTTCGGGATGTATATGCTTCAGTATGAGAAAATGGGTTGGAATCAGCCATCAACTAAAGATAAGACCAAGTTACAATATATATATATATATATATATATATATATATATATATATATATGCAAACCTTAATGTAGAAGTTAATTTTGTAAGGTTGTTAGACTTAAAAGTTCATTTCTTAACATGATATCAAAATTATGAGTTAGAATATATTTTAATAAGATTTGTTGTTTTTGGACCTATTGTGACATCCATTATCGAGTCGTTATCGGATCATTCATTAATGTCCATTCTTCCATTTTATTATGCATGTGTGTAAGGAAGTGTATTAAAGATCTCAGTTGATTAGAGATAAAACGAGATGATAATATATAACTAATTGCAAATATTACATAAGAAATTAATTTTATAAGATTGAATTAAATTTAAAATTCACTCATTAATAAATAATAATAAAAATAAGAGGTTTAAGTTTAAAATCTTGAAAAAGTGTTAAGATAAGGAAAGGATAATTATCTAGAACAGAAAAAAATAATTATAATTAAGGTACTTATTTATACATCATTAAACATATTCACTCTTATAACATAATTAACATTTAATATTTAATTAACATTTAATATTTCTATCATGCTAATTATTATTAAAATAAAACTCTCAGTGGAGGCATGCACATTTAATTGAAAGTTATAAGAAAGTTCTTTACAAATTTCTACATATGTTTGTGATTGAAAAAAATAATGTAATTGCTGAAAAATATTTTGTTCTTATTACTTTTATAGAAATAATTTTAAAAAGTAGAAAAAATATTGTTTTCTGCTTTTTAAATAAATTTACTCAAACATATTGACAACCAGTTAGTGTTTTATTAACAAATATTTCTTTTAAAAGAAAAAAAAAACATACCTAATATAATCACAAGCACATGCTTGAAGTTTTACAAAGAAAGAGGTAAAACTATAATCTTCGTTATAGAAATTAGGTTGGGATGGCAGCATGCAATTAATTAACCTAATATGCTTCGTTCTGTAGTGTGAGATGGATGAACCATGGCATTTCTGCTCTGTGTGCTTGTTGGGGTGACATGAATGATCTTCTTTATCATCGTCATTGCTCGAAAGTGACCCATCAACACCTTCTTGAAAACCTTGGAAAACTCAATGGTTAATCTTTTTCTTTTTCTTTTGATGTATACAACAGATATTGGTCAGATTTCATCTGAATTTAAATCACTGGGTGTTCCATTTCATATTGAAACTGTTTAAAAGAAAAACAAGATGTTTTTATCTATGAAGTCATTTAATGGTTTGGTGCCCTAGCTAAATGCTTGTACAAAATAAAAAAGTGTGATGAAATGATTGATAAATGATAGAGAAATAAAGAGAGAAAAAAAGTAGCTCTATAGAAAATTTATTATAATAAAGCTCTTGTTGGAATCTTGTGTCTAAAAGATTTATATATGTTACTTGGAAATAGTTAAAAAAAGATAAAAGATAAATAATCATTTTAGTATAATATATATATATATATATATATATATATATATATATTAAAATAATTTAAAACACAAAAGGTTAATATCTATATGACGGAAAAAATGATTATTCACCTACCTGTCAGGCATATAGACGTCTGTTAGGAGGCCCGACATCTATAATATTATAGACGTCGGGGTCCCCTAACCGATGTCTATAATGCCAACTTATTTACGAAAATGTCACCGGTCAATAATTTACGTTAAATATTCTCTTATCCGACGTCTAAAGGGTAACGTTAAAAACCAATTATGCACTGGTACACTATCACTTCTGATCAAGAAATCTTTTAATACAGTGACTTCTTTGGTGAGTCTTGTAATAAATCTTTTATCTCCTCATGAATTATGATTGTTATTCATATATATATATATATATATATATATATATATATATATATAAATAATTTAAAACACAAAAGGTTAATAAAAGATATATAAAATAACATATAATTTTTAAAAAATTCATTTTTTTTTAAAACTATGAAATAATATATAATTTTGTATTAAATCTCAAATGAGAAATTAACTCAATAATAATTTTTAGATAAACAGAATAAAAGCTTACGAATTATAAAAAAACAAAACATAATCATATATCAAACATAAAAATAATATTAAAAATAAAAGAAATACTTTAATATAAATATACAAAATAATATTAAAAACATATATAATTTTTTTAAAACTTTTATAATCCTAAAAGTGCAAAATTAGTTGTAACCAGAATTTTAAATGTTTAGAATATGAAGTGAAGAACAAAAATCCTGAAAAAAAATATTAAAACATTGCATTATTAGATACAAAAATTCAAGAAAAGAAGTATCGCACAGACCTTTCATTTTCGCAATGGAAAGAAAAGGTAAGGAGAAGAATGGTGAGTGACAATAACAACAATAATGAGGAGATTGAGGGAAAAAATTTGAGAGTAATGGAACAATGAACAATAGTAGTGATAACTGTGCCAATGGATAGTGACGGAAATGCACAACGAAAAAATGAATGCACGTGAAGACAATGGTGAATGAAAAATGGAAAATACAGGAGTGAAACAAAAAAGAGAAGGGAAGAGAGACAATATCCATTGCATTACAAGAATTATTATAATTACCGACAAATTATTATCAACGACTAATGATTCATAGGTAAAATATATTTATTAACAAAATGAATAATGGATATTTATTGACAAGTTTATAATCATCAATAATGGACTTGTTTATTTACTGACAAATATATTCATCAGTAATATCGTTGATAAATGTTGACAATCATTACTTATAAACGATGATAGTTGGATAGTTCTTTGATTTTATGACTTCAGATGATAGTTGGATAGTTCTTTGATTTTATGACTTCATAAGATAGTTTCTCTCTCTCCATTTTTGTTTTTCACTAAAAAAATATGGTTTATTTAAAACCAAAACATATGAATTTAAAAGACAAACATGCACTAATGAGTTTTGCTTCTAACTTATAGGTTGATGCTTCATCGTTTGTTTATTTATTTATTTATTATTATTATTATTAAAGAAAAGGAAAAAATTTAGAATCCAAAATTCAATGAGATGTTAAGGAAATAATTTTAGAATTTTGGGATCCATTGAAACCCGTTCATAAATATGAATTATTGAAACAGGTAAATGTGTATGTTTGCAGGTAAAGTCATTAAACATTAATTTAACAACACAGGAAGTTCAGTGCAAATAATCAATGGAAGACTGGATCCTAATAGTTGTGAATTGCACTTTGAAACTTTAAGTCAAATTGAATATAAAATCTTCAAAATTGGATATAGATTAGCACTCTCCTTTTTATTATATTTGTATTGTTAAAATGATGGTTAAAGTGTGAATTGTTTCTCAAAAGAATTCAATATGCATTTTAAAAAAATTACATCTGAAGATTTTGAAAAAACTTGTTTAAAGATTATATTGATAGTTCTTTTTGGTTGTCTCTATATCATACCATATGTTAATATGTTTGTGTTTTACATATGAAACTCTTGACTATGGTTATATTGGAACTAAATAAGTACTTATTACAATTTAAAAGATTGTACAAAGTAATGATTTTTTAAAATAATTTTCTGATTAGAATTTTTTAATTTGCATTATAAAGAAATTAGTCATACGAAATTATAATATTTAAAAGTATATATATTTCTAAAATATGAAATCACAAAATTTGAAAATATTTTAAAAATTTACAGGAATTTAATGAACTTCATGCATGTATAAAAAGTATGAGTAATATCTTTATTATTTTAGTAAAATATATCTTTACCTATTATCTAATTAAATTACGGTGTATTTTAGTAGCAATTATGGCTAACATTATGATAAATAATTTAAAAGTGATACTAGATTATTATTATTACAATTAGTAAGTAATTTTGTTATTTGTTTTCTAATATGAACCTGTTATTTTGCAGGAAGCAACTAATTATTATAAAGTAATACTATTATTTTACCAAATTAACATATGTAAATACATAAATAAAAAAATTAACATGAAAATTAAAAAAAAATTAATAATAGAAACATAAACTTAAACGAAAGGAAAAATAGAAATACGTAATTAAAAGAGTCTGATCACATTTCGTTCGAAATAGTATAACCTATATATATTGTATTTTTTTTATATTGACAAAATAAAGTACAAGAATTTAAAATTGTCTTACACAATTTAATGTTTCTTTCAATGTTTAATACCACTAGAATTTTAAGGGAAATGATATCAAAATTGTTTGAATTCTACCCCTAATTTTTATATACTGCACTACGACTATTATCTAACTTTCATTGCTTCATTTATAAAATATAGTATATATTATATATATTGTTCTTTTAGGTTAATTTAACTTTATTTATTATTTAATATATTGGAAAACATTAATACATGTTTAAGTAGAACTTTTAATCATGATTTCATTCAGGGCTGGGATAAAACATTATTATTAACTTAGCTATTGAATTAGTGGTTATGATTTTAAAATTCATTGATGGAGATTAATTAAGTGATGATTTGCAGAGATATTAGCATAGGCACAGAGCTCTGTAGCATGAAAGGGCAAGATTAATGAAAGCAATTAAATGCTTGAAACGAGTCACTGAAGCATCGTATTATTTGTTGGTAAGTGAACAATAAATAGGTGATGATGATTAGTAACTAAATCATTTGGTGGTGAAAAATATTTTGAATGTGAAAGTTTCATTAAAGGGCCATATAAATTACTAGAATAATCTAGATTTAATTATGGTCAATATAGCTACGTTTTAAATTTGGTCTATCATAGCTTCTGCATCAAAGTTTCACTTTCTAATTTAATATGAAATATCTAGCAACCACATTCAAGTGATTAAGATGCCAATGCTGTCTTTTAGAGGACACCATGCAAGTTCATCAAGAATGTTCAATTCAAATTATTCAAGTCAAATTTAGTTAGATTATCATAATAATTAAAAATAGCATTTAACTAGTTATGACTTATGAATAACTCTCCAAATGTGAGTGCAATTAACACAATGAACTATATTTTTGGCTGCAATGTCTTCAATGCTTAAGCATCATGTTGTTAGAGAAAATGTATTCAATTCAATATACAAATGAATTCAAAATGAGAAAACAAAATTATATGGGTTTTTATATTAGGGGTGAACTAAATTCCTAACTAATAATGTAATTATTATGTAACCAAATTTTTTGAAATTATTCTCATAATGAAAAAAAAAAAGAGTTGACACAATAGGTCAAAAAATAAAAAATTTCATTTCGATATATTTTACTGATATCATATTTAAAAAAATAAAATTTTAAGTCTAGCTTAATTTTAAAATCAACTTTAATTTCCACTCCTTCCAAATAAGTCATTTGATTTTAGAAAAAAAAAAATCTTAAAAAGAAAACTTTAGGTTTAACTCAAATATCTTCACAATGAATAATACACTAGACTTAACAAATAACAAATGTTAGGATAGGTTTTAGATAACTCTAATATTATTTTTTAAAAAAATAAATTTTAAATCTAATTCAATTTTACGAAATTATATTATAAAATGATATTTACATATATTTATAAATTTATTTTATAATAAATTAGCAACAAATTCAAATACAAGATAAAAGATATTTCCAACATTTTTAATTAAGGATGAATAATGCAATAATTCATCATATAAAAGAGAAATAAAAATAAAACGGTGGCAAATAGATGGCAACTTAAAAGTTATTAATAAGTTATAATTCATATTAATCACTTGGTCAAAGCACACATTCAATTCCTTGTATAAACAAAAACGATTTTAATACTAAGGTGATAAAAGTTTGAATCAAACAACATTCTAACACATTGCACTAATGAGTTTTGTCTTAAAAGGATCATTATAGCAAAAACCTTATGAACATAATTTCAACTCCACCAAAGAGTCACGTACAATGATGAGAATTTAGTGATTTGTTAACAAGAAATTATAAATGTCCCTTTGCTATTATAAAACAAACATAACTAGCTTTTTCGCATGTGGTCGTTCAAGACTACTAAGAAACATAAAATTTATGACAAAACCATGTATATGTAGTTTTAAAAAATTATAATAAAACCTTGTGAGTCAATTAGTTAGTGAAAGGAAATTAACATTCTGTCATTAAATTCGGTCACAAATTCATTGAATGTTTTATAAGATCGGTTGCACACACATAATTCAATATCCTACATTTCAATTTCATGTGTTTATTGTGCTTTAAGATACCACTATCAAATTCAAGAACACATAATACCATCTCAATGCTATTTTCCTTTCCTAGCTTACAAGACCATGTTTTAGGAAAATTGTTCATCCTTTTTATAAAATCACTTAATAATTTTTTTGATAAATTAACTATTTTACCCTAAAATATCCTTAATTAATTGACATACTTTTACCATACTTTTTTTTATAAGTTACTAACATGTAACCTGAATATTGGAGAATGAGAATAGACACAAATATTGAACTGTCCTCGGTTTGGTTTTAAGTACAATAAATTTGGAAAGAATAATATATATTACTAAAAAATTGATTGATATGGATTAAATTAAGTTAATTTCTCAATAAAGGTATAATAGAAAGTTTAATATCTCTCTCTATATATAAATCTCGAGTTATATATTATTCACTCAGGATTTCCATAATTAAAAGTTTGATAAAAGATTATAGAAATCAAAACGTATAAAATTTAAAACTCCACACATATGACTAGTGTTCATGTTAGTTTTGTAGAGATTTGAGAAAAACAAAAAGAGATTAATCTAAAGGAACTGGGTTCGTTGTATTTCTTTTTGTGTATACTATACGATAAATTAAGAAAAATAATTAGGAATCTCTTTACGATTTTTCTAATTTAAGTTCTTTTATATGTTAAGATATGATGTATAGGCCTAACTCTACTTTCAATCAATCATATAATCCCAAATAATTAAGTCATTAAGATGATTATTATGTCATTACAACATCATTTGCCACTATGGTAGAACAACATTAAGTTCTTATCTATCCATTTTGAGATGCATCCCCCATGTAGTTCTTCCTTCTACATCTCTAACTTTAGGAAAATTAATCTTAAACAATTACTGTACAATTTGAGAGTGATAATAATAGGATTTTAATTTCCAAATAAAAATTATTTAACTGTAACATTTAATATTTGATCTAAAATAAGCAAGAGTGTATTAGTGTAAAATAATTGAGGTAAGAAATAATTAGAAATAGTCTTTAAAAAGGATAAATAAAATCATAAAAATTATATTATTGATGAAGGGGCTGATAAAAAAAGTACTAGGGATGAAGGGAGTATTAAACGATATATAAATATAAAAACGTATTGTATTCGGACAAGCAGATTTTATAAAAATTGAAGTGTGACTCAAGCAATTAGAGCAATTATTTTCTTATTGATCTAACCAATATGCTAATTTCTAATAAATTGTGGTAAAAATAAAAATATATTGTTGTACGAAGGAAACATAATAATGTTTAAGCAGCTTAACATTAATTAGTTTAGAATACATAATATAATTATAATCACCCTCAGGACCACATAGAATTGTAGTAAGAAGAAAGAGAAAGAGATGTAAGAAAGAGAAGAAAATCTTAATACAATTAATTCGTTTGTTTAAGGATATTTTACATTCTTATATGAAGTATAAGGACAAAATTAGTTTATACTTTGAAACAAGAACAAAATAATTCTAGTAAATAGTTTGAAAACTAAAATTATATTTAACTCTAAAATAAATAAATAAAACTTTTTTTTTTATTTTTTTACTTTCTATTTCTAACTTATTTTAACCTATTCACATAATTTATGGATGAAGATAAAAATGTCAGGTTTGTTAGATATCCTTTGCTTATACCAATTTTATTTTTTATATATATATAAATGAAGATTGGTTTTCTATTTAGTTATAGTTTGCTTTTGATCATTCAAATGTGTATTAAAAAAACACATTGAAAGCTTGTAAACGTATGTTATTTGTAAACAATAATTTGCATTAACGTAGACGTTGTTACAAGACACATCAAACATATTTCCAAACATGTTATAAAATTAATATTTGAGATATTATATTTTAGTTGTAGCAATATCAAAATCTGTTTGATAATTTTATTTGTTAACTTTAACATAGAAATGGCACTTTTTTCCCATTCTTTTATCATCATTTTCTTTTTAACTTCGATTTTAATTTTATCAAATAAGTCAAAATTTCGAACCTACAAACTTAGATAGGTGGGGCTTGATGTTGTTTTCTTTTTGCTTCACCAAAAAGTAAATTAACTTAACTTCCTTATTAATCATGGATCGGTTTTGAAAACTCTATGTTAATATATTGGAAAAATAATTTACAAATTTCATTTGATCATTTTAAATAGTTTAAAAAAGTAAAGTATGCAAAAGTGGAAGAAACCTTTTTCCATATGTTATTATTTTATATCTTTTTTAGACTAAGAGATAACATAAATGTAAGGAAAGTTTTTCAAATGCTTATGGTAAAATATTTGAAGAAAAAAAAATATAACATGAATACTTTTATTTTTAGATAATATGAAATCTCTAACATTTTTTTTTACGTTAAGGTATGTATATTTTGAGTTTAAAATTAATATATATATATATATATATATATTATTTATTTATTTTTTATGCGTCTAATAATATCCATTAATGCAAGCAATTTTTTTTATGTAGAAAAGAGTGAATGATGTTGACATAATATTATGGGAAAATGAATTTTGTATTTGATTTTTGTGATGTTGAAAGTGTTTGGAGGAATTGATGATAGTCAAAGAATTGAGATACTTGTATAGTCGGGCAGCCCGAGACACGTGGGGAGGTGTGCCCTTCCCTCTAATAGGTTTGGCGGCAATGGACTTTTAATACATTCCTTGACTTCAAATTATCCTTATCTTTACGTTAATTTAATCGCATATTTCATTTTTCTATTTTTTTTAAATAACCATACTATACGTAATATCTAAAATTTATCACTAAATATCAATTTCTGCTTGCAAAACTTTCATTCGCCAGAGTTACAGATTAACTTGTATTTTTTATTAATTATAATTATTGTTTAATAATATTAATCACACTGTCGCTATGCTGTAATATTGATAATTATGTTTTTATTTTATTTTATTAATTAATCAGTCCTTACCAATGTTAATAACTTCGGCCATGTTGGGTTCTTAAAATCATTACTTGTTTTATGTAATTTAAAATCATAAAGTTACTCACTGAAATACTTATTAATTTGAATTTTTTAATTAAGATCGGATATCATTCTTTTGAAAGTTTACAAGAGTTCTTAACTTACTTTTTTTTTATATATGTAAACTAATATATGAAATATTTTTTTTTTAATTTTTGTATATTTTATGCATTTGATATTTCTAAAATTTTTATACATTTGTCTTAATATTTTCTCAAAATCCAATATTAAGACCCAGACATATTTATCCATGCTTCAAAGATATCAAGGTGTGTCAAGATTCCAAAAAAGATTAACTTTTCATTTCTTAATTATTAGTTATCACGTGATTTCAAATGCAGAGTTATTTCACTAATTTGATGTACGAGCATAATGGAAACACGTACCTTCAAGGGTTAGAGTAATTAATGTTATTTTTTCTTAAATAATACTATTCAATTACCAAGAAAATGTAATAAAAAGACTTGTCTATAGACAACATTTTTTTTTCTCTAAATTATTTCTACTTAATACTTGTATGGTAGGTAGGATTATGTTACTTTTCAAAAAATAAAAGATAATTTAATTATTTAATTTATAACAACATATAAATCCATATGTATACATCTAAAATTTATCCTGTAAAGGTTTCGATATAACCTGACGAGTTATATTTTTTACGTTCAACACAGAAATATTTAATTGAAAATGTCTGTATTTGTCTGGTAATTAACATGGTCTACAATGAAAAAGAATAGAGTAAAAATATTTAATATTCGAAGAATTTAAAAGAATGACGACAAATAATAAACTTATCAATGAAAAATGTTTTAAGAGTTCAAAAAGGTAATATTTAGATAGAGAAATTGAAAATAAGTAACTAAATAAATATGGTAGTGTTCATTATTATATTAGAAATATTCTATCTCGTTTATTTTAAACATTCTATATTGATTCAAAAATTAATGTAAGTGTTATTGATATAAAAAGTAAAGAGAGAGTCAATCATGATTTTACACAACGAGAGTGAGTAATTGATGTAGAAAACTTTACTTTCATGTCAGACGAAGAAAATGAGTAATTGATGTTGAAAATTTTACTTTCGTATCAATTAGATGAAAAAAAAAATCATTTAGACAAAAAGAGAAAAGTTAAATGTTACTTTTAATATTGGTTGTAGACATAATCAATATAGAAAACACCACCTACAACATTTATGATGACCATGATGGATGTTGTATATAATATTTTTTTAAAAATAATTTGATTTTAAACATTTTTACATTTAATAGCAAAAAAATATATTATTCACAACTAGACAATGACATCGACTCTATGCTAACTGAATCGATCCTAAAATTTTCTTAAATTAATAGATACAAAAGTTCAAGAACACACGCACACAATAAAACTTAAAATGAGAATATAACAATGATTTTTTTATGAGATAAAAGTACTTTGTTCATTGTTACAAATTTATTTGATTGTCGATATGGGTAATAATTTTTTTTTATATTCTTTCTTTTTATTTAATGGTGATGAAAATAACTTTTTGATTAAATTTTGTGATTTTGATGGACTAAGTATGTTTTTTCTTCAAATGATTAACGATTATGGTTTTGATAGATGTTTTTATCATTCTTTTTAGGATATTGTAAGTGTTGATATTTGTAAAGTTGTTCTAGAGAGTTATATCATTTTTAGTATGGATTCAAATATTATTTATTTTATTCTTAAAGTTAATGAGACAAAACATATAACTAATTTTCATCTTATAATAGTGGCTAACTTTTGGAGTTATTAATCTTCCATTTAAAAGGGTTAAGGGTGGTAACGTAGCCATCAATATTGATATAATTAAGGCTTTTGATATAATCAATTAACATTTCTTAATTCAAGTGTTACTTTATTTTGATTTTTTCATGAAGGTTTTTTGAGGTGGATTCTTTGTATCTTGCAATTTGTTTATCTTTCTATTTGAGTTAATGATGATTTGGATAGTTACTTCACTTGTGGTAGATGGGTTATATAGGAGATCATCTCTATCCTTTTCATTTTTGTTTTATTGAGGATGTTTTGAGTAGGAGCATTTCAGAGCTTTTTAAAAAGCTTGGTTAGTCCTTGGGAGATACATTTTTCTTCTCATGCTCTTTATGTTGATGATATATTTATTTCTCTATAGAGGAGATACTACTATCCTACAACATTTGAAATCTTTCTTGTATGAATATGTCATTTTCTCAGGTTAATAAGTGAGTTTTGTTAAAAGTCACTTTTACATCGTTGATGCTTCTGCTTCTCTTGTTAGACATCTAAAGAGATTTCTCTTTTGTAATTAAAGATGTCTTCCTTTTACATATTTAGGTGTGCCCATTTTTGTAGAAACTTCTAAGACGCGGCTTTTTCAACCTTTGTTTGATAAGATTTGTAATAAATTTGCTTCATGGAAATGGAAGTTACTTAGTATGATGAGAATAATTTAGGTAATAAATAGATTGGTAATTGTTGTCTTATTTTCTTATAGCTTTTAGGTTTACAAAAAACCTATAAGCTTCTTCTTGAGGTGGAACAATGGATTTAAAATCTTGTTTGATCTAGTAATACACACAAATGGAGATTGTTAACTATTAAATAGTCTATCGTATGTGATTCTAAGGTAAATGGTGGTTTGTTGGTTACTAACATTCATTTGGAGAACAAAGTATATATGCTAGTTTAGCTTGGGAGTTTGCTTAAGGCAAAAATTACTTAAACTAAATTCATGTGTATTCGATTTTTTAAGTTTAAATATAAAAAATACATGTTATTTAAATCATTTTCAATTTGACATGGTATTAAGAATCCATATGATGCTATTACTGAAAATGTTTTTTAGACACTAAGTAAAAGTGATTGCATTAATCTTTGAAATTGTTGTTGTTTTGGCATTTGTATCTCTAAATTGGCTAAAATTTTTTATTTTGACAAGCTCATATTTTTTTTGTTAGTTCGACTCGGAGAAGTAATTACTGGAAATTTTCTTTTTTTATTGTCAGTTTATGTGATATTTCTTTCTAATTGTTAACGAGGATGAAATGTAACTAATTGGATTATGAATTATACCACTGTTTTTTTATCAAAAAGTTGTCAAAATATTTTACTCTTTTGATATAGAATGTGTGAATTTATGAAACTATATTTGATTGGATGAAGTGCTACAAACTAAATTTTGACTCTTTAAAAGTTATTTTATGATTATTTATCTATTAATTTAGAAGTTTAAAAAAGAAGTGATTTTTCTTCTGTTTATATTGACTAATTAAGATAAATAGATCAAATCTCTCACTAATGTTTTATCAAATTTTGAATATTTATTACAAATAATTAGTAGAGAATTTTGTATTTAATAGTTATTTTTTTACATGAATATAAACAATTAAGAAAAACTATGAGAATAAAAAAATATTTATTGACCAACAAAGGAAAACAATAAATATTAAAATTAAGAAATGATTAATATGAGTATATATAAATTAAAAAACAAGATGAGTTACAAATGCCTCCACCGGTAATTTTAAAATAATCAAATAAATACATAAGATTGAGATTAGAGATATCCTAAACCAATGTAATTGTAAGATTAATAAACAAATAAATAAAATATAGAAATCTCAATGAGCAAATATAATTTTAAGATGAATAAATAAATAAGATCATACTAATGATTTTTTATTACGGAAAGATAATTGTAAAATTAATAAATAAATAACATCTCACTAGATATACAAGATTAATGAATAAATAAAATAAACTAACAAACATTTCACTCAGTAAAACAAATTATAAAATAATAAAAATCTCCTTTCATTAACAATAATTATAAAATGAGATAACAACCATCACAAACAAATTATAAAATAAATAAAGTAATAAACGTCTCCTTCCATTATTAGTAATTATGATATTTTCAAATAAAATGATATTATGTTAGATATAATTATAAACTTTAACATTTAAAATATATTTACTTTCATATAAAATTTTATTAAATTATCTAAAAATAAATATAACCACATCAAATCCATAATAATTACATTTTATGTACAATAGTGTTCCTAATAGTTTTTATCATAATTTTTTATAATCTTTTTACCTTTTGCTCATTCATATATACTTTCTTCCCTTCTAATTAATTTTTTCTTACATTTACTCATTCTCCTACTCACATACATATAGGTAATTTTTAATTTTTAATTTTTAATTTTTTTGTACTAATTGAGGAAGATATTTTTTTTTTCTTTAGGTTAACTCTTTTTCTGTAAAATATATAAGCTGATTGTATCCTTTTATAATATTTGTTTTAATTTTAAAGTTTTTTACTCTTTTCAAAATTTGTTCAAAAATAATTGGTCATATAATACTTAAAAAATTATTATAACATATAATTGTATTCCAACTTCAAATATCTTTATTTCAATTTAACCAAACAATACATATCACACATTCAATTCAAAAAAAAATAAATATATACAATTCAATTAACTTTCCTTTTTCAAGGTAAATTCTTATTCACACTTTTCGAAGCTCAAATCGTATTACTCAAATTCCTAAAAATAAAAAAGAGATGAACAATAAAGAGTTGAATGTTTACTTTTATAAAAAAGAATAAAAAAAAATATTTGAATGATCTTGCTATCATCACTAGAGATCATTGTGACAACTACACTAACCTTTTAATGAGTAGTTATAGGAACAACAATAATAATTTCTTTAAAGTCTTAAATTATACAATAGTCTATTAATCTTAATTTGAATTGATGAAAAGTTGCATTTAAATTTCATATAACATTGTTCTTTATTATATACATATGGTTCTATTGCTTGGTGGAATGACTCAATGGTCTTATATTTTATGATAATTTCTTCATATATTCACATTTACACACACATTGACACATGTATAAATCTCATATTGAAAATTAAGGATAAAAAAACATGGTTTGCTCAGTTGGATTTAATAACATAGCTTCATCTTGAGATTCATGCTCATTTTTTTCCTATTTAATTTCTATGAATAAGATTTGAAAATCAGAATTGTGTTCATAAGAGATGACGAGAGGTTAGATAAAACATTTCATTCGACAAATGGCAAAGTTTTTGTCTCTCATGTGTGTGGGGTTGCTTAAGGGATTAATGTATAAATAAAATGTAAATAACACAACTATTAATTTTTATAATAAATGTAAACATAAACATTAAATTTTATGCTTTATTACATTTATCTGTATTTTTTTTGGAAACTTGTGTCTCTTTATGTTATGGATAGGAACACCATGAAAGTACCTTTACTAGGTTTTATTTTTCCACTATATATTTCATAATATAATTAATTATAATCATATAACAAGTTTAATTTTAGTGTTCTATTAATATAAAACATAATTAGGCACCCAATCAGTGCAAAATCATTATTTTTAAATGTCATTATTTATAAAGAAATTTATAATTGAATTACAATATTTCCTCTATTAGTATATACACCATTTATTACTCATATCAAATAATTGATTGTTTATATAATAAGAATAATTTTGTAGCATACTGAATGATTTTCTTAAACTGAGTTATGTTATATCATATCAAATGGAAAAAAACAATCTCAACTCCCAATCTTGTCCTAAATATAGAAAAATATTAATTATACAGCTAATCCTTAAGTATATATCATAATTTTGTTTAATTAGGTCTCCTAATTATCACAATAAGTCAATTTCATCAGTGTATTGGAATTCATATTATAATGCAAATGAGTGAAAATGCACAATTATGATATTTAAAGAACCAATTAACATCATTAGAAATGAGAAATATATTTATGATAGTGAAAAAATTCAATTAATACAATTAAAACATAAATTTTTTTTATCACACAATGATAATATATATTTAATGAGGCAAACATAACTTCAACAGAAAATAGAGAAAAAAAAGTATTAGTGTCGTTTAGTAGTCAGAAATTTAATTAAGATGCATAAAATCATAAATTCTAATTTTAATGTTCATTAAGATAAAAAAGAAAAGTCTAGAATTTTGATTTTCACTGTAAGCAACATGCATTGGTTGGTTTCATTCGTGGGTAAATTTGAAAGGTGCCAATCTCGCATGGCATGATTCTAATCCTTAACTCCTCCAATGGGATACCAACGTTTGACTTTTGGCACCCCTCTCAGCATGTGTGTGACCTCAGAATGGAAAACCAAGAGAGAGAAGACTCAAGGGCATGCATAACCATAAATGAAGAGAGAGAAAGAGGGTGGCAAAAACCAAAACCCCCGCCACGTGCAGCCGAACCACGGCGGTGCTCAGGCTGCCCGGAAACGGTTCCTCATTAAAGGCTCAACTGGGGCACACCCTGGTGGTGTGGCTGTACCACTCTAGGAGAGAGAAAGGAAGGAAATGAGGAGAGAGAAAGAGAGTTAGTCTGTATTGTTATTGTTATTATTATGATGATTATGAAGTAGTAGTGTAGTGCAGTGTGTGAGTGTAGATAGATAGAGATTAGATAGCACCTCTTTAAGTCTCTTCCTTTCTTTCTCCGCGTTTTCTCTCACAAAGCCAACGACGCTTTAAAAGCCCCTCCATCAGTTACGCTTTCTTTTCACTTTGTGACACCATATAATCAATATACACATACATATAGAATATATAATATTATATTATACTATACTTTAAAAGGGTACAAGTAAGAGTGTTCATTCATTCATTCATAGGTGCAAACGCAGACAAGAGTTTAGAGAGAGAGAGGAAGAGAAGAAGAGGTGGTGAGGTATGGTGTTGTGTTGGTGAGTGAATGTTTTTTTTCTTTTCGTTTTTCTTGTTGATTATTAGATCAGCAACAGCAGCAGCAGCTTCTGTATTGAGCATCCCTTGAGATTTGCCATAACTTACTCTCTCTCTCTCTCTCAAATCAAATCATGCCGCTATCTTTGATGGTCACAGCCGTTTCAGAATAATATATAATTAATAAAATTATATATGTTGTTTTGATTGTTGATGTTATCATGTTATTGTATTTGCCATTTTGCTTTGCTTCTCAAAACACACACAGCATAATAGCCACATAGCCTTGTAGCCTTACCCATCAAAATCACATCACAAAAAGTTCTCTCTCTTTTTTCACACCCACTTTCCAAATTCCCTTGTTTCTTCTTCTTCTTCTTGTTTCTTAAGCTTTTTTTTTTGTTTCTTCTGTCTTTTCTTGTTTTGTTTCTCAATGGTTATGATGTCATGGGAGTAGCTGATTCAGTGGAGAGATAGTGGTGGTGGTGAGAGTGATCAAGAGAGAGAATTAGAAAGAGAGGAAGAGACAAAAATGGAGTATGGAAGTGGGTCTCCTGGTGATCTCCATCATCACCATGATGGTTCTTCTGATTCCCAGAGAAGGAAGAAGCGTTACCACCGTCACACAGCCAACCAGATTCAGAGGCTTGAATCGTAAGAACCATTATTTTTTTCATTCATTTCCTTTCAAACTTTTGGTGTTTTCATTTCTTTGTTTTATGTGATGTCTTTTTGCATTCCTTGTTTTTGAGGTTGCTTCTTCATGAACAGTTTAAAGAAAACTCATATGCACCCTTCTAATTGTGTGGTCCCTCTCTCTCTCTCTCTCCCTTTTCCTTTCTGTGTGTTTGGTGTTTTTCCAGGATGTTCAAGGAGTGTCCTCACCCAGATGAGAAGCAACGGATGCAGTTAAGTAGGGAGTTAGGCTTGGCGCCTAGACAGATCAAGTTTTGGTTCCAGAACAGGAGGACCCAGATGAAGGTAATATTATGTTCTTTAATTTTTTTTCTCTTTGGATTATAGAAAGGTTTAGTTTTTTTGCGTGGTTATGTATTTGTACGTTTCATTCATGGTGATAAGGCTTTGTTCTTTTGGTTAATTCAACAACTATTCAGGCTCAGCATGAGAGAGCTGATAATTCTGCACTCCGGCAAGAGAATGACAAGATACGATGTGAGAACATAGCCATAAGGGAGGCCTTGAAAAACGTTATCTGCCCTTCTTGTGGTGGTCCTCCCATCAATGACGATTGTTATTTTGATGAGCAAAAGTTGAGATTGGAGAATGCTCAACTCAAAGAGGAGGTGCAAAGGCTTTCTAATTCATGAATTCTTTGTTTAGATTTATGAATGTGAACATATATATGTTAGTTTTGATACTGTTGTCCATTGAAAGATTGGTTCAATTTGCAGCTTGATAGAGTATCTAGCATTGCAGCTAAGTACATCGGAAGGCCAATTTCTCAGCTCCCACCTGTTCAACCTATTCATATATCTTCTCTGGACTTGTCAATGGGGAGTTTTGCAAGCCAAGGGTTGGGTGGTCCTTCACTTGATCTTGATCTTCTCCCTGGGAGTTCATCGTCCATGCCGAATGTGCCTCCTTTCCAACCTGCATGTCTTTCGGACATGGATAAGTCCCTCATGTCGGATATTGCCTCAAATGCCATGGAAGAAATGATCAGGCTACTGCAAACAAACGAGCCCTTGTGGATGAAAGGTCCTGATGGGAGGGATGTCCTTGATCTTGATACCTATGAAAGAATGTTCCCCAAGGCTAATGGTCACATGAAGAACCCCAATGTTCACGTTGAAGCTTCAAGAGATTCAGGAGTTGTCATTATGAATGGCTTAACTTTGGTTGACATGTTCATGGACCCTGTAAGAACTTGATAATCTTTTTTATGTTCTAGATTGCCGGCAAATGAAACCTTCAATTCAATTCTCTAAATTACTCAAACGTCATGATTTGTTTTGCAGAACAAGTGGATGGAGCTGTTTCCCACCGTTGTCACAATAGCAAGAACGATTGAGGTTATATCTTCTGGAATGATGGGGGGTCATAGCGGTTGTCTGGAACTGGTATGTCGAAAGTTTGTCCAAATTATCTTCTTACAGTTTTTCTCATTCTTGTTTTGTTCCACTTCCATTCTTGATATTTTTTTCCTATGATGAAGATGTATGAGGAGTTGCAAGTGCTCTCTCCACTTGTTTCTACCAGAGAGTTCTACTTCCTACGTTACTGTCAGCAAATTGAACAAGGCTTATGGGCAATAGTAGATGTTTCATATGATTTTCCTCAAGACAACCAATTTGCTCCTCAGTTTCGATCTCATCGTCTGCCTTCTGGTGTCTTTATTCAAGACTTGCCTAATGGATATTCCAAGGTAACCTTAAACACTGTATTTCAAAGGTAGCGTATTTTGTTACCCCTTTACGTGCAATTTTGTTCACTCTTCTTCGTTATCATGTAGGTTACCTGGATTGAACATGTAGAGGTTGAAGACAAAACACCAGTTCATAGGCTCTACAGAAACATGATTTATAGTGGCATTGCATTTGGAGCACAAAGATGGCTAACTACACTTCAGAGGATGTGTGAAAGAATTGCTTGTCTTATGGTGACGAGCAATTCCACCCGCGATCTCGGGGGAGGTATACAAATTGCACTGTTACAATCTCACCTGTGTTTAATTTTCTAGCTATGATTTGAACTTGATAGTTTAAATCTTTTTTTTTTTTCAGTGATTCCCTCACCTGAGGGGAAGAGAAGCATGATGAAACTTGCACAAAGAATGGTCACCAATTTTTGTGCAAGCATCAGTGCATCAGCTGGGCACCGATGGACCACACTCTCTGGTAGTGGGATGAATGAGATTGGAGTCAGAGTCACTGTGCATAAGAGCACAGATCCTGGCCAACCTAATGGTGTCGTGCTAAGTGCAGCCACCACCATTTGGCTCCCAATCCCTCCACAAACAGTGTTCAATTTCTTCAAGGATGAAAAGAAAAGACCTCAGGTTGTGACACTTTTGACCAAGTTGTCTCATCTGATGTTTTGATGTTGAGAAAACGTTTTAACATTTTCTTTTGTTGTCTTAGTGGGATGTTCTTTCCAATGGCAATGCTGTGCAAGAGGTTGCTCATATAGCAAATGGGGCACACCCCGGTAACTGCATATCTGTGCTTCGGGTAAGCCATGGTTTTCTTTTTTTTTTTTCTCCATTATGTTCATTTGAATTGTTGTGAATCCATAAAGACAATAGAATGTTGGTAAAAAAAAAGCATCATATGTATTTGTCCTTGATGTTGTATTGTAGGCTTTCAACACAAGTCAAAACAACATGCTGATCCTCCAAGAGAGCTGTGTGGACTCATCAGGGTCACTAGTGGTGTATTGTCCAGTTGATCTTCCAGCCATAAACATAGCAATGAGTGGTGAAGACCCTTCATACATTCCCCTCCTTCCATCAGGGTTCACGATTTCACCAGATGGACAAGGTGAGCAAGATGGTGGAGGAGCCTCAAGCAGCACAAGCTCAGGTAGGGGGATGGGGGGGTCTGGGGGATCACTCATCACTGTTGCATTCCAAATCCTAGTTAGCAGCTTACCATCTGCAAAACTGAACTTTGAGTCTGTGACGACTGTTAATAGTCTCATCGGCAACACTGTCCAGCAAATAAAAGCTGCCTTGAATTGTCCAAGTTCCTGATGAGGACCTGCTGCGTGCTACTTTAAACTCTTCTCTCCCCCTTCCTTAAATATGCTTATCAGAAATGGTTCAGACCTGAGGCTGTTTGTGCTGCTGCTATAATCAATGTGTGGGAGAAGTGTTTTGGGTTAGTTGGGACTTCAATGCCCTCTTATCAACACCACAAGGCCTCATTATTTACTGCTCCATCTGATGAGACCTGTATTTTGCTTCAATCCTTCAACTTTCATTCACTTTCACTCCAACTACCAATTTATTTTCTTTTATTTTCAACACAAAAAAAAAAAAAACATTATGGTTTGTTATCTTGCATACTTTGTTTTGAACAACAAGTAGCAGAAATAGTCTTATCAGTAGTAATAGTAGTAACAGTAGTAGTCACAGTCTTAGAAGAGGGAGTCAAGAACGCACCATATATATACATAAATATATATATATATATATATATACACACACTTAGGGGTGTTTTTGTTCTCTACATACATTCCCTGATTAGCTAGCACTCCATAGAAAATGTGTATGGTTCGGGCATTGACTTCCTGTGAAGAGACTTGAATATTATTATTGCTATTCATATTTTCATTGTTCTTGTTTAGCTTCTGCTGTTATAATAAATCTATTTGTTTATACTTTTTTTCATATAAATATATGTATACATATACATATATGTATTGATGTAGAGAGAGAGAGAGAGAGAGAAATGTGCATGAATTGAGAAGTTGGTGAGGGATTTATGCTCGGGGGTGATGTGGGGGCAGGCAGATATTGACAGTTTGGATACCTTTTGTGGCTTGACATCATTAATGGGCTCCATGCATTTTGAAGAGAGTAATGGAAGTTTGAATAAAAGATGAAATGTTGCTGCATTTGGGTTGACAACTTGACGTGCAGCTGGGATAAATGAAACAACATAGCAATTCACATTCATTCAATGCATCAATTTTTCAACTTCTTTCATACTCATAACTAACTGTGTTTTTCTGTCTCTGTGTTTTCCACCTTCATTTCATCTTTTTATTTTTCTCAACTTCTTTTTTCACTTCCTACTTTTCTAAAATCACGTCAATTATTTACTGTCTCGAGATCAAACTCAGTTTTCAGATCAAATTTTAACTTTCTAAGAGTAAATGAAAATAACATAACAACTAGGGTTATTAATCTCAGTGAAATTTTGTGGGAGATTAAGCAGCGTTCATGATCATTCTACTTAATGTTTCTGGTTCAATTATCAGACAATTTGATATACTTTTTATTATATATATATATATATATATATATATATATATATATATATATATATATACACATACATATAAGCTTTGTAATAGTGTTATTTACTTATAAATTTGCGTTATTATAGAAAGCTTTATTTTGAATAGTACTTAAATTACTGTAATAATATTTTAAAAATCAAATTATTAAATTAATTAGTTCAACTTTATTTATTTCATATCTTAGTATTTTATTATAATTTCTAAAAAAAGTGGGATTTAATTCTAAATTAATATTTTAAAATTGATTTGTCATCAACATTCTTTCACTTTACGAATGATATATCTCACATCTCACATAGAATCAACATTTTGTTACAATTGAATTTGAACGACTTTCGTATTATATATTACAATTTGACTTTGATTACTTTAAGAGTGATTAATATTTAAAATAAAAGTTATATTCAGTTAAGATTATGTTAAATTTGTATTTTTAAAAAAATATATATATAAAGAATGTAGGTGACATGGATCTCTAACTCAGATGAAATTGAAAACATAATATAGTTTGATCCTATTGATCGATGAATGTATGTTGAGTTTAATGTGATTAAAGAAAATGTTGTTTTGAAAGGTTGTTTACCTACATTTAACGAGGGATTAATGTTTGAATGATTTTCATATTTAATTTTAACACGTCTTATCACTCTTGATGATCTGTATTAGTGCATGATTTTAATGCTTAACCTGAAATGTGATTTACGTTATAAGAGAAGCAATTACTTGCACTTATTGCTTATTTTCCTGTTTCACACGCTTCTGTCACTCCACCCATTGCTTTTTCATATATCCAAACAAGCAATTAAATTCAAAAAATTAACCAATGTAAACTCTTTATTTGTTTCTCAAATTATATTGTCGGAGACTTCCATCTTGTATCATACATCTTTTACCACAAAAATTAACCTTCAACTTATTCACTGAAACAAAATTAAATACTTTCAAAACGGATCACCCAGCTTAATCCATCACGGATTGGTTATTAAGTGAGTCAATCAAATCTAACTCATTTATTTGTATGTCAGAAAAACTCTCAAACCCGACCCGACCCACCATAGGTTGGTAAGTTAAACGGGTTGACTCACTTGCTCATTTAATTATATTTTTTTTAATAAAAAAAACTACAAAACTTTTTTTAATTCAAATCTAAATAAATTTCATTTTCAATATGATATTAAACTCAACATAAAATAATAAATTAATAAAATAAAATTAGGTGAGTTGGTGAGTAACCCGGCTTACCACGAGTTCAACCAGGATAAATCAGATTTAAATGAGCTGATGGTGAGAGTTATAACCTATTTTAATAGCTCTACCAAATACTTTACACTAATTAATCTCAAATTAATCCTCTAATCTTACGGTTTTATCACATTCATTTTTTAAGTTTTATTTGCTAAATGAGTCACTCAACAATTTAAATTCTTCTCACATTAGCTTGTTTGTTGAAGGTTTTAGCTGTATATATATAATTTAAATTCTATTTAATAGTTTTGAATTCAAATGTAAAAAAAAAAATATCAAGAGATAAATGTCTTTGAGGCTTTGTTGTGTAGAATATTTTATCTCTTGACTTTTTAACCAATTAAGAGCTCTTTATATTTTAAAATTTAAGCAAATTTATTTCTTTGAGTGATTTTTTTTATCCAACCCTATAATTTTTTTTTTACAAAATTGATGTAAAAAATTGCAGTTTTTTCTTCAAATCCTAATCTCACACATTCTACATCTTCACGAAGACCAGTTTTACTTTTTTGAAATGGGGGAGATTTAGAAAACTTAATTATTATTTTTTTCAGTCATCAATTTGAAAATACTATCCCCCACCGTATCATGGATTCGTTGAATAGATAGTCAACGTTTTAAAATGGGATTCAAAACGAAATTATGTAAATAAAAACTTATAATATATCTTTTATACTGTTTGTACCAATTATACATAGAAAATGCTTTTTAAATTAGAATGTTTTAGTAGAAATTTAAAAAGTTGTAACGGACGTCAACGTTATAAATTAATAGAGAGAAAATGTGGAGTAATGAATATTTTTAAATTGATTCTTTCTCCAACTAATCCACATTTTTTTTCTTTCTAACAAAACATTAAAAAAAACGGATTTAAACTGTATTTTTATCCAATTTTATATAATTAATTTAGAAAATTGTCAGAAAACCAACCCATCAATGTAGATCGATTAACTAAAAGCCCTAAAGTAAATTTTGCATTACTTTTGGAAACAAAATCTTTATTAAACAAATTTAACCTTACTTAATTTAAAATATTATTATCTCATAATGATATATTAACAATTATCACAAGATTAAATCATAAATTTTAAATCAAATATTTACTTAAGAGATAATTATAAAGTTTACATTCAAAACTAATAAAAAAGATTATTCGATAATACTTGAAACAATAAATCTAACAAAGAGTCGTTGTTAAGGTAAAATTTAACATATAACTATCATATCATATATTATTTTAAGAACAAATTTGTAAGATGAGATTATATTATAAATTCATCTAGCTGAAATGGTTAACACTTGTAATAATATTTGTTTTTCATTATTGAGAATTATAAAGTACACATGTTGAAACAGAGAGAGAGAGAGAGAGAGAGAAGAAGAAGATGTTGAAAAGTTATCTTAGAGAAATAAGATATTGTGAAAATGTAGCTAGATTGAGAGGATCTAAGATGAAGAAAGAAAAATGATGAAGGAGATGAAAATGAAGAAAGAGTACGTAGAGAAAACATGAGAATGCAGTTGAAAAGTAGTAGAAGGTGGTCATTCATGGCATGATTGCAGCAATTGGAAAATATGGTTGTTTGTTGACATTTGTTGATGAAAAGCAACAATGTCGTACGAAAATGAAAATGAAAATGAAAATGAATGTTGATGGCCCCTCTTGCATTTCCATCCTCTTCCATTTCCACCACTTCAACATTCTTCTGCTTCTTTCCATGCAAACATTTATTGACACCATAAACTTCAAACCATTCTACCCTACAATTCTCACTTTCCATTGTCCTTCCCTTCACTTTTCACTCACATACATTGTTTTTTTTTTTATCAATTCTTTTTTACTATTTATACATTATCTATTTAACATCGTTAGGTACATACAATAACTCTATATCCACTCCTTCAGATCTACTATTCTTTTTTCTCAACACTAGTAAAAAAAAATACACTTTATTTAATTAAACTTTACTTTCTTAAGTCTAATTTAATATTATAAAATCAATTTAATATGTTTTATAAAATCAATGAAAAAGAGACAGAGATTTTTTAAGCTCTTCTATAGATATAGTGTATGTATTGAAGTTGAAAGCATGGTGAAAACCACAATCAATTTTTGGAACAAAACATGTCCCATTGTCCAACACAAAGGCAAATATTCTCTGTCTCTAAAACCATTTTGCTGGGTTGTTTTCTTTTATATTTCTTTGGTGGGTTCCACCTTTGTATCCATCACCTTACTTTACTATTTTTAGCCACAAGATTAAAAGAATGTTTGCCACATTACAAAGAATTCCACATGCATAAAAGGACCCTTTTCGTAGAATCCCACAAAATATCTTCTCACTAAATATTTACATTTTTTTTTAGGATAATGATACTTTGATAACATCTTTTTACATCATTTTAATATCATTTACGTGTCATTCTGTGATTAGTTCAAAATTATTTCATAACTAATAATAATAATTATAAATACCAACATAGACCAATCATAAAATAACACGTAAATGATATTAAAATGTTGTCAAAAAAATATTATCAAAATATCATTATCTTTTTTTATAAACATTCATTCTGTTGGAGAGGTTCGACACACACATAAATCTCCACACATGGTAAGATATTGTCCGCTTTGGGCCAAGCCCTCACGGGTTTGCTTTTGGTACCACTCCAAAAGGCCTCTTACCAATGGAGGTATCTATGTGTATATAAACCCTTGACCAGTCCTTTTTTTACTCAATGTGGGACTTTGTTTGCATTTCAACATCCTCCCTCAAACAAAGGACTATGGTCTCCTTCCTCCCCCGCTGCGGAAGTCTTATGGTCTTTTTCATCCCCGAGTACACCATGGTCAGTATGGAGCATTTCTCTTGCTCTCCCCGCCTCTCATGATTCATGCGACGATCCACCACTAGCCTCTTGCCTGGTCACCAGACCCGAACCATGGGCTCTGATACCATTGTTTTCTTTCTTCTGGCTTCTCCCCCTATTCTCTGTAATAAGAACTTCTGAATGAGATGAAGTACCCTGTGTCTTCCTTCTCATCTCCTCATTAAGAGCACCACTCTTTGCCATTTGCAAAGAAATATCACCATTAGGGGTAGCACTTATCATAGAAACCCGAAATGTCTCTCACGAATCCGGTAAAGAGTTTAATAAGAATAAGCCCAATAGATCATCATCAAATTTTATACCCACTCCTGCTAATTGATCATAGCGTCCTTGAAATTCACTCAAGTGATTTGAAACAGGAGTTCCTTCCTTGTACTTTAACTCCACAAAATTTTTCAGCAAGTACAATTTATTAGTCCCTGACTTAGAGGCATACAAGGACTCAAGCTTATCCCATAGGGTTCTCGCATGTGTCTCATTAGCAACAAAATTATAGACATTGTCATCAACAAACTGCCTTATAAATCCACATACCTGTTGATGTTCAAAATCCCATTCTTCATCTGACTTGGATTCTGGCTTATCGGAAGCAAAAACAGGAAGATGCAAATTTTTCACAAATAGCAAGTCCTTCATCTTGCCTTTCCATAAGTGATAATTTTCTCCATTCAAAGGAATCAATTTTGTATGTGCCTCCATCATTCTCACAAACTAAACAGTCCCTTAACCAAAGAGCTCTGATACCACTCTGATGGGGGAAAGGGCCAAATCTCATTGGTGTTTGTATCTCCCCGGTGAACCTCCTCCTTGATAGACCCAACAGTGGTATCAGAGCCGATGGTTAGTCTTGGTGACCGGCTCAGACGAGTATAATGATCCCTATATCGAAAGTCTTCCTGGCAAAGGGTTCTAGGTAAGCGTGTTCCGTTAAGATGAACGGCGGTATGAAGGGCTACTAGTGGTTGTGGTTAGATGGGAATGCTTCCGCTGGAGGGGGAGTGTACCAATGTGGAAGGGACTCACCCTTGAGGGGGAGATTGTTGGGAATGCAAGTGCGAGTCAAAGTCCCACATTGGATAAAAATGAGAAAATGGAGCACTATATAAAGATGAAAGACCCGTTAACTTATTGCCTTAAGGTTTTGGGTAAAGAGTGGTGTCAATTCTTTATATGGTTGGGCTTATATCTCATTGGTGTTTGTATCTCCCCGGTGAACCTCCTCCTTGATAGACCCAACACATTCACAAACATTATCCTGTTCATCTTTTGTTCACCATATTCTCTTCTAAAAGCAATTTTATTTTGGATATAGCTGACCATGAAAAGTTGACCAAAACCAATTCCAGAACATATATATATATATATAAGAATTTCTTACAAATTTATATATTATAGATTATACAATCCGAAATATATTTTATATGTTTAGGAATTATAATCTAAAATATAGTTTTTAATTTTTTGTATTTTAAAATGTTATAAAATTTTATTTTAAATTATATAATTCAGGATGTTATTTTTATTTTGCATTTCGAAATTCGAAATTCGAAATGTACAGTATAGAATATAAAAAATTTATGAGGATGCAGGTTGAAATTATGAAAGTGCACGAATTTCTTTTGTGATGTGTCTAAATGGTTCTATGATTACTTGTTTTTTATTGTTCTCGTATTGGGCCAGATTTAGCCCAAAATCCGTAATTATAATTGATAACAAAGAAGCCCAAATGGTACAGGCCCATGATTTTGGACTGTTTTTCTTTTGTTTCCTTTTTGCGTGTCTTAGTTTAAGAAAATTAAAAAGGATATTTTTTTGCGAGAAATAAAAGTATATTACATAATAAAATTAAAAATAAACGCACACAGAAATGTGAACAAAAATACAAAGCTAACAAGAAGAAATAAAGTTGAATAATTAGAGTGTAATTTATGGATGGTGAATAATGGACCACGTTGTCATTATTTATCCTTGTTCTCTTCAATTATGTGTGAACGCGAAACACCTCAATTTTCATTTTATGACTATAAATGTCAGAAAATAATAAAGATATAAATTGGGTTTATATTGTTTTTTATTACAGTTGTGTTTAATATGAAACTACTTGAACAATAATTAAGGTGGAAAGCATAGTTGGACACTTTAATATAGATTTCAAAATTAGTTCCAATCCATAAGCTAATTCAACTAATCGTGAGTTTAAGTAGGATTGGATTGGAAAGAAATATTTTTTTTTAAATGTAGATCAAATTGAATCTTAGTTAATTAATTTGTAATCTTCCAACAACTTTATTAGTTTTTTATATTTTTTAAAAATATTATAATTATTTATTACTTCTAATTAGGTAGGTTAACAAATTAATCTTTTAAAATAATATAATATTGTTCAATCATGAATAGTTTTTATATTTGATCTATTTGTTTATCAATGTATATGTTGACACTTAAATTTTTAACTATAATTATATTTGGTGAAATAAGTTAATATGTTGATTGTATTATTATAAAAAAAAATAAAGGGTTAAATATGTTTTTAGTCTTTATACTTTTGGGCGATTTTGGTTTTAGTCCATTTTCAAACTAAGGTACAATTTAGTCCTTCAACTTTAGAAAACTCTAGTTTTAGTCATTTTTACTAAATTTTTTTAGCTTTATTTGCTGTTTCAAACACGTTTCTCAGTTAACATTGAAGTAAAAATGTGTCAAACAGTGTAAACAATCCAAATAAAGTTAAAAAAATTTGGTAAAAAAGACTAAAACCAGAGTTTTCTAAAGTTGAAAGACTAAATTGTACCTTAGTTTGAAAATGGACTAAAACCAAAATCGCCCAAAAGTATATAGGGACTAAAAATATATTTAACCCAAAAATAAATTAAGTAAATTCACTTTGATTGTACTCATTAAATATATAAAACAAACTAAAAAAAATATCTGAATTAATTTATTACCTATTGATGAGTGCATATTTATGCCCACATTTATGTTTTAGAATTCAAATTTTTAATGATATTTTTGTGCTTAAATGATTGATTTAAAGTGAATTTGTGACAATTGGATTTATTGGGTTTGGGAATTAAAGATGCTTAAAATGTGATTCTTAGTTGCATAAATTATTTTGGATGTTCTAATGTTTATTTGTGCAGCTGAAGTTAAAATTTTATTCATTTAAAGCATGAAATTGAATGGTCAAAGATGGTCCAATCTAGTCAACTCAGGACTCTTATGCAATTTTGAAAAGACAGAGATGGCTAAAGTGCAATTAGAGGAAAATTTTGGACTTATGTGTAAATAAAATAAAAAGGGTTGAAATGTAATTTTGGACAAGTTTAAATCTGTTAGATATTTTAAAAGATATTTTGGAGAAAATATATCTTAAGATATTATACTTGATATTGTTAAATAATTATCTTATTTAACTATATCAATAAATATCAAAAGATAATATTTGCCAAATCTTTTTGATCTAGGAAAGATATTATCAAATATTCTCAACAACTGATTAAATCTATTGAATATTTGAAAGATATTAGATATAAGATAAAAGATTTTATCAACAGAAGATTCAAAGTTCAAGCCCAATCAAGCCCTATATAAAGAGACCTAGGGGAGACAGAAAGGGGATCTTCATTCATTCATTCACCACTCCTCTCTCTCTTATTTCATCATGTATTCAACTCCATTGATGGAGAGCTAAGCATTTAGGGCTATTCTGCTGTAATTTCATTATGGATTCTGAGGTTAAGTGAATTAATGCAATTGTTTATTTTGATTATTGATTTAAGTTGCTCTTTCTCTTTGTCTTTCATCTCTCTACCATATTAAAAGCAAAGATTTTTGCATCATAATGTGTTTGAATCTACATGCATATTAATTATATGAGTTTTAGGGTTTCTAGGTTTAATTAAGAATCTACTTTGATTGAATTTAGGAACTTTCATATGATTAAATGGTTTTTACTATCAATTGAGAATGTACTTTGGTTGGTAGTAATAATTTCAACTATAATCAATTGAGAATTTACATTGATTGATTAGCTTTTAATTTGGTTAAGAGATTTAAGAATAGACATGATTAAACACAATAAAATTGATTGAGAATGTACTTTGGTTGAATTTATTGTGAATAATCTAGAAAGGTCTTGCATTTGATTGAGAATGTACTTTGATTAACTGCATAACTGCCCTCAAATTAATTAAGAATGTACTTTAATTAATTTGAAACTTAAACAATAATCAATTGAACAATGATCTGTGAATAACCAATGATGAATCTATTTTGGAAAAGTAGTGAAAATAGCATGTTTCTTCATAATTGTTTTTAAGTTTCTTCTTTGTTCTACAAAATTCTTTAAACATTCTCACTTTTATTCATAAGCATTGCATAACATTCATAAGAGTCAAATATTCGAAAGCAATTCCGTGTTCGTTGGGAGACGACTCATGGTTACTTTAGCCCTATCTATTTTCTTGAATACTACTTGGCAATACTGAAGTTACCTTGAAAAGTAGTATTAATTTGATAGCTCCAACGACAGCTTATCACCTATCAAGTCACGTGAATCAAACCAATTTTAAATTTCTAAATAGTTAAAAAATAGTCAAATTGAACTAACTTATTTTTAAGTCAACCCATAATGGACCAACTTGTGTGTGTTTAGGTTTTCTCACTTTGGTATACAACATTTTGCTTATATATCTCCTTTAGTTAGTATTCCAAAATGGAATATTAATTAAATTAATCTTTGTTAAGACATAGACTTTAATAAGTCTAACTCAATCCTAAAAACTGGTTTGTAATATGAAATTTGCACACATATATATACTTTAAATTAGTCTTATCACTAGTCGACGTGGAACTTTCACACTTTTCTCACATTGTGGTATATACATCTCGAGCGTGAGACTTTGAACGTAGAACTAGACATGAATAGATGGTTTGATAACAACTCGATAGTAAGTGAAATGATATGTCCAACAAACACAAATATCATTAAGATCAGTTTTAATCTATAGTTTTGTTACTATGTTATAAGAAATAGATTTTAAGTTTAATTTAATTCTACAAAATTGACCTGTAAAATGAGATTTACATTCACATGTATACTTTAAATTGACTTTATCACTAAGTATAAAACATCTAATCATTTTCCAAACTATATATTAATTAAAAATATTTTATAAGGTCCAATTTGCTCTTCCAATAAAACTAATAATGAGTACGTGTGGGATAGAGAGAAAAAAAAATCAAGCCCAATAAGAATTTATATCATGCCGACATACCTTATGCAAGCCAAGCTAAGATTTTTTTTAGAGTCAAATCACACCCAACATTTTGAAAAGCAAACTTAACACAATTGGGAAATTATGAGTGTATTATTGAATTTATGATTCATACATACTTTATATAATATATATCATTCAACATTTGATGTCAACTTCAATCAAAAGATTAATCTCTGAAGATATCCAAATTTAATGGAAGAGATAGGGTTATAGAAGATACATGTTGAAGGTTAAATTTTCCACTTGTGTGTGGTGACAGAATCTGAAAGAAAATAATGTTGTAAAGAATGTGTATGGAAGAACCAAAACAAGCACAATAATATAATATAATCTGTTGTTTTCAGCTCCAGCTAAATATCTGTGACTGTGATAATTTATCCAATTTATTTGAAAAGTTAAAAAAGAAAAATTGAATGATGGAGAAGAGAAAATGAAAAGGAAAAGACAGAAGAGAAGCATGAGAATCTAGGGTTTGCAAATCCACCTACCAACACACCATTCACTGCCACACATTTTTCCACCACTATATCTTTTAGCATCACTAACCCTGTCCCCATAAAATATCTTTAATTTTTTTTAATTTTAATATTGAATTATGAATAATACCATTTTCTTTTTTTTAATTGGTTTAAATGAATATTTGAATGGTTACTGATTATGTTTGAAGACAGAAATATGACAAAAATATCATAATCGTAAGAAAATTGAATATAAAATTTTAGTTTGAAGATAAAGAAGGTATCATGGTACTAGTTGATAATCAATGATGTTTTTGGAAAAAATGTTTTATATTCCTATAATGTGTCTCCCTGTCCAGACTGATTTCAATTCCATTAACTACAATAAATACGAAAGAAACTCGTGTGAAGAAGAAGAAGAAGATCATTTTTCCTTCGTGTGACACGAAGTAGGGTTGCATATAAGGACAACAGTAATTCGTCAAACTTTATATTACAACCTAATTAGGTTAAAAACACTCACGCGATGTACTGTAAAGCTAAAGTTATTTATTTTTTATTTTAAACTCAGCTTGAGTATTCTGGATCTAGAGAAAAAAAAAACAGATATATTAATAGGAGAAATCATTGATTGAAAATAAAGTTAAATTATAGTGTATATATAAGATAAATCTTATTATAAAATGAGAAAATATGTTAAAAGTTTCATATAAATTAGAATAAATTAAAGAAAATATGAGTAATATTATTTTTTATTTTTTTATGCTCAAATTTTTCAATATTTAAATTAGAGAAGATAGAGTGATTTTATTTATGGACTTAATATGACAAGTTTAATTTGTAAATTGGCTTAAGGTTAATGTTGATGGCGCAATAAGGAGTTGTCTTTACTTGATTTCATGTGTTGGTAATTTTAGAAAGTCGAGATGAATATATGAAAAAAATTTCAGTTTTTTAAGGGATATAAAATTTTATTTATGCTGAATTTGTGGGGCTGTTTATGCTTTGAAGCATGTTACGAGGAAGAATTTTCAGAGGTTTTGATTAGAAAGTGATCATGTGCTAGTATTTTTAAAGGAAGTTAGGGTAAATATGAAAATAATTTTTCAACTTTTTTAATAGTACAAACTTTTATTTATGCTGAATTTGTGAAAGTCATTTATGCTTTAAAGCATGTTAGGAGAGGTTTTGACTGGAAAGTAATTCTTCTCTAGTTTGTCATGATTTTTTGGATCAACAGGTGATTTTTTAAAATGTTAAAGAAAACGATGCTTGTATTTGTGTATGCATATTCATTTTAAAGTTTCTTATATTTTTTAGGAAGAAAATCGTTATGTTGATAAGTTAGCTAATTTAATCTTCCCTAAGAATATAGGTGGTTTAATGTTTTATCTTTATGTATTTATTTAGATTTTTTTATAATATGTAAAATTTTCTTATGTTCATGAAATATAAATTTTATCATGAGTTTGGTGTGATTTTGTATTATTTTATTTACATAACTAAGATGTCAAAGTTCATAATTTTATTGAATAATCAACTAATCTTATAATTGAACCTATTAAACCTTAAAATATTTACATGAAAGGTCGGAAAACAATATGATAAAAAGATTTTGAACTTAAAAAAATTCTCGAAAATAATTTTTTTTTGGCTAAACTTAAATCACTATTATAATTTCTTAAAAAGAAATAACTAACAATTCCAAAAATCTATAAAATAAAAGTTAAAAAACAAGATAAGACACGTAAAGATATTTTAAAAGAGAAAAATTAAAAGTACATAAATTTATAGTTAATAATTCTATTTTTAAGATTGAGTTGTATTTAAAGTATGAGTTATTATTCATTTTAAAGTCTTGTTTATTATAGTTTTGTCTCATTTTGAAGTGAGGAAAAAAATAAACATTTAAATTGTATTTGATCTTCATTGTCAAACAATATAATACTATAGGATATGATATTGTTTCAAATTACACTAATTTTAATATATTAAAAATATTTATAATATGTTTTAAAATAACTTAAAAACATAGGACAATAAAGATAAAAATAATAAAGAATCCAATTTCGAACGTAGAAGGCAAAACGTAACACCATATGTTGTTTATCTTTTTTGGAACAAGTTATACTTACACTACCTTTAATTTTATTGAAGTTACATGTGATCTCCAACTTTTTATTATTGATAACAACTTTTAATTCTGTGAAAAAAAAAAAATCTTAGTCATTATAATAATTCGTAGTGTCAATATGCTGCATTTTAAACAGTTAAGAGTGTGAATAAAAAAAAAAAGACGTATTAAGAAAAAATGGCGGAATTTCTGAAAGCATTAATATAATTTTTCTTTATCTGAAAGAAAAGAAAATGTATCACTTTTTGGTTTCATATATACAATAGAATTCATAAATATAAGTCTCACTCTCACTTGATACTATCTTAACTTTTTTGAGAGAGTTTATTTAAAAGAAAAAACATAAATTTTAATACATGTAATAATAAATAAGATTAAATATGTTTTTAGTTCTTGAAAATTGGAATTAATTTATTTTCAAAATTTTAAACCAATTTAGTTTCTTATTTTTCAAAGTATGGAATTAATATTTTTAATCAAATTTTGTTAAATAATTTTAAATGTGTTTCTCAATTAACATTGAAACTGAAATGTATTAAACAGTAAAAAATAACTAAAATGATGTCATAAAATGTGTTTGAAATGTCAAATAAATCTAATAAAATTTAGTTAAAAAGATTAAATTCACACATTTTTTAAATTGAATAACTAAATTAAATCAAAATTTTGAAAATGAACTATTTCTAATTTTCATAAGGTTAAGTGATAAAAACATATTTAATCCTAAAAAATAATATCTCCTTCTAATATATTTAAATTTAAAGAAATTTTGCACATTAATGACACTCATTTTGTTTTAAGTGAGTATGTTTGAATGATAGAGAAGTAAATGAATAGAAAATTAAATCGTGGATCACATTTTAAAATTAGGTCATACTGCAGTGATTTGTTTTGAAGCAATATTAAAAAGGCATGGTCAACGATGAAGTGCGGGTACACGTAGGGTTTGAATTTGATATTCATCACATGCATGCATCAATATTCAAATGTTGACTTCTAAATAGCCAGCAAACCGAGAGTGACATCAACGAAGTACAAAAAAAACTGTCTCTTTGATTTTTATTTTTTTTAAATCATTGCTAGTTATATATATCAGCTTATAAATATTGTAAAAAGAACTATGAATAAAATAAATTATGCAGTCTCGTACATGTTAATTAATTAATTAATTCTAAATATAAATATTTGCCTTTAGATGTAATGAATTCCGATTTGTTTTATGTTTACTTGAAGATGTTTGACCTGCGTGCATATATTATTTGAAGTTATAATTTAAATTTATATAACTTTTGTTGGTATTATTTAATTGTTTATAATGACGATAAATAAACTCACTTTTATAGATAATGTCCAAATTCATTTTTATTTTAATAGAGAAGTCTGACATTGACATAAATGGACAAAAGTAAATATTAAATGACGTTTTAGAGAGGTTACATATCTTACAAACACGAGAGCAATTAAGATTAATGAGAGAATATCATAAAGAAAATGCTTTTATAGTTAAAAAGAACAAATATAACAACTTAGATTTTTCCATCTTGTTTCCATAGCAAAAAAAAATCATCAACCCAACAAATGTTAATATAGGTCAAATGTAAAATGCGACAATATCATATAACTTGTTCTAGAAACAATTTCAATTAAAACTCATTCAAATTTGAGAGTCTAAAATTATTCAAAGTTTATAGGAAGAAAATATAAAAAAGTGATAAAAAAATATATCTTAAAGAAGTTTGATGTCCAAGTAAAAAAAATAGAAAAAAAATACACATTTTAACATTCACTAAAGATTTAATTTCATTACTATGCAATCCACAATCGAAAAAAAATACACCGTGTAATAAAAAAAATACAATTAAGAATGCAATTGAAAGAAAACAAATAATTACACAACATATTTATTTTTAATATTTGTGTTTCTAGGTGTTAAAGGATTTGTGAAGAAAACAAATATTCTAATGAGTGATAATTAGACATAAAAAAATCCACAAATAATTACACAACATAAAAAAAATCCACAAATTTATATTTTGTAACTTAATTTTTATACCAAAAACACATTTGAATCTCTGAAGCCAATAAAAATTTTGTTATGAGATTTTATGATATTTTTATATGAATGAAATTTTATATTTAATTAATCATAAATCTAATTTAACTCTTTCTTTTTTATTTAGATTTGAATTTTCCTTTATTTATATTTGAATTAGAAAATTTTTATTATTTTTTTAATTAAAAAAACTTATAATTAAATGAGTGAAAAAAAAAATCAGGTTGAATTAACTCATTAGAAAATGAATGCTGAAAACAACCATATTTACAAGGTACTACTTTTTCTCATGATACTACAACAAAGTCCAAATAAGGAGTTTAACCTAACTCAATGAATAACGTGAAAAGATAAAAGCTATTGCTTCCTGCACCAATCAAATTTCTTGCTACACTTCATTAAAACCTTTTGAAAAATTTGTTCGTAATATAAAAATGGAATGATTGTCTTCCCAAAAAAAAAATCTGAATTTATTTAATGTGTTCTGAAAAACGAAATCCAAAATAACAGTGTTGAAGAAAAATTAATAGGATGCAGGAAAGCATAGCCGAAGATGAATTACATTGGAATGTTGAAGTGGGCCCTTTGCCCATAATAGAAATGGCCCACATAGAGTTGGGTATCAAAATCAATGTTTGTGATTAAATTAAAATTGAAAAATATAAAGCATAATCGAATTTATCAATGTGTCTAAAGTTATTATATGAACATTCAATAGCCCTTATGAGAACACCTAGAATAAACAAGAATATGCAAAATGGAAGAAAGTACAATACCTAATCACTCTCCTTTCACTTTCAACTTAAAGTTGTACTATTTTTAGTATATTATCACCCTATTTCCTTATGAGTAAAGTACTTTTGCAAATACCATATTTTACAAACCAAATTAGTTTTCAAATAATAGTCCTAAATTAAATGTTAACCTTTTTAGGAAAAAAGGTTTTACTAGAAAAGGAAAAATAGTTAGGATTTTATGAACCATTCCATATATTGCAAAAACTTGTGGACAACAATTTTACTAATTTTGTTTTTGTAATATACGAGATAAAACTTCCTAGGAAACTGAACTGAACTAATTTTAAAAATGAGATGGGCAATTTTTAATTTTATCGAAAATACATATCAAGAGAGGCATGTGAAGTTTGCTCAGTGACCATGTTTTTAGGTTTCTTCTACCCTAAAACTAGAGGTCTGAATTCTCTGATGAGATTTGCACACAACAATTTTATGGCCCAGAATGAAACCCTAACCCCAAAAAGCTACAAGATCATGTGATCCCACTTATCCACACAAACAAACCTTCTCAGAAATACTTCTTCACATGTATCAAATATATTAATAAAAAAGTTTGAGTAAATTTAAAGAATAAGGATAGCGTAATTGTTATTTTTACTTCAAAATTTAAATTTTTATATTATTTAATAAGAAGTTTTATTTATTCATTTTACTAATAACTATTTAAAAAAAAATAATCAATACATATATTTTAATATATAAATGAGTGGGACCAAGAAACACGTATTAATATATAGTTTTCTCACTTCTTTTCTTTCTAATATTTTTTAAACCAACCTTACATTGACATTATTCCAATAACACTATATATATATTAAAATGAATATATTTTTAAATTTGACTATTTACCAATAAAACCATTTTCATTAATTATCATTATGTTATTATTATTTTAACCAATCTGTTATTAAATTGTTAATTGCTTATGTCATCAGTCCATTGATCCAATAATACTACTATTAGTATAGACTCAATTACAATCCAATACCCACATCTGCCTAACTTAATTATATTTCAAGAAATAGACATAATATATTATACACCATCCAATAAATATGTTGACTTGGGAGTGTTATAAATATAAAGACTACGTGTTCCTTAACCCAACCAATAAACCAACAAACAAATTCTCCAAAACCATAACCCTAATCCAATTGTGGCTCACAATTTTTTCTGCTTTTTATATTATCAATACTTTACTATATTTCAAACTAACACTCTTCTCTTTCTCAATACTACCAAGCACCAACGTCTAGATACTTCTTTCTTAGATTCTTTTTTCTTAAAAAATAAATAACTTAATTAATTCTTCCTTTTTATAATTTTTATGGTATTTAACTAAATCCAATTGGGAAAAAAGAATTTAATTGAAATGATTTTATTTTATTTTTTTTATGAATTTGAATAGTGAGAGGAATAAATATAATTTGATTGGACTATTGAACAACTCAATCTTGAAAGTACAATGTCACAGGAAAGCTGTGAGAAAGGGCATGATGAATAGCAATTACTTGCACTCCAACTAAAATAAATAAATAAATAAATAAATAAAATAAGAGAGAGAAATTGAAATTGAGAAATGGAGTTGGCGTTTACGATAAATAAGGAAGTGAAAAGCTGAGGTGGCAATAAAGCGCAGAGCAGAGGAAGGTACGGTGGGGACCCCACCATGGAATCGCATTCACATATATTGTTCTTAGTGCTTCTAGTATTTCTTCATTTATTCATTTCCAAATATGACTTTTTTTCAAAACTCAGGATTTTAAAGTGTCCTTTGATCCGTCTACACACAATAATAATTAATATATCAAATTATGAAGATTTAATTATAATATATGATGATGTAAAATTACTATAACTTAAAATATTTTATTTTATGATATTTTTTTAACATGTATATTAAATGGATAAATGTTATGATGAAAAATAAACATTTTAAAAACATAGGTTTATAATTAATTCATTTTTTATTTTCGTCTAAATTTTATTTCTCTAACACTGTATATTGACAAGTGATTTGTTTTTTTAATGTTGAAACTTTCAAATTTCCACCTGTTTATTTTGAAAGTTAGCAAGGTTCGAAATTTATTTTAATTGTAAAACACATTATTTCTACATATTTGCATCTATTTCATTAGAGATTATTTTATACAAGTTTTAGATATATCACTCAATGTATAATAGTTCTCACTCAAATTAATCACAAATATTCAAATTTAATACAAACTTCTCTAGTATTATTAAGGTTATAAGATATCTATGTATTTGGTAAGTGTAAATATGTATGAAATACTTGATTAAATCATTGTGTTTTATTTCAACATAATTGTTATTGAGATCATATAACTTTTATTTTTGGTGATTTACATTGTTATTTGTGATTGTTTTGTAATTATGAAAATTGTGTCATGACATGTAAATAGATGATAATATAAGTGAGTGATAAGTAAATAACAATATAAGTGGGTGATAGTTACATACACAGATTATAAATTCTACTTCTGAGTATAATTATTCGTGTGTATTAATTAGTATTGCCCATGATTTATTTATTTTCTTTGTTTATAGAAGGTCAGATTTGTTTATATTTACGATATTAAAGAAGAAATTAAATTAATATAAATTTATTAGATTATGATGAGATAAAATAAATGTTTTAGTAATTTTAAACAAAAATAAGTATAAAGACCTAAACTAAGTACTATGATGAGATATAAGGACAAGAACGAGAAAGATAGTGCATATTCATTTTTATTCACATTCTCAATCAAGCATTAACTATATTTATATCAATATAGAAATTTTCAGATTAAATTAAGATAAATTCAAATAATATTGAATGATGAGTTCATTTATTATTTATTGCCTAAATTAAATTGATTCAATTAAACGTGAAACTATTGAATTTTAAATTTAGAGCACCAATTAATTATGCTCTTTATTTAACTCAATCATAATCTAAGCTTAGTTTCTCTACCAAATCAGCTTTCCAAATTAGTTTTTATTATGTCTCATTGTAGAAGCCTAGATAGAATTTCGATTTTTTTTTTTTGTTTAATTGATTATCAAAGTGACTCAATTTGAATTTATGGTTGACTAGTTTAAACCTTCAGTTAAAGTAAATATTGAGTTTAAATATATTTATTTGTTTTTTTTTCATTATTAATTTATGAGAGTTTTGTGTTTGTAAATCTTCTATTGAGTTTGAGTTTACTTTATTTTAAAGTTTAAATTGAATTTATGGATTTACTTTAGGAGTTTAAATTTAATATAGAGATTTGTTTTTACTTGACTCTTTGTTGGCTGTAATTCGTAACTTATACTTCATGAAATGTGAGGTTTATACTTGAAATCAAACTAAATTAAAATATTTTTAACTCCTTTTATCTTAATTTGGTTTAGACTTAATCTACATTTGTTATGGTTTATTAAACTGAATGCAATGTGTGTTTTACATTAAATCTGTAATTAATTTGATTTGAACCTAATTCCAATATGACTCAATATGAGATAGTTCCACAAAATTAGTTTTAGTTTTATAAATTAAAAAATATAAAAGTATAATCATTCCAAACAACATGTCCATGTCCAATGATTATATTATTTAAGCCACTACATATTTACAACTCACACAAATACCACCTAATAATGTATAACACAAGATTAGTATTATTTAATTCGTGTTGGATCTTAAAGTTCAAGTCTAGATATTCAATTGCTTTAAGGACGAAATTATTGTTATTATATATATATATATATATATATATATATATATATATATATATTCAATTTTGACTTTTCTATGTTATAACCTAATGTTATATCCCATCCCAAAAATTAGTTTATTTTTCATTTGAGTGTTTTTAAATTTGTTCTTTAATATATTATATAAAATTAAAAGTTTAAATATTTGAAAACTATAAATATTTGAAAATTTCACTTTAAATTAAAATAAATACAAAATATGTTCTTGAAATTTGATATATTTAACTTTGAAACTTTAAAAATAACTAATATAATTCTTTTAAGTTAATGATGTTATCTTTTTACTTGTTAGATGATATTTTAAGCTATGAATTGAAATTTATCAAATAAAAAATTTATATTATTTGAAAATATATTTAACATGGAAAAAAACTAACACGGTAAAAAGATTATATCTATTTTTTTAAGTTTTTGATAAAAGTTTTAATTTAAACATTAAAAATACATATAACTTATAAAATAATTATATAATTAGTTTAATATGATTTGGTTTCACCTTTAGTTCGAATTGATTTGACTTGTCTTATTAACTTTTAGTTCAAATTAATTGGACTTGACTTTGGTATGGCTGACCCAACTCGATCTTAGACATGGATCGACTTTATTCAATCCAGGATGACTCGGCTCAACTTCGGTTCAAGTCGATTCAGCTTGATCATCGACCTATGTTAATTCAACTAGACTATCAACCTTGATCGACTTTGCTCAACCTTCAATTTAGGCTAATGACTTGACATTTAACACGAATCGACTTGACTTGACCTTCAAACCTAGATGACTCAACTCAACATTAACTCGATACGACTCAGGTCGACTTTGATTTGAAACAACTCAAATCGACCATCAATCCATACTAAATCAACTCATCCTTCATCCTAACCTTCGACTCAACCTTTGCTCCGAATAAATTAAACTCAATTTTCATTTTGAATCAACTCAATATTTCATTTAAGAATATTTGAAATTCAAATTTCTTATACTTTTGAATTATTTAAAATTCTTTTATTTTATTCATTTGAATTCTATTATAAAATTTATTAAATTTGAAATTTATTTTAATTACTTTATTAAACAAATAATTTGAATATAAAAAATTTAAATTATCCAAATAAAAAAACTACTTCTAAATCATGTCATCCAAATACCATCTTTACTTTGTAACTTTACATAGACAAAAATTGAAATTAATATTTTGAATAGGATATTTTAAATTATTTCATTTATATATAAAAAAGGAAAATATATTAGAAAAAATAATTAACACATATTGAAATTATTAAAGTAAGAAAAAAATTTCTATATATGAATGATTCAAATATTACACCTAAGAAGTTTATTTAACGATGTGATATTTTAGGTTGTCAAGAGTACTGTGAAAAATATTTTATAGCATGCGTGAATCAAGGTGAAACACTTAAAAAATATTTATGAAATAAATATTTAAAAATTGAAGTATTGTTGATAGATTTTAGTGGTTGATGGTCGTTACTGAGTCTGGATTTGTTTTTTGACGTAAGTGTGCAAATTACTTGCAAACCACGCGCTCAAATTTCAATCATTATCGATCTATTTTCATATATATTTATTTTGTATTTTTATCAATTAGTTTCAAAACACTAAAATAGCGCTTAAATTGGGAGGTCACTACTGCCCAATACTGATATTTATTTTAAATTTAGAAATATTTTATTATACTTTATTTTCTTAAATTGGTATATGTAATTCTTTTACATTATTTACATTTCATTATTTCAATATATCTAATTTTAAATCTATTATAAATTATTTTCCATTCTATAATTTAATTACTTCTTAATTAATCATCTTTCAATTTTAAGTCATACTTATTGAAATAAAACTAAAGATATTTTTTAGGTTATTAAATTTAATACAAATTTGTCATAAATTTTTATTTACTTTTCACTTTTTTTTCCAATTAAATAATTTTCTTTTCTTGTCTTTTTCTGTTTTTGTGTTTTTTTTATCTTGTCTTAATTCAAACTCTTAAAAAATAATTAGTCAAATCTAATTATGCAACAGACATAATTAAAAATTAACAAAAAAAATAAAAAAGTGTTAATATATTTAATGAAATTATTATGAGGATTAATCTCTTAAATCAAGAAGATAAAAAATGTGCATATTTTAAAATTTCACCGAGAAAGCTAAGTAATATTTTATTATGATTCCAAACCATTAGAAAGAAACCATCCACATCTTATAATTATTAAGATAACTGTGACATATCCATTTACATACTTTAGTAAAGTTAAATTTACATTATAAAAAAACTCATCAATCACTCGATCAATAATAATAATAATAATAATAATAATAATAATAATAATAATAATAATAAAATCACATTATCATAGTCTCTAATAAGAAACTATTAGGTAATTTTGAATCACTACATGTTTTGTTGTCTCATCTCAACCAATCTTTAATTCTATCAATCAAAGTTCTTAAATTTTAAAAAATATTTAAACACATATTTGGTAAGATGATGTACAAAATAGTACAAAACATAAAATATTGATCACATATCAGGAATTTATCTCACAGTTGTAGCAATGTTTGTGGCCCAGAGTTTCAGATAAAAAAAAAATTCAGTTTTTGTCCAAACCTTGAACACAAAGATATTAATGATGAATTATGTCTTCAACTGCTTTACTTTTATTATTTTATCAGAGTCCGTGACTATAAGATAATATATTTTATATGTTATTTTATTTAATACATTAAATAATTAGCCTTTGATTGGAACTAACTGTAATATAATTAATTAATACCAGTTAAGACCACCATTAATACACTGATGACTTACATAATTAATTCGTTAAAAACATTATGTGTTAATTAATGTTTATTATGGTTGTTTATTTGCTAAGCATTTTTACAATAGTAAAAAAAAATTGGAGTAAAAATAATTAGTTTGAAAAAGTCATTTTGG